>CM050322.1:5900413-5945129 GCA_027475135.1 Bactrocera correcta
ACTTGGTGGACGGGTTGTAAGTGTTTTTATAATCGTCAGCCTTTAAGCCGGCTGCGAGTAAAATGATTGTGATTATTTTGTGTCCTTTATACAATACTTTTTCGTACTGATTAAGACTTTAATTGATAAGACGATTATTGTGTCTTAAATGGCGACTTCATCATTCATTAGTTTCATAGTATTTTTCGATTTGCTGGGAACACAGAATATTTATCCTCTTTGTATATGCAGTTGCTAAATTTCTCATCTCTTGTTAATATTGGTTAGTACCACAATAGGTACTTTCGTGATGGATCTGTATTCGAATGCGATTCAAAGACGTATGCCAAAAAAGGGCTTACTGAAATAATTGAATATTTATATTTGATCTGTGGATATTCCCTAGTAACACTTAACCTCACTTAAAATGATAGATTTTTGTAAATATAGGAAGTCATTTGTAATTATACAGAGGACCTTTTTGGGGCTGTGGAAATTTCAATTGCCAAACATTTTAAAGTAACTTTAACTTACATCTTTAAGTTTTAATTTAATGCTTCAATTTTTCGTGAATTGATCACATTGTTAATTACACGAAAGTACCCATAAAGCTCAGCATCGCATATAGCTTTCTAGTCGTAAAGCAGAATCTGCGTGGATCAAATCAAAGGTCACGTTTGATTAAGTTTCCGCCCCCTAAAAGTTGGGTATATTTATATAAGCAAAATGGATAAATTCATTGCTAACAAAATAACTTTTATTGATAATTATATGTTACTTTTGATATCATGGGTTTTCACAGTAGTATAATGTCGGCTTGACTTTTGCTTCAGGGCTATTTCTTGTATAGTAAGACTGCTTAATTCCTGAGAAGTAGTTGTTTGGTCTGGAAAGCAACCTTTTATATTCATTATGTTTTTTATCAATTTGGATTTTAAATTTCAAAAATTTGATATATCGTTTTCATTTCCTGTACGTAAAGAAAACCACAGAGTTTCATAGATTTCACATCATAAATATGTTTGCCAAAGTCTTTCAAGCCCTCACAAATTTGCGCTTTAATCATATGAGGGTTGGTATTGTTTTCAAAGTGGCTTATATCTTCTCGTTAACATTTTATTCAATTAGCCCACAGCTTGCGGTTAATACTTACATACATTCGTCAAGTGTATGCAATATTCAGCCAGTAATTAGCTCAGATCTTAAGCTGTTCAACTCACTTAAATTAATTTATTTTGTAATATTTTTTTTTGTTTAGCTACCGCAGACTTCACTCAAACGGGGGAGCTACATAATAAACAACATTTTTATATATATTTGAACATATATTTGCATATATTCTTGAAAATAAATGTTTACAGATTTTTTATTTAAAATAAGTTTGGTCCTTAAGTAAGTAATTTGGATGTTAAAGTTTGTGTTTAATGTGAACATGTCGTTATTTTAATACTTTATAAAACTTTTTAATTTTGATTGCTAATAACAGCAGAGCACACGACTTCAACTCAGTTGCTAAATTATCATCTTTAAGTCTAATACTCAGTAACACACACACGGTAGTAAACATTATAGTTCTGATGCACATTTTTTTATTTGTTCATTCCGTTTATTTGCTTTAGACTCGTGCTGATGACTTCTTTTTCGGGTGCATCTAAGGAAGCAACCACCAAGTTAACCAACCAACCGTGCAACATATGTTTGCTAAGTATATCTACATATCGTCACTTGAAAAGCAAAATAACGTAACATCACTTTTCACAGGTTTACAGGAGAAGCAAAAAAAACAGTACAAAAGAAAACCACTTGAGATATTGGAACAAAATTTTCAAATATGAATTAAAATTAAACTATAAGTGCATCTTAGCTAAAATATAAAGAAAAAATAAAGCAAATTTTATAGCAGATGTCTTAGGTTATTTTAAATTTTTATTTTTAAAACAAAATAACGTATGATCAAACAAAATTTGAAAAAAAATAAAAGCAAAAATAAATTGAATACAAATATTTTTTTATTTTTAAATAAAAGCAGTTTTTCATATTTCATGTCATTTTTGTTATTAATGTACATATATATAAGTACTAGAAAAAGTTAAATTATTTCAAGCCAAAAAAAAGAGGATAATGTTTAATTATTATTTATTAAACAAGTAATTCTTCACAATATATATTATTATAAAAGAAATAACAGTTTGCTGGTATCAAAGCTTTTAAGTCCTGCAGGTGTTATTGTTAAACTTTGCGGTGCAAAAGATTAGGCTGCTGAATTCCTAAAACAGCACGGGTCTGAACACTCGGAAAACCGTTGGAGAAGAAGACAGTGGAGAAGGTTAATGGAGGGGTCTACTGACAGGAGCTCTCCATCAACTCCAGTTTCAGACTCCTTAACCATTGCAGTGTCTTCCAGACCGAGATTGGTGCCATTAAGGTAGCAGTAGATTCACTACACCGGAGTCCAGCCTCCTTCAAAGAATTAACCATCCACTCAGAAAGCAGAGCGGCGATTCTAGCCTTGAACTTATCAACAATGCGTTCAGAGCTGATCGAAGACTTATCCTCGCTATCATAACACCGAGTATCTTTGCGATAAGTCTGATATAGGTGCTAGACCACAGCGAAATCACAGAAAACTGTAAAGCTCATGAGATAGCAAGAAAAGACTCACTAGTCGGCAGAATGGGAGCGGATCTGTGCGTATCCTTTCCTATCACTGAATACCTAGGGCTCGCGGAAGCTTGACCAAAGCTGAGCCAGCATCAGCACATGTGCAGTCGCAAAAGCTTTTTGACCCAAGATAGATCGCAGAAGTTCTAGCGATCTCTTTGCCCTCAGTAAGGCTAGCCTCTCATTTTCAGTAGGACTTTTAACAGGCTGTAAGATTGGAAATCTTACCGGACACCGTCAGAAGTTGTATGGAAGAATATTAGGTGGAAACAACTCAACACCTCCTTCTAGACTGTCTCATGTTAGGGAGATCAAGACTTAATCACTTGTGGTTACATATGTACCTTCAGTCATCGCACCGAACTGGCGGGAATGGAAATTAAACGCCTGCGGAAATTTGTATTGGCTACTATGCGTTTTGCTAATTACTAAGTTCGAACACAAGTTCTTCTTTTCTATGGCCTCAGAATGGACTACATATAGGTTGTAGTCCACGCTAGATATTTGTATTGCCCATAATCACTAAATCTAAACATAAACCATAAATCAAGGCTAACTTCGTTCAAGTTCTTAGTGATACGTTTGTTTTTAATTCTTTAATAAAGCTTGGATTTTTCTGATCGCAGAAGCTTAAAATTTGTGACACATATGTAGTATGATGCAGTAAATCATAATCATTAAAAATCTCAATCTTGTATTTTTTGATGATACGTTATTTTGCGTTCTAGGTGACGATATAGACTTATTTTGCCTTGGCCGGAGTTCAATGCATCTACTTTTGTCCTTTTCTGTTATTTTCAAGGTTTTTCTAAGCCATTGAACTAATTCTTGCGTTTACGATTTATACAAGTCGTATAAATATACGAGGATATTTTGGTTTAAACGGCAGAAGATAGTTTTAGATATATCTCAGATTCTGTCAATGTATCAATTCAAATTACTGAACTAGGGTTGTTGTATGGCGTAACTTTAGGGAGGACTCCGACAATTCTGTTCTGGGGTGTTCAAGCTTTGAGCTAAGTGTTCATCTCCTTCTTTATTGGCGTAGACACCGCTTACGCGGGTATAACCAAGTTTGCAATAGCCAATACGGCCCAGTTGTTTTTCTTTTCCCTGGTTTCGCTGCCAGAAAATCAAGTGTTTTTTATACAAGTAAATTATGGAACTTTTCAAATCTCTTCGATAATTTCCTTTCGAAAAATCTTGTAAATGGTATATGGCATTTTTTTCGAGGCTTTAAAGATATTTAAACCGGTATAAAATTGTCCCTTAAGTTCGAAAAATTATTAAATGCAAGTTTACTGTTCAGAAATTACATTGCAGTTTGCAGTATTTATTGAAATATATTTTCTCTAAAGTATAAGAACAAAATATCTCACAGATTTTATCATTACTAAGAATTTGATATGTGCAGTCGAACTGTACAACAGTGAAGGAAAAGTACACTCCGAATCACCTTTTCTTTCGAAGAACCTTTTAGTATACCATTAGATTGTGATCATTTATTTTGGGACTACACCGAAAGGCATTGAATCGCAAGACAGAAAGAATGAGTGAAAAGTAGCGCAAAATATCTGTCACCTCTTTTGTTGGTCGTTAAATTCTCTATAGGAATACTTTCTTATCTCATCTACACAATCAAGTAAGGATGATATTTATATGAGAAATAAAAAAAATACTTTAATTCGCTCAAAATTTATTCGAATTTTTTTTTTGTAATTTCAGACTTTATTTAGGAGTAAAAAATAAAATAACAATTTTGTCTTTTGTTTCACCATAATTTAGATTTATATATTCGCAACAAGTACATATCCGCAAGTTTAATAAATAAGTACGACATCTGTTGAGAACTGAGAATAATGTATAATATGTTATGTGAACTCAAGAACTTAATAACATAACATACAACCCTTTCCTAAATTCTACCATAATTTCTGTACAAATGAATATGTTTACAAAGTTTCAGCAGTTTTTCTAGTTTCTTTATGAGCCCGCCTGCCGACGTCAAGCATCAAAAGAAATTATTTTGTAATTTTATTCTCGTAGGAAGCATAAGATGTAAACTTTATTTCGCTTGACATAAAAGAGCAATGGCAATAAATTTAGAAACGAAATGCTTTTGCAAAATTAGATACTTGGCATGTACATCTCTTTTAGAGCTAAATACTTTTGAACGTCTTTTGTTTGAACTCGCTCAAATTATGGAGAAAATCTCATTTAACACCCTTTTCGATAGCCCCTTCGCGTTATCGATTCGTTACTTTATATGCCTTTTCATAGAACATTTATTCACGTTATGTCTTTTTTGTTGGAAATATCCCACTTTTAATACTTTTAATTTTTAGTGACTTGGAAATATATAGTACATATTTGTAATCATCGGTCCTGCCGATGGGATAAATACATACGAACTTTACAAGCCTCGTAAATGAACTAATGTTATTCAAATAAAATAAAAGATTTTCAGAGTATCTAGCAAGAAGTTGAAAGTCTTTATTAAAATATTAATATGGATCTCTACTGTGTTATAGCCATGCTGGCAAAAATATTTTGGTTAATCAATTGCTTCCACAATAAATTATGTTTCTTTAATTGGCTGTAAAACTGCAAGCTTTCGGACAAAGTAATGAACTGAAACAATTTGACAATTTTAAAATTGGGTCTTAATTCGTTTAGCAACTGACCATAGGTTTCTAGCAGTGGTTGAGCATGTATCAAATGGAATTAATTAAACCGAATCAGCGAAATAAGTATGTTCTTGAAACAGATGGTTCACTTATGTAAAGAGGTGCTATATAATTTCCGACTTACTCATCGCAATAGCAATTTCCAAGTGGCATGGCAAAAACAACCATCGCTTCAATTCCTCCGCATGGCAAAAGTGCTATGAAAGACCACCGACCGAAATGTTAAGCAAGCAAGTAGAAATTCGTGTAACAAAATTTCGATTGTTGCTGTTGTAGCAGGACTTCATTTCAGTGTGGATCCGTAACACCGCTGAGCTTGAACACTTGAACACTGAGCTCAAGGGTATCCTGCGACCTGCGCTTTAACTATTGCTCAATGTGATTAAGGATAGTAACAAGTTGGCGTGGCCCGGCGACTGCGTCGCTCAAACGCGTTCATTTCGAAAGTGGAAGCACCGCGGTAGAAGCTTAATTAGAACCGTGGAGATTTCCTTCAACTTTTTTAAGGTTGCGTCTTAAGGGATATTCTAGTGCGTACATTTACTTTCTTTTTGTTGATTGTTCACAAACGCTTATGTTGTGCTCTACTGTGGTTGTGTTAAGTGGGTCCTTGACAAAGCTTAATTTGATGTTTTCATAGGAGACAACAAAGAGCCGGTGACAGTTTAGCGAAACAAAGTAGCAAATAATAATTCACAACAGCAGCAGCGCTGGCTGACTTGACATGAACTGCGGAAACTTTCCAAAGCAGCTATTATGCTATAATAAAGATTAAAAATATTTTCATAAAACTAGACCTGGAAAAAACTATATTTTCATCTTAATATGTTTGTAATACTATTTACGAGTTTTTCAATAAAAACGCAACAGAAGCTTTTTTTTTTACTAAAACAAAAACGGTTTGGGAATTGTCAAAGTCTGTATCATCCAATTCGGGCCAAATATGTACGGTTTCATTGAACTCAGCCCAATTCACGAACATACGACCATTCTGGAGGTCAAGCGGATTCAGTTCTTGTGTCAATTTGATCGTGTAAGGATGCAGATCGAGATCTTTTCACAAAATTCGCCACAGCGATATCACAGAGATGCTCAACGCTTCAGTAAAACGTGTGAGAGACTGATTTGGGTCTTCCTCAATTGTTGATTTGACAGGATGATTATGACGATCAGAAATTGGGCGTAGCGTTCTAAAAGTTCCGGCCACTAACTCCGAATTCCCTATTTAAAATCCCATCTTAATGTAATCATAATCGAAAGCGGCAACTGGACTTACTTTGTGCTTTAAAAATTTTCAATTACTGTGCACTGTCCGGGATTTGCGAAAATATAGTAATCTTCTTAATTGGCGTCTGTTTTAGTTTTCTCTCATCCGAGGCTGTTGTTTATTTTTCATTGGAGGAGTTTTTTACGTGGCGGATCCCAAATCCAGCGCACAACCCTAAGTAGGGAATATTTCGACTTCTCACATTAGCTCGCCTTCAAAAGGCTGTTCTTAGGCTACCCAGAGGATACTTGGTCAAAGACCGGAAGTCGTGAGCTGCTTGAGTCATGTGTAAAAGAATCGTTTCTGGCCACTCCCAAGTGAATGGCGATCAGAGAACTTTCCTCACTTGCGTGAACTTTTACACATGACTCCATCCTCCCAAAATATAGTAATAGGCATGAAAATATAGTAAGAAGCCAAATATTAAAAAAAAAGATATTTCGATAAATTGAATTAAATGAGAGATTTAAATATCTAGTATTTTTACCACGTTAGGGAAATATACCGTGTTACTTTTTTCAAAAAATCTTGGAATATAAATTTAATAACTTTTGATGTATTTTAAACTTTAAGCTACTGTCAAAATATGTAGTTCAGGACACTTATATTTTGTTATTTTCTGTTTTGCTAACATATAAAAAGTTGGTTTAAAAAGATTTAGAAATAAGGAATAAAAATGTTTCCAATTCTTGATTTTACACACCGTAAAATCTTAACCTTCTCTAATAATTTAATTTTAATTGGTGTATAGGATAAATATAGTTATCGTGAGATATGTTATTTAACCACAAATAGGCGGTGACAAACCCATCGTCCAATTATCTCACTGATTCCCATGAAGTCTTCTCATACCATCTTGAAAGTAAAAGATATTGTTTCTGGCGTAATTAGTTATTTATTGCATTATTGCGATTTATTGCGATTTTAGTAGATTTGATCTATACCGTTATATGGGGAGTGAGTGGGGTCAACTTCCGATTTCATCCACTTTCATATTAACGATTTAGTTGTTGTAACTTTACTGGTTTGAGAAATATGTACATTAAATGGGGCCACGACTTCTTTTTCAACATTTTTTGCCTACAGGAGGCCGTTGATACTGCGATCCACTGTGGCAAATTACAGTTTTATATCTAATTTAGTTCTTAATTATGTATTTTTATAAGTTTTCGGTTAATGGTGATTTGTGGGCTTAGCAGTGGACCGATTACGGCCATCTAAGAACTCGCAGATTGTTTTGTACTTAGAAACTCGCATACCAAGTTTGATCAAGGTGTCTCAATTTTGAATAAATTTACGGCTTGAAAGGACGGACGGACAGACAGACAGTCACTCGGTTTTCAACTTTTCTCGTCATCCTAATCATTTATGTTTATATATATACATATATACTAGTATACATGTGATTTTGACCTCGAAAATTTTTAATAGAAAATAAAATTTTTTACAAATTTGTCATGTACATTTTGTCTGTAGCTCCTTTCATTTACGAGTTATATACAAAAAAATGGGAAATACTTGGGAAAAATCGGCTATAGAGCCCCGTATCACCTCGCCGGTGTGAGTTACGAGTTTGTGGCACGGGGCACTTTTGTAGAGTGCGTCTTAAGTCGAAGCGATGCCATAAAATACCTCTGAACTGTAGAAATTTAAATATAAAAACTCACGATTGTAGTGTATTTTCTAAGGAAAATTTTTACAGGCCTTGGTCCAGTTCTCAATTTTAATGTTATGGGCTAAAATTTTCAGTGAATTTTTTTTAGGGTATTTCCACGGAAATTTCGTCACGGGATTGAAAAAATGTATAGTTCAAAACAAAAAAAAAAAAAAACACCCTAATATATATATCTGCTGCTAGGGAACATTTGGTGGGAACGATTCTTAGTACCAGTATCAGTATGCTGATGATTTGCGAAAAGTATTAATTTTTTGTTTCCATCCCGCAAAGTCGCATCGAATTATTGGCAAGGCATATGGCGATCATCCTCTATCAGAAGCAAAATGTGAAAGATGGTTTCAACGGATCAGAGATAATGATTTAGATGTGAGAAATGAAAAACGTGGAAAACCAGCAAAGACGTTTGAAAACCTCAAACTGCAAGCAATATTGGATGAAGATGATACTTTGAGCCAAAAGCAAATAGCAGCCAATTTCATACAGTTTGAAAGCTTCGGGAAAATCCAAAAGTGTTGAAAATGGATACCATATGAATTAAATCTGAGACAAAACCAAAAAACACTTTCAAAATTTTGCTCCAAAGACACGAAAAAACAGTTTTGCATCCATTCGTCACTGATTTTGAATTTATTAATTTTAAGTATCCTAAACGGAGTAACTCATGAGTTACTACGGAACAACCATCAACGTAGACTGCACAAACAGATTCGATAAGAAGGCAATGCTCTATATTTGATGGGATCAAATGGGTGATTTATATCATGAGCTTCTGCAACCTCTTAATTTCAATTGCTATAAACAATAAATGGTCAATCCGAACCATTCATTGATCGAAAAAGGACCAGAAGTTGGACACTTCCGATTACCGTTTAACTTCATTCATTTTGTCCGTCGTTCAAAACTCAAATTGAAAGAATAGTTTTAATTATGTTAATTTTTAAGCTCTTAAGTTTTTTCACAAATTAAATTTCTGAACGCAGCTATAATATTATTGACTTGTTAACCATCGGATGCTTTGTGATAGCGACATTTCCAGTGTTTTGATTTTTTCTGTGCTGATCTCTTGTGATAGTGTCTTACCACTAAACGCTCTTTCACTTTAATTAATTACAATTTACGATGCGAAGGAGAATTCGACCGATAGACTTAGAAAACAACGCAAAAACAAAACAGAGAATTTATTTTATCAGAAAGCCTTAAATTGATTAACAGACTGTATGTGTGTCTGCCAATATCAAATAGAAATCTTATAAATAGCCAGTGTATTAATTACATACGTATGCTTATCTTATAACAAGACTAATATCAACAAGCATAAACGTAAACTTCGATTGCAGTGAATCCAGAATACCGCTCAGAACTTGCTTTTAATCTACCAGTTGGTATGGTAGCTATGTGCTACAATGATCTGAACTGAAAGAATTTCTCACAGAATGTAGGTTTTTCTGAATTAATATTTTCTTCCCAATTTCGTGAAGATATTTTGTTAAATTAAAAAGTTATTCATAAAACTTGAAAACTTGAATGGTTCGATTTCGAGGGTTATAACAAAAGAACAGTTCTTTGAAGGGAAAACAGTTGACAGATTAATGTGTATTGGACTTCTTAGCAAATATCTATGCATTTTGTCTATCTTTTTTTTTCTAATTCAAAAATCGTCGTTTTAGTGCCTAAAATTATGCTTATAAAGGGTAATAATTTTCATAAAGTGAAAGTCAAGTATAAGGTGCAACAATTTCCAAATATCTTCCATTCACCCTCTATCTTATGCATGTATATGAAAATACAAAAACAGCTACATACAAAAGTATTTAGAGAAGTACAAACAAACAAAATACACCAAACACACATGTATAATAGCCAACCAACAATGACGCAAATTGCTAAAATATGTCAGATGCTGCAGACAGCTCGTAAATTAAGTCAGAATGTGGCAGAAAGTGTGTACAATTTTCTGTGCAATATTTCACTTAAGTGGGCTTCCATGTTCTGCTTATATCGTTAAGGTACTTGATTTTAATGACTTTATCAATAGCTGTAATTGTGTTCATATTATTTTGTTCTTATTGTTGTTGTTGCTGTTAACACCGCTGCCGCTTTTAAAGAATTTCAATGAATGTTACTTATAAGCTCTTTTAACGATACGACCTACCATAGCAGCAACAAACTCGATCACAAAATGGTTTATCATCAAAAGACAACCATTAAAGACAAACAGGCGCGCTAAGTTTGAACAAAAATACGAAAACTAGACCCCACTAAATGGAAAAGTTCTCTGCGGGGCAGGTGTTATGATTGTTTAAGTAGCCAACAAAAGTTTGCAAAGCACATTTTTGTTGCGCATAAGTGGCAGTTAAGAGCTTAATTCGAGCCCAAGGTCGAGCGCAAATGGGTCACACTTTCACCGCCTGATAGTATGCTACACTGCGTTCTTTGCGTCTTCGTGCCTGTTGGTTCAGGACTTACTGTAACAGCTGTAAAATTTATAGCATGCCTGTGACGTTTATTGTATAGTATATACCGTTAAAAGACAAACATAACAAAATATATTTACTTCCAAGTACTTTCATACACTTATGTTAAATCTACGAAACGCGACCAGCTTCCATCTTTGAAAAAAAAAAACTTGTTTTGATGGTCCTGCCGCTGGCTGATCTGTAAAAGGCAATCGAATAATTTTAGCACGTAGCAGACTCCTGAAGAATAAAATGCACATATTCAAGTTCGTTGTCCACAATTGTATTCGATAGATTTGTATTATTTTATTTTATATTATATTTTGTTGAGAAATGAAATTTTTGTTCAGGCTCATTGGTAGTCAGATAGCAACAGTGACGTAGCATTATATAAAATTTCCTACAGAAAGACTTTAAATACACTAGATCTCCATCTTGTTGTGTGATTTTGTAGTAAGCTTTGTTAATGTGTTGAAAAGGTTTGGCATTTCATCATGTCATGTTACATGTCACGTACAATGCTTGGAGTCCAAGATTAAATGCAAGTTCACGTTCTCAAAAAAATTTTCAAATTCACGTTGATCAAAATATCATATTCAGATGAAACCCCCTTTTGGCTTATTGAAAAGGTAAGATAGGATACATTTCTGTTTTAATGGCTTTGAAATGAGTTTCAAAGCACGAGTTTTAGCGTATTTAGTTAACCCAAAACATCCAAAAATGGTTAAGATATACAAACTCATTGACTGATTTTGTTATATTTCAACAAATGATAGTTGCGTCCAAAACGTGTCGAACTTATATATTTTAATAAATATGCAGTATATACGAGTAAGGTACATAAACGTTTATACAGATACAGATATACTTTACATATGTATATAGCCACTCACGAAACTTCCTTTCCACTCATCCTGCTACTGTACAGATAAGGTAGAGATGTGTACATAACCGCTCACGAAGCATCCTTGTCGCTCAATCCTGCTCTCCGCATTGCGCTCGCTCTCAACATTTTACTGAGTCCCAATTGAGAGTGGTGTCTCTGAGCATCTTTCGCGTGTTCTCGCGTCATCTCTGAAAGCTATCCTAGTAGAAATTCACCATAGTGGCTCTCGAAAGAGAACCTTTTTGTTACTGTTGTTATATGCATCACATGGCTTTAGCTTGGTACCAACTCGCTGGACCACTGCATCATTCAGTCATCGTCGCGCTGTCAACACAACTGGTACATTCAACGGAAGGAATTATAACGGAAATATTTGATAACAACAACACCTGCTACAGTGGTGTGTGTGTATGTAGAGGTCTTTAGTGCATTTCTGTGTGCTTTAGTGTTAGTGTCAGAGAAACTTTGGAGAAGCGCGCGAGAAACCACATTTGCATGTGCAAATATACATATACATATATATGAATTTGTGTGTGTCTATATATATATATGTATGTATATACGGATATTTACATACATACAAATCGCTGTAGTAACGAAACGTGTGTGAATTTTGGTGAATGCGTGTAATTTTTTGAATTTTTTTTATTAAATGGTGACAGTTATAAAAAAATAACCAAGAGTAACTTTAGTGAAAGTCTAATATTAGTAGATATATTTACAAAAAGTATATAAAAGTATAAACAATAATATACAAGCTATAAGTCTTAGCGCTGCAACTAAAATTTATTTTTTTTTTAGAAATAAGCAAGAAAATAATAACAAAAAAAGTTTCATATGGAAAATATGTGTTTCTCTTGACTCTCAGTCAATTTACTGGCGTAGACCGACAGCTGCCTTACCGTGAGCTAAACAGTTGCTAATTGCTTCTGACATTTTCGCATTTGCTGTGACATTTTCTACTAACAGCAAATGTTAGTGAAATTCCAACAACAACAAATTGTTGTTGTTGTCAAAATCGCAGTCGGGGAGCCACACGCTGTCGCCTCCGATAATTTACAGTTAATTAAGTGCTCTCAAAATCATGTCCTTAAGTAAGTGTCCAAAAGTAGTGTTTGTGTAGAGTAGCGCGGAAACGGAGGCTTTTGAGACTTCCGACGACTTGTATATAAAAAAGTAAATAGCAAAACAGGCCAAGAGAAAAGCGCTAATTGCAGATGCTGGGATGTGTGTGTGTTACTTAACACTTGCGCTTGTGTATTTGTGAATTTATACGCTTAAAGTTAAATGGCGGCAAATCTTGATGTTGACGTTAACAGCAACGCAGTCATAACTCGGTCAGTCGGTCGTGACTGCAAAGTCACATGTTACGCATAATTAATGATAAAAACAAATATGGCAAACAAGCTAGCAAATACACATACATACATACATATATAAATAGAGAAACTAAAAACGTGTGCGCTCCCACTTGTGTACATATAATATTATTATTGTCTGCCGGTAGCCGCAGGGCGTTCGAGCGACGTCATGTGGTTGGTTGAAAAAGAAAGCAGCAGTGCCTTTGAGTCTGCTTTTCCTGCTGAGCATGCAAATATATATTTTTAATTATTGTTATGCTGTGAGCACTGACATACAGACATAAGTATGTATATCTGTTTTAGCTTTTGTTATTATTCAATTGGTATTTATTTTGCAGTTTTAATTGCGAGTACTTAACGCTGGAGTGATTGTTTTAAGCCGTTTCAAAGGTTGTCGTTGTATATATGTACTTACAATAAATTAAACAAAATGGAAAATGTGAAATTTGTCAATTAACATGTCATAAGAGAAATTCTTGTTATAAATTGTTGACATACAATACAAATGTGAAGCAATTAAATGGAATCGACATATGTTTTAAAACATCAATTACAAAAACTGAAAAAAGTGTAGTGGTATAGTGTGTTATATAGTAGGTAATTTAACTAAAATAAAAAGAAATAATAATTAAAATATTAGAAAATTAACTTACAACAAAAAAAATTTAAAATTAAATTCAGTTAAAAGTTTCAAAAACGGGAAGTAGATAAATAAATAAAACTAAATAAAATAAATAAAATACATTATATTAAAAAATACAACAAAACTAAATAAAATACAAGCGTAATATTTACATTAAGCTTTATTAAAAAACTTAATGTGTGTCTGCGCATTTGTTCGACGTGCGCGATTTCAAACATTGAATATAAAAGTTTATAAACCTTACAGATGGAGCTGGGCTGTTATCCAACTTTTTGCACTTAGAGGCTTGCGTTTCATATTTCATTATTAGGGGGAAAAAAAGATTAACCCTCGTTTTCATGTTTTTCAAAATATTCTTCACTACGAACTATAATCTGATTGAAGTATCTCCAATATATAAGTTCTTAAGGGATTACTTGGGTTTCCTCGGGTTTTTTTTCAACAGCTTTTTCTTAAATAAAAGATAAAATATTTTGTTAGAATTTTTTTTATTAGAAATATACACCGAAATTCTGAAATTTTTGGAAAAAGATACTTTCAACTAGGCCAATGCGATGCCATTTGCGGTGAACCCTCGAAAAAAATAAGCTATATAAATATAACTCTTTACAGGATCATCTAAAGTGAAAAAATAGGTGTTTTAGTTAAAACCTTACATTACAACTTGGACGAAGGAAAAAGTCTGAAAATTGGATTTTTGGCAGACAATTTTACAATAAAATGAAATTTTCAGTGAAAATTTCGCGATATTTTTTTTAAACAGTTCGAATCGATAAAAATCCTTCGACCAAAATGTCAAGGACCTGCGTAAATCTTAATGTTGATTGGTTGAGCAGTTCTCGAGAATCTTGCCAACCGACTCCAAAAACACTGTTTAGACAAGTTTGAAGACGGCGCACTTATTCTGGTTAGTACACAAGTTCTCAACGCTTTATCTCCGAAACAGTTACTCGGATCAATTTGAAAACTTAGGACAATATTCTAGAGATACAATGGAATTTAATAAGACAATAAAAATTATTCAGGGACAAGACTGTCTGAGAAGTCGCAATGTCGTGTTGGAGAGTGATCCATCTTCAGCGATTAGATTTCATGATTAATTGAAAGACAACTGGCAAAAGATGGTTCGGTGCTTTTAACGACTGACAAATTGTGTGAGATCCAAAGTAAACAAATTGGCTTACGTCTAATATTCATGAAATATTGAATGTATACTGGTCGCACCTTTAATACTTTCAATCTCACGATAAGTCACATGACGATCTTGCTTACACCAGGTTGGGCAAAGCATCAATAGTTTCCTGAAAAACAATTGATTTTAGAGGACTTTTACGAAATTGATCCTAGAGTGATCTATGACCTTGACTGAGTTTATCACACCATCGATAAACACTGATCCCTGATGCAGCTTCGTTGTGAAAAATTGAATTAACTTCATCTATGCACTCTTGATGAGTTAATTCACGTCAAAAGTTGTAAAAAATAATAGCGCGAAAATATTCCCGATGTATGTAATTCCATTTTTTGGCCGAGATGAATATTTAAAATTTATGTAAATAACACAAAAGCACTCTTATGTCAAAACCTTGTACCTAACATCAAAAATGTCCGATTTTGCGATAAGGTGTTTATTACCAGGATGCAACATTAGAGTTGCCGAATCTCGAAACATAAAGGGCAAAGGTACATTTGTACTATAAGGGGAATAGAGCGGCAAAAATCCCTGTAAGTTAAACTAAAGTCAATATGTTACGAAAGCAGCCGTATTTCATTTTACATTTATACGAGTATCATAAAATTGGTACATAGTTCAAAAATCAATTGTTGGTTCAGAAATACTACAAATAATTTTTTTTTTTTGCGAATAATGCTTTTTATGACCAACTCCACCAATGTCTTGAAACTGCGGTTAGAAGTCAGTGAGCACTACCAGACAAAATTATGTACCAATTTTTACTACCAATATACTCAAAGCGTAGAGTAATACACTACTGTGGAGAACGCCTTACTTTGTTTTGCTCATAGGATTAGTATAGTATGTACATTATAAGTTCTATTGAGTTACCTCACTTGTCGTCTGAAATATCCAGTTTTTCGTACAGTTTGAATAAAGATGCCAATTTTGAAAGAAATTTTAATTCTTCAAGTACAGGACTCTCGTATAGTGACTGATATAGCTAAAGAGATAAAATTAACAATAGCAACAGAAATCTTAATATTCAGTGTGTGGCGACTAGCCACAATTTACATTCTGTTAAACGAATGGTTTTCTCCGACTAGACGTTGAGAAAGTGACGACGATTTTCAAGAAACAAAGAAGTCCTGGTGTTGGCGATAACATTTGCTATCAGTAAAAAGTCTGAGTCAATAAATTTAAATAAAATAATTAAAAAAAATTTTGAAAATATGTATAATATACTGAAAACGCAATTAGTTTATTAATCTGTGTCCCTATAACAAACGTAAAAAACAGTGTATTTTTTCAAATATACAAAGGATCAAAAGAAGTTCTTAAATGTGTGTGAAAATTTTGTGATTTTCTAGAATTTTATCCTGGAAATCAGCGCATACATATAATAATTGAACAAAATTCCAAATTCCATACACAAATCCCAATTGAATAAAGCCATTTTTATATGTGATTACTTAAATCAGATCTTCGATTAACGGTAGTAATCTGCGAATGATGTGTGGCACGTGATTTGAAAGAAAAAGCGAGAAATGTGCAAAATAAAGGCGACGCTTCACGTAAGAAAGTGTTTGCTCCGAAGGGATATTATTGCTTAAGACAGCAATATTCCGGCGGCGAGTCAATTTCAGTGCAGAAGCGTGCAATTACATGTGTCAATACATTTTTTTCAACAAAACAAGAAGTGTTAAAGATATTGGATAAGAGTGCATACTTATGATAGATAGTTGTAAATTTTCAAAGAAGCCGGAGTGAAAAAGATAACTGATCGTATTAGAGTATACAAAATACTTAAAACAACATCAGCACATATTTAGTTATATGTATGAAAGTGTACATACATTAATTTGACTATATGCAACAACACCAAATAAATGGTTTCGTAAATATGTAAGTATATAAGGATTAAATGCAAAAATTTAAATATTCGAAAAATTATTATCGTTTTTTAAACAAACTTCAACCTATTTTTTTTATATTTATATTAATAAATAAATAAAGAAACATGAACCATTTTGGTCGACCACTTTTTGCCATTTTATCGCCAGAGACTTTATTCAATCAGTGCAAATCGAAATTTCGACAACGGAAGCGAGCGAACCATTGTGCTGCACGAACTGATACAGCATCGTCTCCGCAAGCTTCACAAATTTAATTCTTTTTTTTTATACAAAAATTTCAAAATATAGCGAATTTCGTCAATTTTTTCAACCTCCCCGAATTCAATTTTTTTGGTTAACTGAATCTTAAAATCTCTCCTTTCTAACACTATATGGTATGGCATACGAGTATGTGATTGGTAGTATTGCAGATATGCGTCTGTAACATCTATTGACAAAATACAAAAAGACTTTTTTGTCTAGGAATATAACATAATTATATGGATTATATGGATTATTGGATATTCCGCCAAAAAATTTACAAAATTTATTGAACTTTATGTACAATTCAATCAAAATTTCACTGAATGTATTGGTTATGTCACTATATCCGCAAGAGGGTTGTGTAGAAGGTAAATTAAGTTATTTATTTATTGAAAAAACGGATGTTCGCACAAGATGCAACGGCTGAAAAACTTCGGTGTTAACAGAGCACGGCTTACGTTCGGATCGCAAGCAAAAGAAGAAGTGACGAACTTATTTCTGCGCCCCTTTTGTTCCCTTTTGGTTGTGGTGAAAAATGCATTGGTAATGTAGTTATGCGTGATGTGGATTGTAGGTGGTGTAGAGATGAGTGTGGTGAATGAAGCGTGCTAGTGACGTATATTTTAATGCGGTGAGTGTAGAGTGTTCTGGATGCGGGACTATTGTTGTGGTTAGATGTTCGGTGTTGGTTATGTGTTGTGTGGGGCAGGAGACTGAAGCTCATTTAGCCAAATGGTATGGCCAAGCACTCAGCTTTAATATGTCGATAAGGATTTGTCATTATGTTCTAAAAATTATTTCGGCCAAATAACCGCCGACTCGAATAATTTCCAGCCGAGAGGCTCAATTTTCAACCGCTTTTTGCAGCAATTGAGAGAGATTCTCTTCCTTGATGTCAGGGCCTTCGGACTTATCTGCGTTGACAAGCAACTAACCCCAGTGGTGTTAAATTGCAAGGTTTTAGAGGTCGGGCTACAGGCCCACGGCACGATATAACTAAACCTTTCCCCAAAAATTACATTTAATAAATAGATACTTTAGTTGTCTTCAAGCCATATAGTGCCGTCTTTTTGGAACTAAAGGTGGTTGATATCGACATCGTTCAGTGTAGGCAAAAATTCTGTAGCAAGCCTAGATTATCTTTTCCAATAGCAAAGATACGTCAAAATGTAATTTTATGAGGATTTTCTCAACAATCGCTTGTGGATTTTTATCTTTCAAAATTTTACAATACGGTTAATTAACGTATACATTTAAACAAAAGTAAGCTTTTTCGTTCAACAAAATGTTCTTAAGAAAATCGAAGTCGTTGATTAACTCCATTTGGTCCTACTCAGTAAGTAAACGTACAGGTCATGTTACAGCTGTCAAAAAGACCAACTCTGAAAAAATATTGGCTCATTGAAAACACACATATAGTATTACTAAAAAATAGAAAGACTTTTTCATTTAGTTCAACAAGGAAGTTCCATTAAATTTTGTATGCTGAAAAGTTCAGAACGTTGGAAAAGGCTTTCTGTGCTAATTTCGCCAGTTTTCAGCAAAGATTGTGCCGCAACCAACGTATTCGCCTGATTCAGCTCAAAGTGACTTTTGGCTATTCAAAATATTATAATAACGACCGCTCCGGAAAGCCCGTTTCGACTCAATTGAATACATTAAACGTGAATCGCTACGATCAATGATGCCCCAAATAGATACTGGTTGTAACTCAAAATGTCGAGAATAATTCCAAGTAATAATGTTTTTTCTACCTGATAAGTATATCTAAGATATGTTAAAAAAAAATTTCGTGTCCATGATGGTCATATTACTAAAAAATTATTTATGCCAAAATTCAGATTTTCTACATAAATTTCGCTAAATTTGCATAAAAGTGATAGTCCCATTTTCTAGGCCACCTGCAAACGCAGATCAGAATTGTGATATTGGTAATTGAATTGTTGACACCATACTGTTTGAAATATTATACAGGTATGCTCGAAGGAGATTTACAGGAGTTTTTGCACCTGCTGAAAATTGACTGACATTGGTAAGCAAGCCACGGATGCAAGACTTGCATGTCCTTTGTTTGTCCTCCCAAGGAAAAATTCACGAAAAATAAGACGATGAGTTGCGCTTGAGGTGAAAAGGGGAATCACATTTTGCACGTTTCTTTTTAATCAATTTAATATGCATACAAATACATGTTCAAGCATGTCCGTATGCATGGGCGTGTACGAACACGCTTATTTGCATGGAGATATATATGTGCATTTTATGTGGTTTTGGTGAAAATTCCTTTGTATGTGAGTTCAATTCGGTAGCCGTTTACATGCAAAAACGCGCTTAAAAGCTGAAAAGAATGTATACCTTACCTCTGCCTACATCGCTGCTTGAAAGCTCTTCAGTTCTACATACGGATATTTGTTGTTAGGAGACCTGCTGTGCCAGGCTTTGTGGGTAGCGTGGCAGTTAGGCAATTTTAAAGTGCGGCGGATGCCTTTTGTTGATGTTTTGTTGTAAGGAATGTGTTTGTTTATATTGATGTATATTTGTGTTCCGTTTGCTGAGCTTTGTTGATATTTTTTGTTTTCACACACAATGACACAGAGAAGAAGTGAGTTGGTTATTGTAGTTGTGTGAATGCGTGTTCATAAAAGAGTGTGTGAGCTGCAATAAAGATATATGTATGTACTCGCATGCGGTCAATGAGGTTATACAAAGTACGCCTTATATGGTTTATTTGGCACATTAATTTCATAGTCTCTGTCGTTTTTACCTTTTTACCTCGAAACTCGCTCACACATACTTGAATGCCTGAAACTCTATGGTCCCAGAAACGGTTTCGAGCCCTCGTTTTTACAAGTTTCTTCGTAAGCTTTTGAGACATCGATACGAAATTTTATACAACTATGCATTTTGATAATTTGTCTGAATCCGCCACATCAACAACTTTAACATAAATCTCCCATACAATTATTCAGGAAAATAAATATCTCAAAAACTAATTCACTAGCTCGCGCATATAACAAACAAACAAATGAACAGCGATGGACAAATGGAAAGCGAACATGACTATTTTGACGCCGTTTATTACGGTGATCATGTATGAATATTTTTTATGGACTCCGACGTTTCTTTCGGGCTGCAACAAACTTATGCCAATATGCCAAGTGGATCCTCTGCCACGACTTCTTTTGCAGGAACAAATTCGATGAACCAATTTTCACTATAGGTACTAGGGTATTCGGTACTTGGGGGCTTAAACGGTTTTGTTCGATTTTGACAATTTTTGGTCCTACTCTACAGACATTATTCAGGCAACGTTCTATCCCATTATATTAACTGCTTCTTTATTTTAATACACGAAAGTGAAAATTTCAAATTAAATTTAAAGTTTGGTTTAATGGGAAGTAGGTGTGGCAGTTGATGAGGGCTTAGCCATGCGCAGAAGTTTACGCAAGTGTGGAAAGTCCTCTGAGCGTCATTAATTTTGGAGTGGTCAGAAATGATCTATTACATAACGCTTAAGCACATCATGAATTCAGGTTCAGGCCACATATACTCTGTGTAGCAAAAAACATCAATTTGAAGGAGAGCTAAAGTGAGATGGCAAAACATCTTTCTCCAGGTTTGAGCGCTGGGATTGAAAGGATGAAAACTGCCTAGAACAAGAGAAATCGAAGTTCTTCAGCATATCTCTAATTTGCGCCCACGCCCCGACGGAGGGGAAGGACGATGTAACCAAAGACGAATTCTATGAGCGCTTGGAGCGCACCTATGAGAACTGCTTCCGCCACGATGTCAAAATCGAGCTTGATTTAACGCCAGGGTAGTCGATGAAAGTATCTTTGGCACAACGATCGGTTAATTCAGTCTCCATGATGAAACATCGCCAAGTGTGTTGAGGCTGATCGACTTCGTTGGAGCCCAAAATATGGTTACCTATAGTACTAAGTTTTAGCATAGAAAAATTCGCCATGCAGCCAAGATACGCACCCGCATACAATGTTCGACGTCGAGAAGCTGCAATTACAACAGATACCCGAACAATTTTCTACTCGATTTGCGCTCCTGTAATGCTTTATGGTGCTAAGGTATGGACAATTACAACATTTGATGAGCTGGCTTAACCTGTTTTCGAGAGGAGATTTTACGGAAGAC
Source organism: Bactrocera correcta (assembly GCA_027475135.1). Taxonomy (NCBI): domain Eukaryota; kingdom Metazoa; phylum Arthropoda; class Insecta; order Diptera; family Tephritidae; genus Bactrocera; species Bactrocera correcta. Next base: position 5,921,511 of record CM050322.1, read on the forward strand.
TTATGGCCCTTGGCTTCGTGGAAACGGCGAGTACCGCAGTCTTTGAAACGCTGAGCTGTACAAGATATACGACGACATTGAATAGTTCAACGAATTATTCGACACAGCATCCGCCGGGGGAATCATAGGAGCAGAAATACGTCCATTTCGTTTTAAAGGCTAGGATGAGAATGAGCTTCAAACTCATATAAATTTTTTTGTCTTAATGATCCGGTAACGAGTTATAATGTTTACCGCATAACCACTTTTTTCAAGGAGCTTCTAAAGATTCACCGTCACAGCTTATATATTATAGTTTTTCATTTAAAATTTTTTCTAATATACTTCAAAAGTTGTAAAAAAAACATGTTATTAAATTTAATAATAATATAATGAGTAATATCGCCCTAAAAAAAGCATAAATATGTCCTTTTTTTGCTGATAGAGACAAACTTATTACAGATTTGAATTCAGCGCGCCAAAATCAACTAGAATCAGTTGATAAAATCAAAGAGAGCAAAATTTTTTTTTTTTTTAATTTTGTCAGGCTGTGTAATTTAAGTTTGCTGAGTTTTGTGAAATTTTCTAATAAACTTGGGAGATTCTCACATTTTGCCCTTTTTAAATGTTCTGTGATAAGGTATCTTCCACATGATAATGGTAAAAGCACATAAGTGTGCTTTGCAATTCTAACACACATGCGACACTTTTAGTTTTACAACCCTTACATTATTTTGCTTTTAATGTATTAATAAAGACATGAAAAATTATAACAGATATCATATACATTTTGCATTAGGAAAGAAGTTTACTGGTCGCTTTAGTGAATTAGACTAGAGACCTGTCGTGTACCTTTAGTTCAGAAGAATCTTTCATCGCAATGTGTAGCCTTTAGCTTTGTCGCAATCAAGCATTTGGATATATTTACATATGTATATATATGTGTTTGGAGTGTAATTATGCAGGTGTGTCTGTATTTGGTTGAATAAAATTTTAGCTCTAAAATGGTGGTTCGCTATCCACAACTCCTTATACATATTTAATGAAACGCGACCTTTTTGACATCATACTGAAATTTTGTTCTCTGCTTTTCCTCACCTTTTATTTGCAGTCTTTACGCGTCCTTTTAACTAATAAATCGTGTCTTCCGTGGATCCACCAAAAGCTGTTCATTTGCTATTGAAAAGTACATCGCTTCTTTGTTGCCTCTACTATTTATGTATGTCTTCCGATCCGATGGATGATAAGCGAGCGATTGGGAAAATGAGTAAACGGCGAAAACCTTCATTTGATTATGCAGCGACCAAACGTTGGAGTAAAACGCCTCGCCAGGTGCCACTTGCCAGCGCAAAAACGACTGATATTATTGTGTTACTCCCGATAGCCTTTCTGGTCGTCATCGTTACAACCAGTACAGGTGAGTGGAATAAAAGCAAATACATTTATTTATGTTTATATGTGCATTTTATGCCATCAGTGAAAATATGTTTACGTCCATACATATATACAGAACATATTGTACATATGTACGAATGCGGAAAAATAGCAGAAATGCAATTAACATTGAAGTTGATAATTGAAATTTATGTATTTGTGGTTGCATCAGCACACAATTCGGTATTTAACTTGTGGTATGCAGCTACGTGAACAAACATTAGGGTGTTACTCAATCGGGAAATTTACTCTATTCAGAGTGCCGCTTGGCTATCCGTGTAAGTGTACATTGCCGCTTTCTATATCCTCCCGTAGTGGTTCTGTTCCACGAAGTCTTCTCTATGTCTAATACTTCCATTTGGAAGCTACTAGGTGAGTTTGGTAGACAGGAAGATGAAGATATCAATATCCATACCCATACCATCCATATACCCACATCCCTACACCGCAGTCCTTTGAATTCCATTAATTTTTCTGATGCTATATTGTTTATTTAATGCTGACCACCAAGCCAATTCTAGATATCAAGTGCAGCCTGATCTTTTTCCACCTAATCTCTCCAACGGAGTACTGAATCAAAAATTTTCAAAGCTTTCTTCTACTTTCTTTCATCCTGAAAACATACCTAGCCAGCGCAAACGACTTACATCCATTCTTTTTTCTTGCTGTAGACCATGAGATCAGAATGCTTCACCATCGTTGCAGCTTGTTCTTGTTGAACGCGCGTTGCCAACGATTGCTGACTACCACATTCATTAAAACCTCAAGTGACTCTCCAGCTGAGAAGAGTTAGCAATTCCCTCTGTCTTTTGAAAAGCAACTTCAATCTTTGAATAGTATCGTTATTACCCTAGCTGTCCTTAATTTTTTCCTAATGCTGAAGAGTATCCAGAAGTGATCTGACATAGACGGCTCCTCGAAGACCATAAAGTTCTGTCTGCGTTCATCCTCTGATGAGATCCTGGACTTCCTTCCACCCTGAAAATCTATGCGAACTTGGTTTATCAATTCTAATACATAAATTTAGTATGTATTGTAAAACAAACTCACCTCTGATGACTGGAGCCTCAATAAGGTGTGTCTTGCGCTTTCATCTACCCTATTGGGATGTCTTTTCCTTTATTGACATCTTTTAGTTTCTGGAGTTTGTAAGGTGGCACGTCCCCGTAACTTGTGTGTCTGCTGTGCTGTAACTTGAATAAAGAAGTGAATTTATATCTTTATTGATAGGAATTGGTTTAAATTTTTTTCGTGCCGATTCGTCTACATACATGTTCTAAAAGTAGCCTCCCGGAAATTTGCTAATTTTACACCAGAAAAGTTTTTTCAGCTGGTTCCTCTACAGGGGCATCCAAATGCGAGCCTAAGGTCTCTTTCGGATGTCCTTAACGGATACGTACTTAAGTTTGATGCCTTTTAAGGGGTGCTAAGTTTAGAAACGCTACCCGACTAGAAGTTCAATAAGACCTGCCGCCAGATTATCAGGTATCTGACGTCGATCTCTATCCAAATTTCCTGAATGATGCTCGGTGAGGAAGAGGGCTCATCTATAATGAATACCTGGAGGCTGTCTCTAGCAACATTGATGAAATTAATTGCTGCTGCGTTCAGCTTGTATACGCTATGTTTTAATTTTTTTTAACAGAATTTTCAACGATTCGTTGTGGGAGCTACCTTTTTAAGAGGATTCTTAGAGCTGCTTGGTTTACCAGCTTCCATGAGATGTTTTCTTCTCCGGAAACACTCGTATTCTTTCTCTAATTGTTTTAAGTGCTTTATCTCTTCGATATCAACCTGTTTTTTGTCTATCTTCCCGAGTTCGAAGACTGTTCTTTGGAGCCTCTATAAAAAATGCTGAAGGTAATGCAAAGCTGTTATAATGAGTTAAAATTGCTTGTTGTTGTACAGATGACACTTTAATTGTTCTCTAAATGTCTACTTAATTTAGGTTGCTTAGGTCTAGCACTATACCTTTTTAAAAACGATCTACCCTAGTTTGCACATAAAAATACGAAGGTCGCAATGTTTTTAAACTGGTCTGCAACGCTATATCAGTTTAAATCATTGGATAATCGATCTTATTTAATTAATTCGCATTTTTCAGGCTGAGTGTATACCACATGTTTTTTACATAAAACTTGTATTTTAACACTAGTTCAGTTTTAAGACGAAAAATTAAGCGTTTTTATGGGAGATAAAGTGAGGACAAGGAATTAACGTTGTCTTAAAAATCATTTATGTTCGATTTTTCTAAATTTTTTACAAAGTAACACAGCTTGTCAGCATGTCACGTATATCTGGGCATGTGAAAAACATGGCATTACCAGTGTCGGGGTATGTCGACGTAGGGGGCCGATTTCGAATAATTAAAAGATGATTAATTTGAGTTCAAACGTTATAAAATTTGAGTTTAATCGTGTATATATAAATATGTATATGGGTGTGTGTATGTGTTATTAATAATAGTTAATTGTGTTACTTTATAGATACATGTAAATCTATGTTAATTTATAAATGATTGTAACCTGCTGCTGCTTTATCTCCTGTGTTGTTGTTGTTGATCAAAAGGTTGTTGTTGAAGAAAAAAGGTGCCAAATGTTTTCCCTTACGGTCGGGTTCACTATATTGGAATAAAGTAAATTTGTTGTCCGTGTTCGCTTATATCGCTTTGTATAATTATAGAAAACTTGGTTTCGTTCACTTCTATATCACTTGCAGTTCACTTCTTTTAATGGCACACTTTCGCTTTTGATATTCACTCCTGTGTTTCACTTGTTTGTTGATCGCTGCTGTTGGCGGGATAATAATGCCTTTTTTGTGAAAGCGCGGGAAAATCGTCTCCTTCATTCCTCCTTTTTCGCCTGTTGCGTGAAGTTGGGGCGGTTTATACTCCTCTACATTACGCCTCTATTACTTTTTGTAATTTGTGGGAGTAATGCAGAGGAGTATTTGTTTGGATTAAACATCCCGGCCACCTTGCAGAATCTGCGAAATAATTGAGTATTAATAGGGTAACTGATTGGGTATTGAAAAAATTGAGATTTTTTTTTTTGAGTATTTATCAGCAATATACTTATGGTTAGATGGTGCCAGTAAGGGTCCAGCCAAATGCTGTATTCTGCGCTACCACCGTACCATTATCGGGTTTGAATAGTCCATTTCTGATGATTTGAGGGTACACATCTGCTCCAATCTCCAACGTTATCTCCCTGTTGCTGTGGAATTGAGGGTCAGCGAGAACTAAGTGTTCAAAGCGCATTTGCACATCGTCGCTTAGATCTCGCTCATAGGGTTTTTTGGGTAGCTTGTGGGTGATAACTGCATTACATTCCAGAGAAAACTTTGTGTCATTATTTGAGCTGATTTGTATGCTACAAATACGATACGTGTTGAGGTATGTAATTGGCAGTTTTAAGTGTTTGACGAGTTCAGCTGCTATATTCGTGATTTTGAGGGTAGGGTTTAAAATGGCTCGAACTTTATGCCATTCACCATCGCATCTTAATCGTATCTTCAATGTGGGTACTAGGGTCTGCTTAGCCAGTAAGGATGGTAGTCGGGTCTCTATTGCAAGTGGATGTTTCTCCACAACATTGGCATCGTTGGTCGGGTATAGCCTCGGATGTCCGTGTAGGGATGAATGATGTTTTCCATGACAAACGGAACATCTATTTTTGCTTGTACATCCTTCTGTCTTGTGCGACCTGGCTAAGCAATTAACGCAGTAGTGGTATTTTATTACTGCTTCGTATTTTTTGTTTATATTATATGCCGAGTACGTAGCGCAAGTCACTAGACGGTGGTCTTTTTTGCATATTCCGCAAGCGACATGACGGGATGATGTGTGTTTTCTTCGATGTGAGATCGTTTTTCGTGTTGTACGATCATCACATTCCTTTTCTTCACGAATAGTAGGAAGGGTCGACTTGAAACGTTGAATACGTCGGGACATCGTTTCGTCTTCCGAAATCGGTGTGATGCTACGGGTTGCGCTACGGGACCGGATGGTAATTGCTGAGCTCATGCGACGAGGTTTGGGTGAGTTGGTGATTGTTGGGCTCATAGAACGAGGTTTGGGTGAGTTGGTGATTGTTGGGGCCATTTCACTAAAAAAGAAGAGAAAACTTGTATGTTATTCTGTATTTAATATCACAATTTTTGTGATAGGGCGGGTTACTGTGCCTTGAGCAGTTCGGATTTCAACCACTCGTGTTTTATGGTCTAAGCCGGGGAAGACCTTTTGGATTCGACCGAGCTTCCATTCGTTGGGTGAAGTATTGTCGTTTCTTATAACGACTAAGTCGTTAACTTCAACATTACGATGTGGGTATTTCCATTTATATCGTTTGTGTAGTTCCTTAAGGTACTCTTCCTTCCATCTCTTGCAAATGTGCTGGTAGAGTATTTTTAGTTTCTGCCATCTGTTAACGACGCTTAAATTTGCATCCTCTAAATTGGGTTCGGCAGGGGTTAGCAATGGGGTACCTATAAGGAAGTGTCCTGGAGTTAGAGGTTCCAAGCTTGTTGAGTCATCACTTATGGGGCTTATGGGTCGAGAGTTTAAACAGCTTTCAATGCGGGTCAATAGGGTAGCAAATTCTTCGAACGTGAATTTTTGTAGTTTTGCGACCTTTTTTAGGTGGGTTTTTAGACTTTTTACGCCTGCTTCCCATAATCCACCCATATGTGGAGCTCCTGGTGGGTTGAAGTGCCATGAGATATTTTGATGGCTATGGAGAGATGTAATTTGAGTTCGAAGTGTATGTAAGAATTCACGCCGATCTTTAACTAGCAACTGTGAAGCTCCTATAAAGTTTGTTCCGTTGTCGGAATAAAGATTGGCGGGGCATCCACGCCTCGAGAAGAAACGAGAGAATGCTGCTAGGAAGGCTTGTGTAGTGAGATCGCTAACGGGTTCGAGATGTATTGCTTTAGTTGAGAAGCATACAAATACACATATATATCCTTTGGTGATTAGACATGCTCTCCCAGTGTAGTTTTTGATGTCATAGGGTCCAGCGAAATCGATACCAGTGTTAGCAAACGGCCGGGTTAGGATGGTTCGTTCATTTGGAAGAGCTGCCATTATTTGGGTTTGTTGAGCCTTGTTGTGTATGATGCACGTTTTGCATTGATGAATGATTGTTTTAATCAGCATCTTTGCTTTGGGTATCCAGAATTCTGTCCTTAGGAGTCGAAGAACTAGCTGATTTCCGCCGTGTAGCGTTGCTAAATGGGTAAATTGAGTTAGTAATTTTGTCATACGGCTATTATAGGGTAATAGGATAGGGTGACGCTCGTTATATGATAGTGCTGCGGAATTAGTTAATCTTCCGTCACTTCGCATAACTCCTTTAGGGTCAATGAATGGATTTAAAGTCAATAATGAACTTTTCTTATGTATTTGGGTTTTACGGGTCAATGCATCATATTCTTCTCGGAAATGTGTTTTTTGGGTTTGAATAATTAACTTCATTCGGGTTGTTTTGAACTCTTCCGGGGTTATTTCGTGGTTTAAGTAAACAATTCCTCGCCTCCTTGGTGAGGCATTTGCGCAAAACCTGAATAGGTAAGCGATAACGCGAATAGCTCTGGGGAATGAGGAAAACCTTTCTAGTATATCCTCTTGGGTGGTTATCGCAAACGTCTTAACGGGTTTTGAACTCCACGGTAGTGTTGTATGTTTTCCTCCGATGCTGGAAAATGCTCCTTTTCGTGTTGTAGCCATTGGGGTCCATGCCACCAGAGGTTGTAATTCAATAGATCGGTGGGTGTACATCCTCGGCTTGCCAAGTCTGCGGGATTGTCTTGGCTTTCCACATGGTTCCAATTATCGACTCCCACTTTCTCGGTGATTGCAGCTACTCGATGTGAAACGAAAGTGGTCCATGAACAGGGTGGTTTGTTTAACCAAGCAAGAACTATGGTTGAGTCAGTCCAAAAATAATTTTTATATTGGGTTAGGTGAAGTTGGGATAGAGTAGAGTTAACAAGGTTAGCTAGCAGAACCGCTCCGCAGAGTTCCAATCTAGGTAGGGATACGGTTTTAATGGGAGCAACTCTTGTTTTTGAGACTAAGAGAGTTGTCCATATTTTGTCTCCAACTGAAACCCTTATATAAAGTGTCGCGGCATAAGCTTTTTCTGAAGCATCAGAGAAACCGTGGAATTCAATGGTGGCTGTTGGCTTGAAATGGGTCCACCTGGGTATTTCAATTTTGTTTATGTTGTCGTAATCCTTTACGAAGCTGTTCCATCGATGAAGGGTGAGGGGCTTCAGGCTTTCATCCCAGTCAGTTTTATCCAGCCATATTTGTTGCATAATTATTTTTGCCGTGATTATTATTGGACTAAGCCAACCGGCTGGGTCAAACAATTTTGCTATGGCTGATAAAACTTCACGTTTGGTGTATGCGGGTTTTTTTCTCCATTGGGTTGACGAGGAAGAAAAATGAATCCTTTTTGGAGTTCCATCGAATGCCTAGGGTTTTGGTGTTCTCGGGTTCCGAAAGGTTGAGTGTTTCCGTCTCTAAAAGATGATCCTGTGGAAGTCCTTTCAGAATGTGTGGGTCATTGGAGGTCCATTTTCGCAGAGCGAATCCTGGGGTCTTCAGAGCGGAAATGAGTTCATCTCGTGCTGACTTTGCCGTGGTCAGGTCATGTTCTCCAGCTAAAACATCGTCTACATACATTTCCTGGCGAAGTATTTTGGCTGCTAATGGGTGGGTTTCTTCAACATCATCGGCTAGCTTCATGAGGGTACGGATCGCTAAATACGGCGCACAATTTATGCCGAACGTGACTGTTTGCAATTCGAAGTCTTCTATTGTGTCTTCCGGGGACTTCCTAAATAATATCCTTTGGAACCGAGTGTGTTTAGGGTCTACGAGTATTTGCCGGTACATTTTCTGAATATCCGCATTAAAAACGAATTGGAAGAGTCGCCAATTTGTTATCAGAATGACAAGGTCTTTCTGTAAAGTAGGCCCGATATGTAAGACGTCATTCAAGCTTTTGTGATTTGACGTGGGGCAAGATGCGTTAAATACCACACGCAATTTCGTGGTTATACGGTCGGGTTTAATGACCGCGTGGTGTGGTAAGTAATATTGGGTCGCTTTACCAGAAGGGTCATACTCTACTTTCTTCATTTGTCCGAGTTCCAAATATTCCATGATTGCTTTGTCGTATTCTGCTTTCACTTCGGGTTTTTTAAGTAAAGCTCGTTCATTTCTGAGAAATTGGGCCAACGCTATATGTCTAGATTGCCCGATATCAATATTGTCGGGTTCTTTGAAGGGTAGGGTTACTATATAGCGCCCATCTGGATTACGACGGGTAGTTTTTTGGAAAATTTCCTCACAAATTTGGTCCGATTTGGAAACTACGGATTCCTTTGGGATTTCCTCCACCTCCCAAAAACGTGTGAGAAGACTCTCGGGATTCACTTTATTGTGAAATGATACTATGGCGGGATTTTGGGAGGGTTGAGTTATGGGTCCGGACAATATCCATCCGAATTCTGTCTCTTGAGCTAAGAGTGAACCTAGTATGTTCCTCTTTACTCCATTGAGTAAAATACTTGGATAAATATCACTGCCGATTAATATATCCACGGGTCTGGGTTTGTGAAATTGGGTGTCGGCTAAAGTGAATCCAAGATTTTTAAGACACTGCTTTGGATCTATAAGGTATGAGGGTAAATTATCAGTTAGGCTATTTAGTATAAATGCCTGTGCTGATAGCTTATAATTTGTATTTAAGGGTGAGCAAAGCGTGATTTCACAAATGTTCGTTGGTGTTGCTGAAACTGCATTGTTTAGTCCGGTCACTTGGGCTGATACAGAGTGGGTGGGTATATCCAAGCTTCTCTGAAGTCTTCGAGATATAAATGTGGCTTCCGATCCTGAATCAATAAGGGCTCTCGCGGAATATCGCTGGCCATTATGTTCTATTTGAACCATTGCAGTACCGAGTAATATCTGCTTCCTACTTGGGTTGGGTGGGTCTTGGGTTGATGATATAGTGGACTGTATAGTTGTAGTGTAGGCCTGCCGATTTGTATTTGTGCTTTGGGTGGGTAGTGCGGTACTTGAAGCGTTTTCATGGTTCGAACTAGTGACGTTTGGTATTTCCGGAGTGGATTCAGGTCGAAAGCTGGATTCTCTGTGTATCAGAGTATTGTGTTTTTTGTGACACTTACGACACGAGAATTTACTCACACAGTTCTTGTAGCTGTGTGATATGGCCAAGCAGTTATAGCAATAACCATATTTTTTGATTGTGGAGATACGTGACTCCACATTCATTGCGAGAAATTTGGGACATTCTCGAATAGGGTGCTGCTTTTTACAGAGCTTACAGCTTTCTGTATCTGTATTATGTTGAGTAAAGTTGAAATTACTATTTCTTTGGGTATTAGAGGGTCTAGCAATTGGCGTTTCAACCACGTTTGCATGAAAAGTGTTGTATTTCTTTTCATCTGTTCTTTTAATTGCACCGGTGTGGAATGGGGGTAATTTTGCTACTGAAGCTTTGAAGTTTCCAACAGATTCGAGGGTTTTGTATTTGTGGGTTAAAAAACTGTCGAAATTTGACCACGTTGGTATATCTGAATTATCAGCTAGGGTATATTCAAACATTTCGAGAGTTTGTTTAGGTAGTTTGGAACTACAAAGATATATTAATATCGGATCCCAGCTTTGTGTGTCAATCTCAAGATTGTGTAAATTGGTTAAAACGTTATTGACCGAACGTTGTAAGCTTTTTATAGCACAACCTGTTTCCTGAGTTACTTGGGGTAGGTTAAAAAGGGTCTTTAATTGGGTGTTTACCTGCAACCTCTTATTTTCGTATTGGTCGACTAAATTTTTCCAGGCGAGTATGAAACCATCATTTGTTAGGGGTGCGTTTTGAATAACCTCTCTTGCTTCTCCTCGGGTCTTCTGAGTAAGGTGAAAGAGTCTTTCAACGTTACTAATCCTTGGGTTACGGATATACAGGGCTGTAAACATATCCCGAAAGGTGGGCCAAGTTGTGTAATCTCCGTAAAAGATGTCGGTGTCGCATGGTGGAAGGTGAACTGCAGGAGCGAAATCCATCATTGTGGCTTCCGAAGCCCTTTCCTTAATGGGTTGGGTTGACACTTGTGTTTTACGCGCATCTACATCTTCGTTGATGGAAGCTAAGCAAGAGAGGTACATTTGATAACTTTTTTGATATTTTTCTTTCACTTTAAAGAAATCGATGGTTTCATGACTTTCGCGAGAAATTCTTCTGATCGCATCGTATGAGCGCTTTGCTTTTTCATAGAGCGAATTTAGTTCAACCCTTTTAATTTCTAGGGTATAGACCGAATCATCTTCACTTTGGGTCTGAAGATGGTCTTCCACGAATTCAATCAAATCTGTTGTTGTGATTTTGAAATCCTCCATTTCCATTTTTGAGTAAAATATCTTTGATTTTTGGGTTAAATGAGAAAATGAGTCGCGTAGTGTTACGAAAATGTAAGAAAACAAACTTTAAAAAACTTTTGTATAGTGATTTATTTATTTTCAAAATTTCAAATTAATTGGCTTGTTCTTATCTCGATGGTGTCCGATTGTTAATGTTGATGCGAAATTATTAAATTTCCGATGAATCGTAGAAAAAAATAGATAAATAAAAAATTTGCAGGGTTTTGCACTTTTTCCTACTGGGTCACCTTTTTAATTTCCTACTGGGTAATTGTCTTTTGACGCGCTGTTCGCCAACAAATTTTGTCACCAACAAATATAAACGAATGGGTGCGCTATTCGTATGCAGGTATGTAGCGGCGGGTGTATATTTATTTATATATATAATTTGAGTTCAACGAGAAGAATGCAATAGCCGACGGCAAATTATATGCATATATTTTATTATTGCACTTCTTCTCTTGGGTAAGTATATGTAAATATGTGTATATACATATAATTAAATAGTGCAGATCAAATTTTTGTTAACCCAATAAAACAAATAAATTGTGCTTAAGTCGGTTCAAGGACACAATTTGGCAATTGGGTGTTTTTTAACAATTTTTTGATTTGCACTTTATATTGTATTATTATAATATATTTAGAAATATATGGGTCGCACTTACAATTTTTTTCCGGTTTGTTAATTTCGGTTTGTTTTTGTTTTTATTTACTTGCTGGGGTATTTGTTGCTTCAGCGTGTAGAGTTTTTGTTTGTTGGGTGCACTCTTTTAAAACCTTCAGGTTGGGTTGTGGAATTCCAACGATGATATTGTTGTTAAAATTCCCACGAAGACTTTTTCTTTTAATTAATCCGGCTCGAAGGACCAAAAATGTCGGGGTATGTCGACGTAGGGGGCCGATTTCGAATAATTAAAAGATGATTAATTTGAGTTCAAACGTTATAAAATTTGAGTTTAATCGTGTATATATAAATATGTATATGGGTGTGTGTATGTGTTATTAATAATAGTTAATTGTGTTACTTTATAGATACATGTAAATCTATGTTAATTTATAAATGATTGTAACCTGCTGCTGCTTTATCTCCTGTGTTGTTGTTGTTGATCAAAAGGTTGTTGTTGAAGAAAAAAGGTGCCAAATGTTTTCCCTTACGGTCGGGTTCACTATATTGGAATAAAGTAAATTTGTTGTCCGTGTTCGCTTATATCGCTTTGTATAATTATAGAAAACTTGGTTTCGTTCACTTCTATATCACTTGCAGTTCACTTCTTTTAATGGCACACTTTCGCTTTTGATATTCACTCCTGTGTTTCACTTGTTTGTTGATCGCTGCTGTTGGCGGGATAATAATGCCTTTTTTGTGAAAGCGCGGGAAAATCGTCTCCTTCATTCCTCCTTTTTCGCCTGTTGCGTGAAGTTGGGGCGGTTTATACTCCTCTACATTACGCCTCTATTACTTTTTGTAATTTGTGGGAGTAATGCAGAGGAGTATTTGTTTGGATTAAACAACCAGATTTATGCCATTCAAATCCAGCGACAATCCTTATGATATGTAGATTTTCATCGCAAATGCAATTTTCACTGGAAACTGAATCCGTTCGTTCTGAAATAGCAATTCGTTGAAACTCAAAGGAATTCGTAGAATCAAGCGTTCTGTTCCTTGTATTTGATAGTTGCGGCACATTCAGTAGGGTTCCTTTACAGAATTTCGGGGCATTTAGATTGCGAAAAATAATAATGACAGATCCCACTTTGAGAAGCCAATAATTCGGCGACATACCAAGCCTCTCCAAAGATTTTAGATTCGGCCAATGTTCGGATAAACATTCGTGATGACTTCAGTTTTTGTTAAAGTAAATTGACAAAAGGCAGGTAGAATTGATGTCAAACCAATGGAAGTATCAACCGGCCTTTACGTATTTCCGATTCCTATCGTATACGATGGAAAATTAATACGATAAAAATAAATTGACGCAGATTTGAAGGCTGATATGTTGAAATGATCCTCGCGAAAAGTGTGCGAACGTGTGCATCGTCCATCGTTTGATTCCAGTAATTATCATGTTCCAACAATTGTAATTGCTAGCATGCTTTTAAAAAAGTTGCACACACCGTACCATTCACAGTGCGCAATGACTCAAATGAAAATTCAATGTTGGCTCTTTGTTTGAAGCTCATTTTTGCACCGGAACGATATTGATATATCGGAGATTAAAGTACATCCGTAAATTTAATCAGTCAATTCTCGGCCCTCACTCAGCTCAGTTTACTCTAATTATTTTGCTATTTCAAGGCGTAATTTATTTTTTAGTAAAGTACATATGTCTGCCATACAATTTTTATCTTCCAATGTATCTAATACCTTTATTTAAAAGCGTTAGAGCAATCTCGATTGATCGAAATCTCTTAGAATCGGCAGAGCTCCCCACTTTTTTCGGAAGAAAAACTATTTTCCAAAGCCGATTCTAAGTACTTTGATGACGGTCACACAGGTACCGTCTAATTATTACAATAAAATTTATGAAACATTTTGATAGTTCTTTCTTGCCACGTTGTTTGACGTAAATAATCTTAAAATGGATTTTATGTTCCATAAACGGGTAAAAAGATCTTTATCGTGATTTGGATCGATCATTTTGTATGACAGCTAAGTATATGATATAGTAGTCGATATCGTCGATTCAAACAAATAAGCGGTTAACTGAGAAGAGGTTGTTTGCAAAATTTCAGAACGATATCTCAAACACTGAGGTAGACATTGCCAAATCGACTTATATCGCCATGTTGATCATTCATATATATAGATATATTTTATAGGATGTTACAAACTTCGCAGTATTCTTAAAAAACCCAGTTCAGGGTATTTTTATTGAATCAATTCGTGTGGCACCCATACATCGAGCTTCTTAGTGACTCCAAGCTTTTTCAAATGGTTTATAACGGTTTGATGACTACTATGCCGGTCTCTTTCGACCAATTCAGCGATTTTATCGCAGTTTTCGACGACAGGCCTTCCGGAGCGTGGCGCATCTTCGACCATAACAAAAACGTTGAAACCATCGTTGTACGGTGGAAATGGAAACTGTATCGGGTTCATAAACTGCACAAATTTTATTGGCGGCCTGAGATGCATTTTTGCCTTTATCGTAGTAGTACTGTAAAATATGCCGTATTTTCTCTTTATTTTGCCCCATGATTGCGACGCTATAACTCACGAACCTCTTAAAAGAAACGACAATCAATCAAACAGGTGTTAGCGCGTGAAATGAGATTTCCAAAAAAGTAAAACATGACCCGATGCGTCGAATAAAACTAGAACTACACGCTTTCAGCGCCAACTGGCGAAAATACCGCAAGACTTTTTTGACAACCTAATATCAAAAAATATATTAAAAATATTCCATTTCGATCGGAAATGCAAGAAAGATTTTTGAATACTTAAAGAGAAGGAAGACATGCAAGATTAAATGCTTTGGAGGTTTATATTCCAAACTTTCTATACACTCTGAGCGACTTGTAGGAAGAAAAGCTCCTGAAACCGTGAAATTTTATCGCGGAATTTGATCGAAAGCTTTAGTTTGGATGTTTCCATTAGTACAATGAAAAGTAAACTACAAAAATCTGGTTTTAAAAATTATGTTGCAAAAAACAACCCTTGTTCTCCATTTCGAGTAGGAAAAAAAGACTGGAGTTTGCAAAAAAAAATATCTAAATATGCCAATCACATTTTGAGATGGAGTAATTTGGTCCGATGAATTCAAATTCGAGTTAAGAAATTTAAAAACACGTAAGCGAGTGTGGTGTAAACCTTCTTATCGCTTAAACACACAGTGCATACAATCATTAGTGAAGCATGGAGGATGTTCTCTCATGGTTTGGGACTACTTCTTAAAATTTGGTGTAGGTAATGTAGTTAACATCGATGGACGAATGACGGGTATGTTGACACTCTTGGCGAAAATTTGAAACTAAATGTCGAAAACGTGAACTTGTGGTCATTTATCTTCCAATAAGATAACGACCCACAACGCACACCTCGCCTGTTCTCTTTTTTTGGGTTTTTTTGTTTGGAAGAAGGCTTAATCGAAAAACTGGCCTGGCCAGCTCAGTTACCGGATTAAGTCCAGTTCAGTATTTGTGGTTAATTATTCCAAAAGCAGCCGTACAAACTTGGAATAATTTTTCTCAGAGAGGAAGCGTCAATTTGACCTTATTCCAATAAAAATATTAGAAAATTTCGTTCGAGGCATGTCAAAACGTCGTCGTGCAGTAATGCAGAATAACGAAGCCAAATATTAATTACTAAATTTACTTTTAAACCAAACGTTTTGTATTTTTTCATAAATTGTGCTTTCATTTGACTACTTTTACTTAAGAGTCCGTTTTTTAAAATGTAAAATTTTTTCTTTTTGTTCCGGAAAAAAATATATTAATTTTTAATTTGTTGTATGAATTATTAATTGTTTATTTTAAAAAACTGCATTGAAAAATCTCTGTGAAATTTATACTTTCATTTGATGCCTAGTGTACATACATCAGTATCAATCAAGTAAAGCATCAAACAGATAACTGAATCTGTGAATGCCACCTACACCTAATCTCCCACACTAGCACATTATTGCATCCTTGGTATCAACATAAGTGTAAAAAACTCCAACTCGATGGGCTAAGCAACTAACCGTCAGCGCTGTCACACACTCCACTCACTCTATTTCTTGCCGTTTTGTATCTGATTCCCTGACTCAAGAGTGTCATCATCAACAACATCGTCCTCATCAGCAGCATCATCGTTGACGTCAATATAATCTTCGAACCCCTTTGCTTGAATCAAACCGGATAAGAAGCATGGGACAAAGGAGTTTAAAAATTACGGTATTGGTGGAGCGGGGAAACCCAGGAAGTTAGCTGAGGAGAGCTTTTACCGTTTTATATGCCTTTGCAATTTCTCAACCACAGTAGTAATTACATCTTCTTGATTTCAGTTTAATGTCGTCTCCATCTCTCCATAACCAATAACAAAGACACTTTTCTGATTTAACTTTTTTATTTTCTTACTTCTACTTACATGCAGAGAAAGGGAGAGAGGGGAAGTTATATGTTTCCGTTTGACGTTTGTTGTTATGCTCATGTAACATATTAGATGGGATAAAATTATTTTGTTGATATTTCCCAACCAAAGGGCATTCATACAAACTCAAAAGTAAGGCTGAGAAAGAGTTTGGCGACTGCATAGCGTTATTTTTCAGAACTGTTAAATGTTTAAATCATAAGAAAACAAGAAAAAACGTTAACTTGGCTGCATCGAGGCAAATATACCCTTCACAGGTGGCTACCTTTTAGTAATTATGAGTCCAGTTTATATGGAAACTATATAGGAATCCGATCTGAACAAGTTTTTCGGAGATTATGTTATTACCTAAAGCAGTACTCCATGGCAAATTTCGTGAAGATACCACGTCAAATTCGAAAGATTTCCATACAAGCCCTTGATTCTGATCGTTCGTTTTGTGTGGCAACTATATGCTATGGTGATCCGATCTAAACAATTTCTTCCGATATTATGTTATTTCTATGAACGATAACTCGTACCAAATTTCGTGAAGATACCACGTCAAATATGAAAGTTTCCCGTACAAGAACTTGATTCCGATCGTTCAGTTTGTATGGCAGCTATATGTTATAGTGGTCCGATATCGGCAATTCCGACGAATGAGCAGCTTCTTGAAGAGGAAATGACGTTTACAAAATTTCAAAAGGATATCTTAAAAACTGAGGAAATAGTTCGTATATATACAGACAGATAGACGGACATGGCTAAATCGACTCCTACTTTATAGGGTCTGCGACGCTTCCTTCTATGTGTTACATACTACGTGACAAACTTTATATACCCTTTTCAAGGTATAATGAAACGATAAAAGCTTTGGCGATCTTTAGCAAAGATCGGACTCTATAACTAAGCCGACCTACAGATTAAGTAGTAAACGCTGAGTTTAAGAAAAAATAGTTTCTTTAACCGGAATTTTTTTTCGTGAAATTTATGAATTTCGTAAAGACTAAATTTCAAAGTAAAGGATTGTATACGTATATCGTCATGTCAACATTACAAACTTAACTGTATGTATTAATGAAATGAACACCAAAACCGAGAAAGAAATTTTCATCAAAAATTGTCATACTTATGTTAGCGTCTAAAGGGGTTATTCTGCTCTATAAAACAAATTTTGGGCAGTTTTTTGAATTTTATTAAAAAAAAAATCAAACATATTTTTACTATCATTTTTTTATGGTGTTTTCATTGATATCTTCAGAATACAGAAAAAAAAAATTACAAAAATATATTAAAAATTAAAATAATTAGAGGGGAGGACAGACAGGGATAAAAAAATTGCACATCCTGGTGACTTTGATCCTGACTCTCCTGGTGGTCTGAAAAAAAAATCAAAAGAAATTCTTAATCAGTAAGGATGTTGTTATAGTCCGGGAACACGAAAAATGGCAACAGCCTGAAAACAAAATCTTTTTTTTCGCTATTTTTTTGAAAATCCTGAATGTTTTTAAAATAATAACAACAAAAATTTTGACACGATGCTGGTAGGAACGATAAATGATTATATGAAGAAGGTTCACAAGAAATTTCAAGTAAATCGGTTGTATAGAACTTGAGCTAATGCCGGTACCATGTGGAAAAAATAGTTTCGAGACAAACGCGTTTAAAGTTTAAGATAAAATAAGTCGAATTTTGTAAAATCCTTCCAAGGTCATATTTTTAAAAATCTAAACTTTAAATATGTAAAAAAAATCGAATTTTTCAAATTTCTAGAGTAGAATACCCCCTAAAATCAGTATCAATATACTTTTCCATGTTATGCTCTCACTATTCTAATACCCACAGACTCGAAGCTCCTTCGTTGAGTATATCTTATAAACAGTGGAATGCGAAGAGATTAATAGTAACCATGAAAAAATGTTTAATACTATATATATGAAGCTCAAACTGTTGACTGTTGTCTTGAAGTCTGTTTGAATGTTATCTTGCTCTTAATGGACTAAATTACTTATTTAGTCCGATGTTTCAAAGTAAAGCGTTTTGAACAACAGCTTCTTTCAAACTGGCTTATTGAATTTTATTTCGCAAAGATATTTCGAATTTACAATTTTAAACTTGTTAGATTCTCTTTGATAAAATATTAGAAAAATAATAACAGCCCAAATCCACTTTAAAAGAAAAATATTTGTTATTCTTTTTTCAGGTCATGGGATAGAATAATTGCCACTCATATTATGGTGATAAGTCCTATGTGTATGTTTACGCAATCGGTCGATTGGAACCTTCAAAATAAATTTATAGCAAGTATTTGAGTATATTCTAGTTCTAGGTAGAAACTTGGATTAGCTTTTTGTTTACTTAAATTCACTTGAAAATAAATTACTGCGAAGACAAAAATAGCGATTTGCTTTGAAATTCTTAGCCATTCCCTTCATGTCGAGATCAGCTGATTTTAAATGCAGTAATATATTATCTAATGTTGAGCTTCACTCGAACTTAACGCCGCCTTATTCAGTATTTCTGTGCCACACATATTTACGATACCTTACATGGTTTCTGTTAAACATCCTGCATGTGTTGCAAGTAGCCCTGTTGCAGAACGTGGAGGCTTTATTGAGTTTGTTCCCTGCAATTTCCTGTTTGCTCGTGCGACTTTTAGGCCATTAGTTTAAACGGAGCTGGAGTTACAAATATAAGGGTGTAATTACTTGAATGTGTCTGTGACTAGACCTGCAACATGCACGGGAATTGCATGAAAGATTTGTAAAAGATGCACTTGAACCTATTGCGGTTTATTACATAGCATGTGTCTCCGACAAATGTGGACGATGAATCTTCATAACGGGTGTTTTTTTAGACGTGTGGTTTTCAATTATTTGATACTTTTTTGTAGGAAGTCTTTTTGAAAGCTCATTTTTCTCTTGCCATTTAAAAATTAACGGTTTTACTCCGGAACAATGTTTTTAAAGTGTGAACATTTTTTACCAAAATAATGTTTCGGTTAGCGTACTACGCCCAATATTAAGACAACTTAATTGCCCAACGGAATCACTATTCCGAGCTACTATTAATCGGTTTCGCACCGCGTTTATTCTAGTGGCTCTAGCACCAAAGACGATACTGTTGCTGTGAAGGAAAATGTAATATCAAAGAAACCCCGATTGCCAATGCGTTTTTGGAAAATTTTATGGAAGGATCTTCGTTTTTCTCCTTACAAAGTCCAATCCTTGCCAGATTTAAAACCGATTGACCATCCCGAATGAGTCTATCCGCGCGTAAAAATGAGAGCTATGCCCATCCATTTTAAGGAACGTTTTCTTTTTTTAATTAATTGGCGTAGACACCGCTTACGCGATTATAGCCGAGTTAACAAAGTTGGAACCTTTTATTTATTTTTAAAATGTAATGGCAATTTTTTTTTTTTAATAAATATTTCTCTGCCAAATATGCATTTTATTACTTCTTCAAAAAGCACATGTCTTAGGCAGACAGCCTTTATCAATTTGTTACTACCAACCCCTATCATTGCCGCTAACAAACACTTATCCGAACACTTTTCCAATCCAACAAACAAGTAAGCAAAGAAACGACGTTATGGAGCAGAGACAAACCCTTGCCAATTCCGGCAACTGTTTGCTCGGGCTTTCTAAAAGGTCTTTCTGGAACAAAAGCGGCAACGGCAGCGCCTACGTATCTGTTAAGATTATAAAGAACTCGGCGAGAGTGTGCTGCTGGTAAGGTAGATTTTCCAAAGGGCGAAGACAAACTGCCTGAGACACTGTAAGCGGCGCTGCTGCTAATACTTGAAACCCAAGCGACAGTAAAGCAAAACATATAAAAGGGTTTTAAGCAAACAGTTGAAAGAAGCGATGGAGGTAAAAAAATTGTGTAAATAGAAAAAATATTTGTGAAAGAAGAAACGAAAGATAATATCTAGGTGGCTTAGGCATGATTGCAGTCTGGTTTCTAAGTATTGCTGCAGCTGTCCGGCTTGAAGTGCTTCTTCGGTTATCTGCTGTTAGCATCAGCAATCATCGCATTTAACGTTAATTTCTAGGACACACAAATAAAATCTTTTAATGCAAGGAGTTTTATCTGTAAATTGCCATCTCATAACTGTATATATGTACATATGAACAATGTGACAAATTGATACGTAACCCGGTGCATCATATTTATTTATTTCTCTTCGCCTTCTTTACTTTTTGTGTTGCTCTTTCAGATGCTTCCAACTACTTTGACACTCAAGGACCAAATTTTTCGCATGAGCCGCCATCGCGCATCGAATTCACCAACAATGCTGGCAGCATTGCCGATTGCATAGCGCATGGTAATCCACCGCCGAATGTTGAGTGGCTGGACAAGGACAATAATCCCATCACCTCGATATCAAAGGTAAGATTTATTCTGTCTCAAACTTAGATTGTAACTGCGTTAGGTGTGCAAAATATGTCTGCAAAACTTTCTTTATTTTTTAACTCCCATACCTTTTTTTGTTCTCTATTTCCGTTATAAAAGCTTTCTTTATATGATTCATCCAAATTTGCAGGAAGTCTGAAATAAGAACAATCCTTCCAGCCTTGGGTTATTTTACTATGCATTTTTTTGTTGTTATGGCACTTAGTCTGAAGTAATGGTAGTATAAGTTATTTTACGTTCTCTTCTATGGATCTTGGTCGTGAACAACCTGCTGAAAAAACTTAAAGACTCATGGTCAAACGGTTGCATCGTATATAATTGGACTTCTGGAAGTGTCCTCGTTGTTAACCCAAATAAACCTCCAATACTAGAGCGGTGATACTACCCTTGAGCTCACTAGCCGGTTCACTGTGTGATAAGAATAGTATGGGTGCCCGGCCACAATAGTTACTGTTAAGCGTACGGGCGAAGAAAGACACGCTATTTCAGCTATCAGTTAAGTAGGAACGGGTCCGCTCTTCTCGTGTGTGCTACTACTGGATAGGTGGATTTCGCGGGGACTTGCTCAGTCCTGGACTATCATCGGTTCAGGCGTAGTCGCAAGATTCTTATGGCTCAAGACCAATCTTCCTAGTTGTGATGTTCTGTGTGGTAATTGTCCTAGCGCCATCCATACTGCAGGGTCTTTCCTGACGCGATCTGCACAAGCTCTAAGCAGCGAGGTAAACACATTTCAACACTTCCTTGTTGGTTCTATCACGTTTGCGTGATCAACGGTATAACCACTTAGAAACTCAAACCGTCTAATATTCCAGTGAGCTTATTAGAATAAATAATAGAATAGAATAATCGCCTCAATAAATTGTTTATTGGCAACAGGGCGCTTTGTTGACTTATAAGATCGGAGATCTGTTTTCAAGGCTTTACAAACAATTACATATAGTATTCAAAGTGTGATCTCTGGATCAGCCATCGAAACTTAACTAACCGTAGTTATATATATATTATATATATATATGTACATATATATTTATCTATGAATCCGGAAACATGAGCCGCAGACCGAACAATGAATGGTATTTACTGTACACGTACAAAAAGCGAAACAACTGCAACCAACATAAAAATTCAAATACAAAGCAGTAGAAACAAAATGACAATAAAAGCAACAATAACTTACGGTCGACATGAAGGAAGCGCCAGGAGTTGAGGCGTGCGGCCAGAGTTAGTTTCGAACAAATTCAATCAATAACCACTTGAACCAAACTTCCGCCATAGGCGACTCGCCTGAGTTATTGCGATATGGCACTGAAGGTACGGACTGTTGATTGGTGGGTGGAATCAAGCGAGTGTTGTTAAATATAACGGTGAGACAGGCTGGCGTAGTCGGCAAAAAGACAAATACTGCGAAAAAGGGTGTTGTTGGTCAGGAAGATTAACGGGCAGTCAGACAATGTAGCAGCTTCGCATTTTATTTCGCACAACAACTACTCCTGGTACGTCAAGTACGATGCCACAACAAGCAGCGAGCGAAATCAATGCTCCATTACGGCTGTTTTGGCTTTTGTAGTGGGTATAACATGGTGGCATTGGCAATGCGTCCACCAGTGACGGGTCTTGGGTGTCGGCTGTTGTAAACTTAAAACTAACCCCTATAAATATGTGTGTGCGATTTTTTAATCTTATGAGTGCCTTTGTTCTCTTACTGGAAACCATCCCACCCCTTTTATCATAATTGTCTGCAATGGATTTCCGAATATCTGTACTTTCCGTGGCAATAGCAGGTTATTTGTCGCAAATTTTTACAGGTCAATTAAAAAAGTGGTTTTTGGTGTCCCTGAAGACCGTAACAACACGATCTACACCGTTAGTAAAAGAAACACTTTACTTTTAAATTTTAGGATTAAAAGCATTATTATCAATTTCCATTACACTTAATTGCTGTTTCAATATTTTTGCATTTCTCCCTCTACTCACTACTAATACATAACATAATACACCTCTCTCTTGCAGGTCCGTCATATGCTCGCCAACGGTTCACTCTATTTCCCTCCCTTCGAAGCGGAAGAGTTTCGCCAAGATGTCCATTGGTCCGTGTATCATTGTGTGGCCAGCAATGCTGTGGGTACAATTGTTTCGCGTGACGTTGTGATCAAAGCAGGTAAGTAAGGCAATAAGTCGGAATTAGATATGTCAGAATCACAATCGTTCACTTTGTTTGCACATGCACAACGATTCGAAGAAATTTATCAACTGAATGCATCACAAGTGCAATGTATCCTAAGAGAATGGCAGTCGAAACATTTTAGTATTCTCAAGTTATTTGCCTCGTTCTCTTAGAGAATGTCAGTTTACTTAGATAATTGCAATAATCATCGTAAGAAGAACGAATTCCTCAGCGTGGATCACAAAGTCCGTCTGATGTTGACAGCAATTTGAGCCAGTTGCATATTTAGTACAAAGGATAATATCGACTCCACAAAACTCGACAAAAATTATCAAAATTCCACATTAATTTTAATGAAACTATATGTATTTCATATCCCAAAAGTAGAGTTGATGTGAAGCTCTTAAAAGAAGATCCGTCCGAAACTTCCCCTTACTCTTTCATCCTTCTCTTAAAAAGTTCACTCCACCTTTTTTCCGCACATTCCACTCAGTCTGCATATTCCACATAGAGGTTTGTTTGCAAAGAAGAAATCACCAGAAGTAGGTTTCGCGTGTACTCTTCTTGAAGATATACTCCGTAGATCTTCATAATTCTTTCTCTATCCGAACCCAGCTAGTTTCTTTTAAGCGGAAGTACCAGGTATCGAAAGGTCGGTGGAGTTTTGTCGAATATCTACAGTAGGAAACAGAAAGCCAACTTCTAGGAAACAGAAGCTGCTTAAAAGATAGCCAGGTGGCATTACTGGCCTTATCGTAGGCAAAGATTAATTCGAACGTAGGAGACATATGTTTGAAGTCTTTAAGCTCAATGGGCACTTGTCCATAATTTGCGACACCGATAACAAGAACATCTTCGCCAACAAAGAGCGGACAAATCGGCCAAATCAGAAACCCATCTAGACAAGTCCAAGCAGAGGTAATATTAAACCGGCTACTATTGCCATTCCTAGATTGATCAACAAGTAGCTGAATACACAATTTGAAGAAATAGTTAAGAACGACCAAATGTTAGATGGAGAACCTGTTATGGTCAAAATAAGATAAGACTAAGGACATATTAAGGGGTTAAGGATAGTCAGAGGCACGAAAAGATGAGAATTTTCAGTATTTT
>CM050322.1:5946129-6016129 GCA_027475135.1 Bactrocera correcta
TTCTTTTACAAACGGTGTAGATCGTGTTGTTACGGTACTTCAGGGACACCAAAAACCATTTTTTTAATTGACCTGTAAAAATTTGCGACAAATAACCTGCTATTGCCACGGAAAGTACAGATTTTTCGGAAATCCATTGCAGACAATTATGATAAAAGGGGTGGGATGGTTTCCAGTAAGAGAACAAAGACACTCATAACATTAAAAAATACGCACACACATATTTATAGGGGTTAGTTTTAAGTTTACAACAGACGACACCCAAGACCCGTCACTGGCGGACGCATTGCCAATGCCACATTGTTGTACCCACTACAGAAGCAAAAACAGCAGCAATGGAGCATTGATTTCGCTTGCTGCTTGTTGTGGCATCGTACTTGACGTTCCAGGAGTAGTTGTGCGAAATAAAAGCTGCTACATTGTCTGACTGCCCGTTAATCTTCCTGACCAACAACACCCTTTTTCGCAGTGTTTGTCTTTTTGCCGACTACCCCAGCCTGTCTTACCGTTATATTTAACGACACTCGCTTGATTCCACCCACCAATCAACAGTCCGTACCTTCAGTGCCATATCGCAATAACTCAGACGAGTCGCCTATGGCGGAAGTTTGGTTCAAGTGGTTATTGATTGGATTTGTTTGAAACTAACTCTGGCCGCGCGCCTCAACTCCGGGCGCTTCCTTCATGTCGACCGTAAGTTATTGTTGCTTTTATTGTCATTTTGTTTCTACTGCTTTGTTTTTGAATTTTTATGTTGGTTGCAGTTGTTTCGCTTTTTGTACGTGTACAGTAAATACCATTCATTGTTCGGTCTGCGGCTCATGTTTCCGGTTTCATAGATAAATATATATGTACATATAACGGGTGATTTTTTAAGAGCTTGATAATTTTTAAAAAAAAAAAACGCAAAAAATTTTGCAAAATCTCATCGGTTCTTTATTTGAAACGTTAGATTGGTTCATGACATTTACTTTTTGAAGATAATTTCATTTAAATGTTGACCGCGGCTGCGTCTTAGGTGGTCCATTCGGAAAGTCCAATTTTGGGCAACTTTTTCGAGCATTTCGGCCGGAATAGCCCGAATTTCTTCGGAAATGTTGTCTTCCAAAGCTGGAATAGTTGCTGGCTTATTTCTGTAGACTTTAGACTTGACGTAGCCCCACAAAAAATAGTCTAAAGGCGTTAAATCGCATGATCTTGGTGGCCAACTTACGGGTCCATTTCTTGAGATGAATTGTTGTCCGAAGTTTTCCCTCAAAATGGCCATAGAATCGCGAGCTGTGTGGCATGTAGCGCCATCTTGTTGAAACCACATGTCAACCAAGTTCAGTTCTTCCATTTTTGGCAACAAAAAGTTTGTTAGCATCGAACGATAGCGATCGCCATTCACCGTAACGTTGCGTCCAACAGCATCTTTGAAAAAATACGGTCCAATGATTCCACCAGCGTACAAACCACACCAAACAGTGCATTTTTCGGGATGCATGGGCAGTTCTTGAACGGCTTCTGGTTGCTCTTCACCCCAAATGCGGCAATTTTGCTTATTTACGTAGCCATTCAACCAGAAATGAGCCTCATCGCTCATCGGACACGGACGCGAAACACATTTCGAACCGAACACTGTTTTTGGTAATAAAATTCAATGATTTGCAAGCGTTGCTCGTTAGTAAGTCTATTCATGATGAAATGTCAAAGCATACTGAGCATCTTTCTCTTTGACACCATGTCTGACATCCCACGTGATCTGTCAAATACTACTGCATGAAAATCCTAACCTCAAAAAAATCACCCGTTATATATATAATATCTATATAACTACGGTTAGTTAAGTTTCGATGGCTGATCCAGAGATCACACTTTGACTACTATATGTAATTGTTTGTAAAGCCTTGAAAACAGATCTCCTATCTTATAAGTCAGCAAAGCGCCCTGTTGCCAATAAACAATTTATTGAGGCGATTATTCTATTCTATTATTTATTCTAATTAGCTCACTGGAATATCAGACAGTTTGAGTTTTTATGTGGTTATCCCCTTGATCACGCAAACACGATAGAATCAACAAGGAAGTATTGAAATGTGTTTACCTCGCTGCGTAGAGCTTGTGCAGATCACGTCAGGAAAGACCCTGCAGTATGGATGGCGCTAGAACAATTACCACACAGAACATTACAACTAGGAAGATTGGTCTTGACCCATAAGAATCTTGCGACTTCGCCTGAACCGATGATAGTCCAGGACTGAGCAAGTCCCCGCGAAATCCACCTATCTAGTAGTAGCACACACGAGAAGAGCGGAACGGCGACCCGTTCCTATTAAACTGATAGCTGAAATAGCGTGTCTTTCTTCGCCCGTACGCTTAACAGTAACTATTGTGGCCGGGCACCCATACTATTCTTATCACACAGTGAACCGGCTAGTGAGCTAAAGGGCAGTATTGCCACTGTAGTATTGGAGGTTTTTTTGGGGTTAACAACGAGGACACTTCCAGAAGTCCAATTAGATACGATACAATTCGTTTGACCATGAGTCTTTAAGTTTTTTCAGCAGGTTGTTCACGACCAAGATCCATAGAAAGAACGTAAAATAACTAATACTACCATTACTTCAGACTAAGTGCCATAATAAAAAAAAAAATGCATAGTCAAATAACCCAAGGCTGGAAGGATTGTTCTTATTTCAGACCTCCTGCAAAACTGGATGAAACATATAAATAAAGCTTTTATAACGGAAATAGAGAAAAAAAAAAAGATATGGGAGTTAAAAAATAAAGAAAGTTTTGCAGACATATTTTGCACACCTAACGCAGTTACAATCTAAGTTTGAGACAGAATAAATCTTACCTTTGATATCGAGGTGATGGGATTATTGTCCTTGTCCAGCCACTCAACATTCGGCGGTGGATTACCATGCGCTATGCAATCGGCAATGCTGCCAGCATTGTTGGTGAATTCGATGCGCGATGGCGGCTCATGCGAAAAATTTGGTCCTTGAGTGTCAAAGTAGTTGGAAGCATCTGAAAGAGCAACAAAAAAAGTAAAGAAGGCGAAGAGAAATAAATAAATATGATGCACCGGGTTACGTATCAATTTGTCACATTGTTCATATGTACATATATACAGTTATGAGATGGCAATTTACAGATAAAACTCCTTGCATTAAAAGATTTTATTTGTGTGTCCTAGAAATTAACGTTAAATGCGATGATTGCTGATGCTAACAGCAGATAACCGAAGAAGCACTTCAAGCCGGACAGCTGCAGCAATACTTAGAAACCAGACTGCAATCATGCCTAAGCCACCTAGATATTATCTTTCGTTTCTTCTTTCACAAATTTTTTTTCTATTTACACAATTTTTTTACCTCCATCGCTTCTTTCAACTGTTTGCTTAAAACCCTTTTATTTTGTTTTGTTTTACTGTCGCTTGGGTTTCAAGTATTAGCAGCAGCGCCGCTTACAATGTCTCAGGCAGTTTGTCTTCGCTCTTTGGAAAATCTACCTTACCAGCAGCACACTCTCGCCGAGTTCTTTATAATCTTAACAGATACGTAGGCGCTGCCGTTGCCGCTTTTGTTCCAGAAAGACCTTTTAGAAAGCCCGAGCAAACAGTTGCCGGAATTGGCAAGGGTTTGTCTCTGCTCCATAACGTCGTTTCTTTGCTTACTTGTTTGTTGGATTGGAAAAGTGTTCGGATAAGTGTTTGTTAGCGGCAATGATAGGGGTTGGTAGTAACAAATTGATAAAGGGTGTCTGCCTAAGACATGTGCTTTTTGAAGAAGTAATAAAATGCATATTTGGCCGAGAAATATTTTTTAAAAAAAAAAAAATTGCCATTACATTTTAAAAATAAATAAAAGGTTCCAACTTTGTTAACTCGGCTATAATCGCGTAAGCGGTGTCTACGCCAATTAATTAAAAAAAGAAAACGTTCCTTAAAATGGATGGGCATAGCTCTCATTTTTACGCGCGGATAGACTCATTCGGGATGGTCAATCGGTTTTAAATCTGGCAAGGATTGGACTTTTTAAGGAGAAAAACGAAGATCCTTCCATAAAATTTTCCAAAAACGCATTGACAATCGGGGTTTCTTTGATATTACATTTTCCTTCACAGCAACAGTATCGTCTTCGGTGCTAGAGCCACTAGAATAAACGCGGTGCGAAACCGATTAATAGTAGCTCGGAAAAGTGATTCCGTTGGGCAATTAAGTTGTCTTAATATTGGGCGTAGTACGCTAACCGAAACATTATTTTGGTAAAAAATGTTCACACTTTAAAAACATTGTTCCCGGGAAAAAGACTACTAATTTTTAAATGGCAAGAGAAAAATGAGCTCTCAAAAAGACCTCCTAAAAAAAAATATCAAATAATTGAAAACCACACGTCTAAAAAAGCACCCGTTATGAAGATACATCGTCCACATTTGTTGGAGACACATGCTATGTAATAAACCGCAGTGGGTTCAAGTGCATCTTTTACAAATCTTTCTGCAATTCGCGTGCAAGTTGCAGGTCTAGTCACAGACACATTCAAGTAATTACACCGTTATATTTGTAACTCCAGCTCCGTTTAAACTAATGGCCTAAAAGTCGCACGAACAAACAGGAAATTGCAGGGAACAAACCCCAATAAAGCCTCCACGTTCTGCAACAGTGCTACTTTCAACACATGCAGGATGTTTAACAGCAACCATGTAAGGTATCGTAAATATGTGTTGCACAGAAATACTGAATAAGGCAGAGCTAAGTTCGAGCGAAGTTCAGCATTAGATAATATTACTGTATTTAAAATCAGCTGATCGCGACATGAAGAGAAAGGATAAGAAATTTTAATACAGATCGCGATTTTTGCCTTCGCAGTAATTTATTTTTAATTAATTTAAATAAACAAAAATTTTAATCCAAGTTTCTACCTTGAACTAGAATATATTCAAATTCTTGCTAGGAATTTACTATATTTTGAAGGTTCCAATCGACCGATTGCGTAAACATACACATAGGACCTATCACCATGATATGTGTTTCAATCATTCTATCCCATGACCTGAAAAAATAATAACAACTATTTTTCTTTTAAAGTGCGGTTGTGCTGTTATTATTCTTCTAATATTTCATCAAAGAGAATCTAAAAAGTTTATAGTTAATTGTAAATTCGAAATATTTTTGCGAAATAAAATTCAATATACCAGCTTAAAAGAAGCTGTTGTTCAAAACGCTTTACTTTGAAACATCGGACTAAATAAGTAATTTAGTCCATTAAGAGCAAGACTGTAAAAGATAACATTCAAACAGACTTCAAGACAACAGTCAACAGTTTGAGCTTCATATATATAGTATTAAACATTTTTTCATGGTTACTATTAATCTCTTCGCATTCCACTGTTTATAAGATATACCCAACGAAGGAGCTTCGAGTCTGTGGGTATTAGAATAGTGAGAGCATAACATGGAAAAGTATATTGATACTGATTTTTGCGGGTATTCTACTCTAGAAATTTGAAAAATTCGATTTTTTTTTTACATATTTAAAGTTTTGACTTTCAAAAATATGACCTTGGAAGGATTTTACAAAATTCGACTTATTTTATCTTAAACTTTAAACGCGTTTGTCTCGAAACTATTTTTTCCACATGGTACCGGCATTAGCTCAAGTTCTATACAACCGATTTACTTGAAATTTCTTGTAAACCTTCTTCATATAATCATTTATCGTTCCTACTAGCATCGTGTCAAAATTTTTGTTGTTATTATTTTAAAAAAATTCAGGATTTTCAAAAAATAGCGAAAAAAATGATTTTTATTTTCAGGCAGTCACCATTTTTCGTGTTCCCGGACTATAACAACATCCTTACTGATTAAGAATTTCTTTTGATTTTTTTTTCAGACCACCAGGAGAGTCAGGATCAATGTCACCAGGATGTGCAATTTTTTTATCCCTGTCTGTCCTCCCCTCTAATTATTTTAATTTTTAATATATTTGTGTAATTTTTTTTCTGTATTCTTAAGATATCAATTAAAACACCAGAAAAAAATGATAGTAAAAATATGTTTGATTTTTTTTTTTAAAAAAATTCAAAAAACTGCCCAAAATTTGTTTTATAGAGTAGAATAACCCCTTTAGACGCTAACATAAGTATGACAATTTTTGATGAAAATTTCTTTCTCGGTTTTGGTGTTCATTTCATTAATACATACAGTTAAGTTTGTAATGTTGACATGACGATATACGTATACAATCCTTTACTTTGAAATTTAGTCTTTACGAAATTCATAAATTTCACGAAAAAAAAATTCCGGTTAAAGAAACTATTTTTTGTGAAACTCAGCGTTTACTATTTAATCTGTAGGTCGGCTTAGTTATAGAGTTTGATCTTTGCTAAAGATCGCCAAAGCTTTTATCGTTTCATTATAGCTTGAAAAGGGTATATTAAGTTTGTCACGTAGTATGTAACACATAGAAGGAAGCGTCGCAGACCCTATAAAGTAGGAGTCGATTTAGCCATGTCCGTCTATCTGTCTGTATATATTCGAACTATTTCCTCAGTTTTTAAGATATCGTTTTGAAATTTTGTAAACGTCATTTCCTCTTCAAGAAGCTGCTCATTCGTCGGAACTGCCGATATCGGACCACTATAACATATAGCTGCCACACAAACTGAACGATCGGAATCAAGTTCTTGTACGGGAAACTTTCATATTTGACGTGGTATCTTCACGAAATTTGGTACGAGTTATTGCTCATAGAAATAACGTAATATCGGAAGAAATTGTTTAGATCGGATCACCATAGCATATAGTTGCCACACAAAACGAACGATCGGAATCAAGGGCCTGTATGGAAATCTTTTGAATTTGACGTGGTATCTTCACGAAATTTGCCATGGAGTACTTTAGGTAATAATATAATCTCCGAAAAACTTGTTCAGATCGGATTCCTATATAGTTTCCCCTATAAACTGGACTCATAATTACTAAAAGGTAGCCACCTGTGAAGGGTATATTTCCCTCGATGCAGCCAAGTTAACGTTTTTACTTGTTTTCTTATGATTTAAACATTTAACAGTTCTGAAAAATAACGCTATGCAGTCGCCAAACTCTTTCTCAGCCTTACTCTTAAGTTTGTATGAATGCCCTTTGGTTGAGACATCTCTATAAAATAATTTTACCCTATCTAATATGTTACATGAGCATAACAACAAACGTCAAACGGAAACATATCACTTTCCCTCTCTCCCTTTCTCTGCATGCAACTAGAAGTAAGAAAATAGAAAAGTTAAATCAGAAAAATGTCTTTGCTATTGGTTTTTTAGAAATGGAGACGAAATTAAACTACACCGAAGAAGATGTAATTACTGCTGTGGTTGACAAATTGCAAACGCATATGAAACAGTAAAAGCTCCGCTCAGCCGACTTCGTGGGTTTTCCCGCTCCACCAATACCGTCATTTTTAAACTCCTTTGCCTCATGCTCCTTATCCGGTTTGCAAAGGGGTTAGGAGATTACATTGACATCAACGATGATGCTGCTGATGAAGATGATATTGCTGATGATGGCACTCTTGAGTCAGGGAATCAGATACAAAACGGCAAGAAACAGCGAGAGCGGAGAGTGTGACAGCGCTGACGGTAATGGCAAAATTGCACAGCCCATTGAGTTGGAGTTTTTTACACGTACGTTGATACCAAGGATGCAATAATGTGCCAGTGTGGGAGATTAGGAATAGATGGCACTCACAGATTCAGTTATCTGTTTGTTGCTTTTCTTGATTGATACTGAAGTATGTATACTGGGCATCAAATGAAAGTATAAATTTCACAGAGGTTTTTCAAAACAGTTTTATTAAAATTAACAATTAATATTAATATTATATTTACATAGGTATTTGAATAGCAAATTATAAATTAATATATTTTTTTCCGGAATAGAAATAAAAAATTTTTCACTTTAAAAAAAGGAGCCTTGAACAAACGTGGTCAAATTAAAGAGCAATTTTTGAAAAAATACAAAAAGTTTGGTTTTTAAAAATAAATTTAGTAATTAATATTGTCATTTTATTCTGAATTACTGCACGAAGACGTTTTGACTTGTCTTGAAGCAAATTTTCTAATATTTTTATTGGAAAAATATCAAATTGACACTTCGTCTCTAAAAAAAAATTTTTCCAAGTTTGTACGGCTGCTTTTTGCATAATTAACCACAAATACTGAACTGGACTTAATCCGGTCACTGAGCTGGCCAGGCCAGTTTCAAGCCTTCTGCAAAAACAAAAAAAAAAAAAAAATGGGTAGACAGGCGAGATGTGCATTGGGAGTCGTTATCTTATTGGAAGATAAATGACCAAAAGTTCACGTTTTTTTGAATTTATTTTCAAATTTTCGCCAAGAGTGTCAACATACCCGTCATTCGTCCATCGATGTTAACTATATTACCTACACCAAATTTTAAGAAGTAGTCCCAAACCATGAGAGAACATCCTCCATGCTTCACTGATGATTGTATGCACTATGGGTTTAAGCGATAAGAAGGTTTACACCACACTCGCTTACGTGTTTTTAAATTTCTTAACTCGAATTGGAATTCATCGGACCAAATTACTTCATCTCAAAATGTGATTGGCATATTTGGATATTTTTTTGCAAACCCCAGTCTTTTTTTCCTACTCGAAATGAAGAACAAAGGTTGTTTTTTGCGACATAATTTTTTAAAAACCCGATTTTTGTAGTTTCGTTTTCATTGTACTAGTGGAAACATCCAAACCAAAGCTTTCGATCAAATTCCGCGACAAAATCAACTCAGAGTTTATAGAAAGTTTGGAATATAAACCTCCAACGTATTTTATCTTGCATGTCTTCCTTTTCTTTAAGTATTCAAAAATCTTTCTTGCATTTCCGATCAAATGGCATATTTTTCATATATTTTTCGATATTAGGTTGTCAAAAAAGTCTTGCGGTATTTTCGCCAGTTGACGTAGTTCTAGTTTTATTCGCCGCATCGGGTGATGCTATACTTTTTTGGAAATCTCATTTCACGCGCTAACACGAGTTCGATGGATTGTCGTTTCTTTTGTCGTTCGTGACTTATAGCGTCGCAAACATGGAGCAAAATAAAGAGAAAATACGGCATATTTTACAGTACTACTACGATAAAGGCAAAAATGCATCTCAAGCCGCCAATAAAATTTGTGCAGTTTATGGACACGATACAGTTTCCATTTCCACCGCACAACGATGGTTTCAAGGTTTTCGTTCTGGTGTAGAGGTGGTCGAAGATGCGCTACGCTCCGGAAGGCGTGTCGTCGAAAATTGCGATAAAATCGCTGAATTGGGCGAAAGAGACCGGCGTAGTAGTCATCAAACTGTAA
The DNA here is from genome assembly GCA_027475135.1 of Bactrocera correcta. Lineage (NCBI taxonomy): Eukaryota > Metazoa > Arthropoda > Insecta > Diptera > Tephritidae > Bactrocera > Bactrocera correcta. Next base: position 5,955,489 of record CM050322.1, read on the forward strand.
TAAACCATTTGAAGAAGCTTGGAGTCACTAAGAAGCTCGATGTATGGCTGCCACACGAATTCATTAAATAAAAATACCCTGAACTGGGTTTTTTAAGAATACTGTGAAGTTTGTAACACCCTGTAAAATATATATATGTGAATGATCAACATGTCGAGATGAGTCGATTTGGCAATGTCTACCTCAGTGTTTGAGATATCGTTCTGAAATTTTTCACACATCCTCTTCTCAGTAAACCGCTCATTTGTTTGTATCGACGATATCGGCTACTATATCATATAGCTATCATACAAAATGATCGACCCATATCACGATAAAGATCTTTTTACCCCTTTAAGTAACATAAAATCCATTTTAAGATTGTTTTCGTCAAACAACGTGGCAGGAAAGAACTAACAAAATATTTCATACATTTTATTGTAATCATTGACCTGTATAACCGTCATCAAAGTACTCAGAATCGGCTTTTGGAAAATAGTTTTGCTTCCGAAAAAAGTGAGGAGCTTTGGTGATTTAAGAGATTTCGATCAATCGAGATTGTTCTAATGCTTTAAATAAAGGCATTACATTGGAAGATAAAGATTGTATGGCAGACAAATGTATTTTACTAAAAAAAATTTCGCCATGAAATACCAAAATAATTAAAGTAAACTTAGCTGAGTGATCGCCGAGAATTTTCGGATGCATTTTAATATCGTCGCCGTAAGCATCAATATTGTCATTTAGAAAATTAATTTTATGTAACAAGTTTAATATACTTATTTTTATTTACCATTTTAAAAACAAATAATGTAAATTTTAAGAAAAATATAAAAATAAATATATCTCAAATTGTAAACATTTATTTAAATAATATTTATAATTACAGGATATAATTACATGTTCCAAAGTAAACAGAAGTCTAGCGCTCCCTGGTGGTATGTGTCGACTAGTGAATATTTCATGAAATTTCATAAATTGGAAGTGAAGTTATTGCGTTTTAAGTATCAGTATGTTTTTGTTATCGGTGCGCAAATGAGCTTTGAACAAAGAGCTAACATTAAGTTTTGTTTTAAAACTGGTTTACCGAAATGTTTCAATTGATGAAACAAGTTTACGGCGATGATTGCTTATCTCGTAGCAGAGTCAAAGTGGTCGCGAGGACATAAATAATGATCGACTTGTGGGGCAATCAAAATCCGTGATCACCGGAACTTCCTTCGAAACTGTGCGTGAATTAATCACAAATCAGCCGAAATCAAATTGAAATTCATGGAAATGGAATTGAATATCTTCAAAACAGCGATTAATCGCGTTTTGACTGAATATTTGGGCTTCAGTGTGTGCACGGTTAATTCCTGACAACCAAAAATTGCTCAGAATCCAACATTCGAAGGACGATTATTTGACCAAAAATTACATTTTAACCCTTAACCACTCTCCGTAATCACCTGATATGACACCATGCGACTTCTTCCTTTTAAGGAAAGTGAATTTGCCCATGAAAGGAAAGCGTTATGCAGACGTACAGGTCATATAGGTCAGGTTAGGATAGTCGCTGGATATGAGTGGCATAAATCTGGGATTTTTCACACGGCCAGATATACATACGTGACGTGCACACGAGAAAAATCGAAAATAAATGATTTTTAACACAACGTTAATTCAACTTTCTTTTCATTTCCAAACACATAATTTCACACAGGACAACGCCTGCTACGCTACTGGCCTAGGTTTCCTTAAGTGTATCCAATCAAAATGTCGAAAGAGTTTTATTCACGGACAATTGATTCACTTGACGCCAGGCACTTATTTTATGTAATTACGGCTTTGTAAATTAAGCTAATCAACTAAGTTGTAGTCCCCACTTTATTTCCCATAAAAATGCTTAATTTTTCATCTTAAAACTGAACTGGGGTTACAATACAATGTTTTATGTAAAAAAAAATGTGGTATTACACTCAGTCTACAAAAATGCGAATTAAATGAATAAGATCGATTATCCAGTGATGTAAACTATTATATCGTTACTTACAAGTTTAAATACATTGCGACCTTCGTATTTGTATGTGCAAACTAGGGTAGGTCCTTTTTAAAATGGTATAGTGCTTGGGTCTACTAACCTATTGAACCAATTGAACTGTCATCTGTATAACAATAAGCAATTTTAACCCATTATGACAGCTTTGAATTACCTTCAGCATTTTTTATAGGGGCTCCCAAGTTTCCTTCTGTGTGTTACAAACTTCGTGACACACTCAATATCTCTCTCTGTTTAAACAAACTTAATATGCCCTGTACAAACAGATGTCTGTTCATGGGTTTCAAATCATGCGATATCATTTAGAAGATAAATAGAAGATTAAGGTCAAACTTCTCACCAGTCAAGAAACGATGTACTCGTATCAGCCAAAGTACGCAAGTAGTTACAGTAGTAAAAACAGAGGGTACCCCCCAAAGGCCTGCCTACCTACACTGTCTGCAAAACGTTTGATACGGCGTAAAAAGTCTCAAAATCAACTGAAGAAACGCTGGTATTAGAGAACAGTTTTCGAACTCGGGAAGATAGACAAAGAACAGATAGATATCGAAGAGATAAAGCACTTAAAACAATTAGAGAAGGAAAATGAGTGTTTCCTGAGAAGAAAAACTTTCATGGAAGCTGGTAAAGCTAGCAGATCTAAGAAAAAAGCGCTCCCACACGAGTCATTGAAAATTCTAATAATTAAAACATAGCGTAGCCAAGCTGAATGCAATAGCAATTAATTTCATTAATGTTGCCAAGGACAGCCTCCAGGTATTCATTATAAAACTAAACCAATAAAGACATAAATGCACTTCTTTATTCCAGTAACAGCACAGCAGTCACCACAGTGGTCATGACAGGGACGTGCCACCTGACAAACTCAAGAAACTAAAAGATGTCAATAAAGGAAAAGACATCTCAATAGTGTAGGCGCAAACGCAAGACAGAACTTATGGAGGCTCCTGTCATCAGAGGTGAGTTTGTTTTACAATACATACTAAACTTATGTGTTAGAGTTGATAAACCAAGTTCGGATAGATTCTCAGGGTGGAAGGAAGTCCAGGATCTTATCAGAGGATGAACGCAGACAGAACTGGAAAGTCTTCGAGGAGCCATCTATGTCAGATCACTCCTGGATACTCTTCTGCATTCGGGAAAAATTAAGGATAGCTAGGATGAGAAAGATACTGTTCAAAGATTGATATTGCTTTTCGAAAGATAGAGGGCATTGCTGACTCTTCTTTGCTGGAGAGTCAATTGAGGTTTTAATGAACACGTATTTCTGTGGGAGTCAGCAATCCTCGGCAATGCGCGTTCAGCAATAATAAGCTGCAGCTTTAGTAAAGCACTCTGAATTCATAGTCAACAGCAAGGAAGTAGAATAGCTGTACTTCATTTGCGCTTGCTTGGTATGTTTTCAGGATGAAAGAAAGTAGAAGGAAAGGAAGGAAAAAAGGGAAAGGAGAAGGCTTTGAAAATTTTTGATTCAGTACTCCGTTGGAGAGATTAGGTGGAAAAAGATCAGGCTGCACTTGATATCTAGAATTGGCTTGGTGGTCAGCATTAAATAAACAATATAGCATCAGAAAAATTAATGGAATTCAAAGGACTGCGGTGTAGGGATGTGGGTATATGGTACTCCGTGGATATTGATATCTTCATCTTTCTGTTTACCAAACTCACTTAGTAGCTTCCAAATGGAAGTATTAGGCATAGAGAAGACTTTGCGGAACTGAAAAACTACGGGAGGATACAGAAAGCGGCAGTTTACACTTGCCGGATAGCCAGGCGGCACTCTGTATATGTAGAGTAAATTTCCCGATTGAGTACCACCCTAATGTTTGTTCACGTAGCTGCATACCACAAGTTAAATACCGAATTGTGTGCTGATGGAACCACAAATACATAAATTTCAATTATCAACTTCAATGTTAATTACATTTCTGCTATTTTTCCGCATTCGTACTTATGTACAATATGTTCTGTATATATGTATGGACGTAAACATACTTTTACTGATGGCATAAAATGCACATATAAACATAAATAAATGTATTTGCTTTTATTCCACTCACCTGTACTGGTTGTAGCGATGACGACCATAAATGCTGTCACGAGTAACACAATAATATCAGTCGTTCTTGCGCTGGCAAGTGGCAGCTGGCGAGGCGTTTTACTCCAACGTTTGGTCGCTGCATAATCAAATGAAGGTTTTCGCCGTTTACTCATTTTCCCAATCGCTGGCTTATCATCCATCGGATCGGAAGACATACATAAATAGTTGAGGCGACAAAGAAGCGATATACTTTTCAATAGCAAATGAACAGCTTTTGGTGGATCCGCGGAAGACACGATTTATTAGTTAAAAGGACGCGTAAAGACTGCAAATAAAAGGTGAGGAAAAGCAGAGAACAAAATTTCAGTATGATGTCAAAAAGGTCGCGTTTCATTAAATATGTATAAGGAGTTGTGGATAGCGAACCACCATTTTAGAGCTAAAATTTTATACAACCAAATACAGACACACCCGCATAATTGCACTCCAAACACACATACATACATATGTAAATATATCCAAAAGCTTGATTGCGACAAAGCTAAAGGCTACACATTACGATGACAGATTCTTCTGAACTAAAGGTACACGACAGGTCTCTAGTCTAATTCACTAAAGCGACCAGTAAACTTCTTTCCTAATGAATGCAAAATGTATATGATACCTGTTATAATTTTTCATGTCTTTATTAATACATTAAAAGCAAAATAATGTAAGGGTTGTAAAACCAAAAGCGTCGCATGTGTGTTAGAATTGCAAAGCACACTTATGTGCTATTGCCATTACCATGTGGAAGATATCTTATCGCAGAACATCTAAAAAGGGCAAAATGTGAGTTTATTAGAAAATTTCACAAAACTCAGCAAACTTGAATTACACAGCCCGACAAAATAAAAAAAAATGTTTGCTCTCTTTGATTTTATCAACTGATTCTAGTTGATTTTGGCGCGCTGAATTCAAATCTGTAATAAGTTTGTCTCTATCAGCAAAAAAAGGACATATTTATGCTTTTTTTGGGGCGATATTACTCATTATAATTTTATTAAATTTAATAACATATTATTGTACAACTTTTGAAGTATATTAGAAAAAATTTTAAATGAAAAACTATAATATATAAGCTTGTGACGGTGAATCTCTAGAAGCTCCTTGAAAAAAGTGGTTATGCGGTAAACATTATAACTCGTTACCGGATCATTAAGACAAAAAAATTTATATGAGTTTGAAGCTCATTCTCACCCTAGTCTCTAAAACGAAATGGACGTATTTCTGCTCCTACGGCGATGCTGTGTCGAATCACTTCAGAACTGGAGTGTTTTCATACTTACGGACGACATGATCTAGCAAGCGTAGCCGCTCTTAATTCGTTGAGCTATTCAATGTCGTCGTATATCTTGTACAGCTCAGCATTTCAAAGACTGCAGTACTCGCCGTTTCCACGAAGTCAAGGGCCATAAATCTTCCGTAAAATCTCCTCTCGAAAACATGTTAAGCCAGCTCATCAAATGTTGTCCTTGTCCATACCTTTGCACCATAAAGCAGAACTGGAGCGCAAATCGAGTAGAAAATTGTTCGGGTATCTGTTGTGATTGCAGCTTCTCGACGTCGAACATTGTATGCGGGTGCGTATCTTGGCTGCATGGCGAATTTTTCTATGCTAAAACTTGGTACTATAGGGTGATTTTTTAAGAGCTTGATAACTTTTTAAAAAAAAAAAACGCATAAAATTTGCAAAATCTCATCGGTTCTTTATTTGAAACGTTAGATTGGTTCATGACATTTACTTTTTGAAGATAATTTCATTTAAATGTTGACCGCGGCTGCGTCTTAGGTGGTCCATTCGGAAAGTCCAATTTTGGGCAACTTTTTCGAGCATTTCGGCCGGAATAGCCCGAATTTCTTCGGAAATGTTGTCTTCCAAAGCTGGAATAGTTGCTGGCTTATTTCTGTAGACTTTAGACTTGACGTAGCCCCACAAAAAATAGTCTAAAGGCGTTAAATCGCATGATCTTGGTGGCCAACTTACGGGTCCATTTCTTGAGATGAATTGTTGTCCGAAGTTTTCCCTCAAAATGGCCATAGAATCGCGAGCTGTGTGGCATGTAGCGCCATCTTGTTGAAACCACATGTCAACCAAGTTCAGTTCTTCCATTTTTGGCAACAAAAAGTTTGTTAGCATCGAACGATAGCGATCGCCATTCACCGTAACGTTGCGTCCAACAGCATCTTTGAAAAAATACGGTCCAATGATTCCACCAGCGTACAAACCACACCAAACAGTGCATTTTTCGGGATGCATGGGCAGTTCTTGAACGGCTTCTGGTTGCTCTTCACCCCAAATGCGGCAATTTTGCTTATTTACGTAGCCATTCAACCAGAAATGAGCCTCATCGCTCATCGGACACGGACGCGAAACACATTTCGAACCGAACACTGATTTTGGTAATAAAATTCAATGATTTGCAAGCGTTGCTCGTTAGTAAGTCTATTCATGATGAAATGTCAAAGCATACTGAGCATCTTTCTCTTTGACACCATGTCTGACATCCCACGTGATCTGTCAAATACTACTGCATGAAAATCCTAACCTCAAAAAAATCACCCGTTAGTTAACCATATTTTGGGCTCCAACTAAGTCGATCAGCCTCAACACACTTGGCGATGTTTCATCATGGAGGCTGAATTAACCGATCGTTGTGCCAAAGATACTTTCATCGACCACACTGGCGTTAAATACACCAAGCTCGATTTTGACATCGTGGTGGAAGCAGTTCTCATAGGTGCGCTCCAAGCGCTCATAGAATTCATCTTTGGTTACATCGTCCTTCCCCTCCGTCGGGGCGTGGGCGCAAATTAGCGATATGCTGAAAAACTTCTCTTTCTCTCGTTCGAGGCAGTTTTCATCCTTTCAATCCCAGGGTTCGAACCTGGGGAAGGATGTTTGCCACCTCACTTTAGCTCTCCTTCAAATTGATGTTTTTTAGCCACACAGAGTATACTCCAAAGTGAGTGACGCTTAGAGAACTTTCGTAATCTTCTACGCATGGCTAAGCCCTCATCAACTGCCACACCTACTTCCCATTAAACCAAATTTTGAATTTGAAAATTTCACTTTCCCGTATTAAAGTCAAAAAACAGTTAATATAATGGGATAGAACGTTGCCTGAATAATGTCTGTAGAGTAGGACCAAAAATTGTCAAGATCAAACAAAACCGTTTAAGTCCCCAAGTACCGAATACCCTAGTACCTATAGTGAAAATAGGTTCATCGAATTTGTTCACTTGGCATATTGGCATAAATTTGTTGCAGCCCGAAAGAAACGTCGGAGTCCATAAAAAATATTCATACATGATCACCGTAATAAACGGCGTCAAAATAGTCATGTTCGCTTTCCATTTGTCCATCGCTGTTCATTTGTTTGTTTGTTATATGCGCGAGCTAGTGAATTAGTTTTTGAGATATTGATTTTCCTGAATAGTTGTATGGGAGATTTATGTTAAAGTTGTTGATGTGGCGGATTCAGACAAATTATCAAAATGCATAGTTGTATAAAATTTCGTATCGATGTCTCAAAAGCTTACGAAGAAACTTGTAAAAGCGAGGGCTCGAAACCGTTTCTGGGACCATAGAGTTTCAGGCATTCAAGTATGTGTGAGCGAGTTTCGAGGTAAAAAGGTAAAAACGACAGAGACTATGAAATTAATGTGCCAAATAAACCATATAAGGCGTACTTTGTATAACCTCATTGACCGCATGCGAGTACATACATATATCTTTATTGCAGCTCACACACTCTTTTATGAACACGCATTCACACAACTACAATAACCAACTCACTTCTTCTCTGTGTCATTGTGTGTGAAAACAAAAAATATCAACAAAGCTCAGCAAACGGAACACAAATATACATCAATATAAACAAACACATTCCTTACAACAAAACAAAAACAAAAGGCATCCGCCACACTTTTAAATTGCCTAACTGCCACGCTACCCACAAAGCCTGGCACAGCAGGTCTGATAACAACAAATATCCGTATATGGAACTGAAAAGCTTTCAAGCAACGATGCACATACATATCTCCACGCAAATAAGCGTGTTCGTACACGCCCATGCATACGGACATGCTTGAACATGTATTTGTATGCATATTAAATTGATTAAAAAGAAACGTGCAAAATGTGATTCCCCTTTTCACCTCAAGCGCAACTCATCGTCTTATTTTTCGTGAATTTTTCCTTGGGAGGACAAACAAAGGACATGCAAGTCTTGCATCCGTGGCTTGCTTACCAATGTCAGTCAATTTTCAGCAGGTGCAAAAACCCCTCTAAATCTCCTTCGTGCGCAGTTGCACATATAATATACCTGTGTAATATTTCAAACAGTATGGTGTCAACAATTCAATTACCAATATCACAATCCCATTCTGCGTTTACACGTGGCTTAGAAAATAGGTATCACTTTAATGCAAATTTATTTTGGCATAAATAATATTTCAGTAATATGACCATCATGGACGCAAAATTTTTTATTCACATATCTAACAGACTTAACAGGTAGAAAAAACGTAATTACTTGGAATTATTCAAGACATTTTGAGTTATAACCAGTATCTATTTGAGGCATCATTGATCGTAGCGGTTCATGTTTAATGTATTCAATTGAGTCGAAGCCAGTTTCCCGCAGCGGTCGTTTGAGTATTATGAATAGCCAAAAGTCACCTTGAGCTAAATCAGGCGAATACGTTATTTGCGGCACAATATTTGTTGAAAATTGGCGAAATTAGCACTGAAAGCCTTCTCCAACGTTCTGAACTTTTCAGCATACAAAATTTAATGGAACTTCTTTGTTGAACTAAATGAAAAAGTCTTTCTATTTTTTAGTAATACTATATGTGTGTTTTCAATGTGGCAATATTTTTTCAGAGTTGGTCTTTTTGACAGACCTGTACGTTCTCTTACTGAGTAGGACCAAATGGAGTTAATCAACGACTTTGATTTTCATACGAAAATTTTGTTGAACGATTAAGCTTTCTTTTATTTAAATGTGTACGTTAATTAACTGAATTGTAAAATTTTGAGTGATAAAAATCCACAAGCGATTGGTTAGAAAATCCTCGTGAAATTACATTTTGATGTATCTTCGCTATAGGCAAAGATAATCCTGGCTTGCTACAGAATTTTTGCCTATACTGAACGATGTCGATATGAACGACCTTTAGTTCCAAAAAGATGGCAATATATGGCTTAAAGACAACGAGAGTATCTATTTATTAAATGTAATTTTTGGGGAAAGGTTTGGTTATATCGTGCCGTGTGCCTGTGGCCTGACCTCTTATATCTTGCAATTTAACACCACTGGTTAGTTGCTTGCCAACGCACATAAGTCCGAAGGCCCTGACATCAAAGAAGAGAATCTTTCTCAATTGCTGCAAAAAGTGGTTGAAAATTGAGCCCCTCGGCTGGAAATTATTCGAGTCGGCGGTTATTTGGCCGAAATAATTTTTAAAACATAGTGACAAATCCTTATCGTTATATTAAAGTTGAATGTATATGTTTTATTTTCACTTAAAAACCACGTGTGTAAAAAAACTCTTTATTTAGAGCTAGAAGAATCCTAAAATTAGACCCCTCGGCTGTCCTTACCTTGGGTTGCACATTGCAAGTCCCACTTCGTTGTTTATTATTAATAAGTTTACTGTGTACTCAGTTATCAGATTTTCTGTTTCTCAATTTACTTGAAAACCAAAACTGAAAAATATGTATACACTCGTTCATAGAATATGTTTGGGAAACATTAATATTTTCAAATGTACCTTTGGCGTAATATTAAATGGAATATAGGCTGTAAGGTCTGAATGCATTCAAAATTAGCTATTTTTAGCTTCTAAGCGAAAAATAAAGTAAATTAAAAGGTTTCAATTATAGTTTGACAATCTGTCTTTAATTGCTCCAAGATAATTGACTGTTGGGTTGTGGTCATTTCGCCCATTAAACAAAGATAAGTTAACAGCATTGATAACAGCCGCAGAGTTGCATTACAGTTTGAAATCAATTTTTTAATTTTTAAGAAATTATGTATATTGTGAAATAAAATTTTTAATTGAACAAAGGCCGATTAATTGATCTCTTCGCATATCGACCGTAAGTATCTTCGAAAACAGGTCAGCAGTGGAGTGTCGCCAGAAGCAAACTCCTTCACTTTTACTGGGCACCACGTCACAAAGGCTTAGAGAGAAATGTTATAGTGGCTAGTCCATTGCCCAGAAACCATAATTAAGATTGATAAATCCATGCAAGGAAATTTGAATCGTGATTGAACGTTCTACGTCTAAAATGGTATACGGAAATATATACAGTTCATTGTGACACTAGATAGAACTTTAGGAACATGATGTTAATACTCATAGTCTGTTGGTTAGACAGATCGAGAAAACTGCAGGAAATGTTAAAAGTAAAAGCTTTGAAGCGTCTTCTGCGCACTTGTGCCGCATTGGCACGGCTACGCTCTACGCATTTGAGGGTCCCACGGTATGAGACTCAGGAAGAGGTACCGTTAGTGCGGCGACAGAACCTTTTGAATTTTGCGTCAAGCGCAGGCATCATTAACATTTTTAACAAGCATATTTCATACGGAAACTCATTGCAATGGTGTAGCCTTAAGGATCATAAATCCTACTCAAATATATAGTACATATATTTCTGTGGAAATACACCTATATTTCTATGTCCAGTTATTAATGTTAATATTAAGGGCGACAATTTTCACGGAATTTTTTTAGGGTATTTCTACGGAAATTTCGTGACGGGACTGAAAAAATTAATAGTTCAAATAAAAAAACACCCTAATATATATATATACACATACATTACATATTTTATCCATCCAAATAATTTTGTTATATTCCAAGTCGAAAAAGTCTTTTCGTATTTTATCAATAGATGTTATAGTCCCATATTTGCAATGCTACCGATCACATATGTCATACCATTTACTGTTAAAAAGGTGAGATTTTAAGCTTCAGTTAACCAAAAAAATTGGAGGTTGAAAAAATTTACAGATTTTAAAAAATTAGTGAAAATAATGAAAAAATTAACTACCTTTTGAAATTTTTGTATAAAAATGAGAAGAATTAAATTTGTGAAGCTCACGGAGACGATTCTGTATCAGTTCGTGTAGCACAACATTGGTTCGCTCGCTTCCGTTGTAGAAATGTCGAAATTTCGATTTACACTGATTGAATAAAGTCTCTAGCGATAAAAGGGCAAAAAGTGGTCGACCAAAATGGTTCATGTTTCTTTATTTATTTATTAATATAAATATAAAAAAAATAGGTTGAAGTTTGTTTAATAATACGATAATAATTTTTCGAATATTTAAATTTTTGCATTTAATCCTTATATACTTACATATTTACGAAACCATTTATTTGTTGTTGTTGCAAATAGTCAATTTAATGTATGTACACTTTCACAAATATAATTAAATATGTGCTGATCTTGTTTTAAGTATTTCTTATACTCTAATATAATCAGTTATCTTTTTCACTCCAGCTTATTTGAAAATTTACAACTATCTATCATAAGTATGCACTCTTCTCCAATATCTTTAACACTTCTTGTTTTGTTGAAAAATTTACATACTATATATTGACACATGTAATTGCACGTTTTCACACTGAAATTGACTCGCCGCCGGAATATTGTTGTTTTAAGTAATAATATCACTTCGGCGCAAACACTTTCTTACGTGAGGCATCGCCTTTATTTCGCACATTTCTCGTTTTTGCCTTCAAATCACGTGCCACACATCATTCGCAGATTATTACCGTTAATCGAAGATCTGATTTAAGTAATCACATGATACAATGGCATTATTCAATTGCTATTTATGTGTGGAAGTTAGAAGTTTAATACGTTTGTTCCGTTATTATATGCATGCGCCGTTTTCAGGGATAAAATTCTAGAAGACCACAAAATTTTCATACACATTTAGGAACTTCTTTTGATTCTTTTTATATTTGGTAAAATACACTGTTTTTTACGTTTGTTATAAAGACACAGATTAAAAAACTGATGGTGTTTTCAGTATATTAAAAATATTTTAAAAATTGTATGTAATTATTTTACTTAAATTTATTAACTCAGACTTTTTACTGATAAAAAATGTTATCGCCAACACCAGACCCTCTTTGTTTGCTGAAAATCGTCGTGACTTTCTCGTCGTCTAGTCGGAGAAAACCATTCGTTTAACAGGATGTACGAGTAAATTGTGGCTAGTCGCCACACACCGAATATTATGATTTCCGCTGCTATTGTTAATTTTATCTCTTTACATATATCAGTCACTACACGAGAGTCTTGTACTTCAAGAATTAAAATTTTTTTCAAAATTGAGATCTTTATTCAAACTGTACGAAATACTGGATATTTAAGATGACAAGTGAGGTAACTCAATAGATTTTAGAATATACATACTCCTACGAGCAAAGCATAGTAGGGCTTTCTTTAAAATTCTCAATTTATTCTTCAAAATCTATGTCGTCCCCCTCAAAGTAATCCCCCTTGGCGCAACACATTTGTGCAAACGTCTTTTCTAGTCCTCGAAACTGATGTTAAAGCTAGCTTCCGGAATCACGTAGGGATTCACGTTTAATGCATTCAATTGTCTGAAAGCGGTTTCCTCAGAATGGTCGTTTACTGAATGGCTAGAAATCGGACGGAGCGAAATCAGACGGAGCGAAATCAGACAAATACGGTGGTTGCGGCACGACTATGGTTGAAGATTTAGCGAAACACTCATAAAGAAGCAATGCAGGATACAACGGTACAGTATCGTGATGCAAAAACTACAAGATGTTCTCCCATAAATGCAGTCTTTTTTACGAATAGTTTCGCATAAATGACGCTTAACACTCAAATAGTATTCCTTGTTGACAGTTTGCCTGGTCGGAAATAGTTCAGGGTGCCCCATACCTTGATAATTGTAAGAAATTCTAAACACAACCTTAAATATTTATGACGATTTGTCGTCAGCAACAATATGTTCCGTGACATCGTGGTAGTCGTAAATTATTGTTACACATAAGTTAACGCACCACTATTTCGAAAAAATTTAGTGATTTTGGAACCAATCGACCTTTCACTTTTCTTAGACACAAATGATCTTTCAAATTAGTTTTCACTGGATTCTTTCGATATTTCAACGATGCCCGTAAGATCTTTAACTGTTAATCGTCGACTCTCAAACAAGAATTCCTTTATTTTATTGACGTGTTGATCATCAGTTGATGGTGACAGTCGTCCTGGAAGCGGTGCGTCGTTAACGCGTTCTCATCTCTTTTTGAATAATTTGTTCCCAGCAAAAACACTTGCTCCCGTAAAGTGATTATCAGCAAAGGCCTTTTCCAACATTTTAGTGCATTTTGGTACTAGGGATTTCATTCCAACACAAAATTTATTTGAATTTCTTTGTTAAAGCGCAGGCATATACTAAAAGTAATGATTTTTTATGAGCTTTTTGGCACAGATGTCACTGATAGTCAAACCAACCTAGAAAAAAACATTTCTAACAATGGATTTTCTTGCGAAATTTAAATTACTAAGTCTTACTTGTTTATAACCACAGCAGTATATTACTCTACGCTTTGTTTATATTGGTACTAAAAATTGGTCCATAATTTTGTCTGGTAGTGCTCACTGACTTCTAACCGCAGTTTCAAGTCATTGATGGAGCTAGTCATAAAAAACATTATTTGACAAAAAAAGATTAGAATTTCGGAACCAATAATTGCGGTAATTTTTTATATAAATAACCAATTTAGACTATAAAGTTGAGTTCACTAAACACGATTTTCAAAGGTTGACTAAGCTCGTCGAGGAATTTATTTGTCCTAAGCGCTTTTTGAACTATTTGCCAATTTTACGATATAAATGTAAAATGAAATGCGGCTGTTTTCGTAATATATTGACTCTAATTTTACAAATATAGATTTTTGCAGTTATTTTTCCCATATATTGGAAATATAGACGCCGCCTTTGCCTTCTATTATTCGAGATTGGGCAACTCTAACAATGCATCCTGGCAATAATCACCTTATCGTAAAATCAGACATTTTTTATGTTAGGCAAATCAGTTTTTGTTCAGGAAACTATTGATGCTGTGCCCAACCTGGTGTATGCAAGATCGTCATGTGACTTATCGTGAGATTGAGAGTATTAAAGGTAAGTGCCACCAGTATATTTTCAATATTGCATGAATATTAGAATGTAAGCCAATTTGTTTACGTTGGATCCCGCACAATTTGTCAGTCGTTCAAAAACACCTAACCGTATTTTTGCCAGTTGTCTTTCTATAAATCAGGAAATCTAATCGCTGAAGATGGATCACTCTTCAACACGACATTGCGACTTCTCACACATCGACTGAAGCAACTGCATTTTAGAACACTCAAAACATCGATTTCACAATTCATACTTCGTTTAGTCTTAGCCCCGAATAATTTTTTATTGCCTTATTAAATTCTATGGTGCCTCTATAATATTGTCCTAAGTTTTCAAATTGATCCGAGCAACTGTTTCGGAGATAAAGCCTTGAGGACTTGTGTACTAACCAGAATAAGTGCGCCGTCTTCAAACTTGTCTAAACAGTGTTTTTGAAGTCGGTTGGCAAGATTCTCGAGAACTACTCAACCAATCAACATGAAGATTTACACAGGACTTTGACATTTTGGTCGAAGGATTTTTTTGATTACAACTGTTTAAAAAAAATATTGCGAAATTTTCACTGAAAATTTCAATTTCCAAAAATTCATTTTTCGTTTTTTTTTTTCCTTCGTCCAAATTATAAGTTATGGTTTTAACTAAAACACATACTTCTTCACTTTAGATGATCGTGTAAAGAGTTATATTTATATAGCATTTTTTTTATGAGGGTTCACCGCATCACAATGACCGAGTTGAAAATATCTTTTTTCAAAAATTTCAGAATTTCAGTGTATATTTCTAATAAAAAAATTCTAATAAATTATTTTTTTATGTAAGAAAAAACTGTTGAAAAAAGGCTGTTTTTTACCCGAGGAAACCCAAGTAACCCCTTAAGAACTTATATATTGGAGATACCTCAATCAAATTATAGATCGTAGTGAAGAATATTTTGAAAAACAAGAAAACGATCGTTAATATTTTTCCCCCTTATCATGAAATATGAAATGAAAGCCTCTAAGTGCGTAAAATTGGATAACAACCCAGCTCCATCTGTAAGGTTTGTAAACTTTTATATTCAGTGTTTGAAATCGCACACTTCAGAACTTTTTAAGTTTAACTTTTTTAATAAAGCTTGATGTATTTGTACTTTATTAAATTTTTTTATATTAACTAATATAATGTATTTTGTTTATTTTGTTTTATTTTTTTCATTTTATTTAATTTAATTTATTATCTACTTCGCCGTATTTGAACCCTTTAACTGAAGTTAATTTTAATTTTTTTTTGTTATAATTTAATTTTCTAATATTTTAATTATTATTATTTTTTATTTTAGTCAAATTACCTACTATGTTAAATTATACCACGACACTTTTTCCAGTTTTTGTAAGTGATGTTTTAAAACATATGTGATTCGTTTTAATTGCTCCATATTTGTATTGTGTCAACAATTTATAACATGAATTTCGCATTTCTCTTATGACATGTTAATTGACAAATTTTCACATTTTCCATTTTGTTTAATCTATTGTAAGTACATATATACAACGACAACTTTTGAAACGGTTTAAAACAATCACTCAAGCGTTAAGTATGTATTCGCAATTAAAACTGCAAAATGAAAATCAATTGAATAACAACTAAAGCTAAAGCAGACATACATACATACTTGTGTATATCAGTACTCAGAATAATAATAATTAATAATATATTTGCACGCTCAGCATGAAACGCAGACTCAAAGGCGCTGCTGCTTTCTTTTTTAACCAGCCACGTGACGTCGTTCGAATGCCCTGCGGCCACCGGCAGACAATAATAATATTATATGTACACAAGTGGAATCGCACACGTTTTTAGTTTCTCTATTTTTATATGCATGTATGTGTATTTGTTAGTTTTTTGCCATATTTACTTTTATCATTAATTATGCGTAACATGTGACTTTGCAGTCACGACCGACTGACCGAGTTATGACTACGTTGCTGTCAACGTCAACATCAACATTTGCGCCAATTAACTTTGAGCATATAAATTCACAAATACTCACGTGCAAGTGTTAAGTAACACACACACATCCCAGCATCTGCAATTAACGTTTTACTCTTGGCCTGTTTTGCTATTTACTTTTTTATATACAAGTCGTCGCAAGTCTTAAAACCCTCCGTTTCCGCGCTACTCTACACAAACACTACATTTAGGCACTTACTTAAGGACATGATTTTGAGAGCACTTAATTAACTGTAGATTATCGGAGGCGACAGCTTGTGGCTCCCCGACTGCGATTTTGACAACACATTAAATGCGCGAGTTTTTCTTTTGTTATATTTGTTGCTTGATCAATTCGTTGTTGTTGAAATTTCACTAACATTTGCTGTCAGTAGAAAATGTCACAGCAAATGCGAAAATGTCAGATGCAATTAGCAACTCTTTAGCTCATCGGTGAGACGGCTGTCGGTCTACGCCAGTAAATTGACTGAGAGTCAAGAGAAACACATATTTTCCATATGAAGCTTTTTTTGTTATTATTTTCTTGCTTATTTCTAAAAAAAAATTAATTTTAGTTGCAGCGCTAATACTTATAGCTTGAATATTATTGTTTATACTTTTATATACTTTTTGTAAATATATCTACTAATATTAGACTTTCACTAAAGTTACTCTTTGTTATTTTTTTATAACTGTCATCATTTAATAAAAAAATTCAAAAAATTACACGCATTCACCAAAATTCACACACGTTTCGTTACTACAGCGATTTGTATGTAAATATCCGTATATACATACATATTTAAATATATATATATAGACACACACAAATTCATATATATGTATATGTATATTTGCACATGCAAATGTGCTTTCTCGCGCGCTTCTGCAAAGTTTCTCTGACACTCACAATAAAGCACACAGAAATGCACTAAAGACACCTACACACACACACACCACTGTAGCAGGTGTTGTTGTTATCAAATATTTCCGTTATAATTCCTTCCGTTGAATGTACCAGTTGTGTTGACAGCGCGACAATGACTGAATGATGCAGTGGTCCAGCGAGTTGGTACCAAGCTAAAGCCATGTGATGCATATAACAACAGTAACAAAAAGGTGCTCTTTCGAGAGCGACTATGGTGAATTTCTAATAGGATAGCTTTCAGAGATGATGCGAGAACACCCGAAAGATGCTCAGAGACACTACTCTCAATTGATACTCAGTAAAATGTTGAGAGCAAGCGCAATGCGGTGAGCAGGACTGAGCGACAAGGATGCTTCGTGAGCGGCTATGTACTCATCTCTACCTTATCTGTACAGTAGAAGGATAAGTGTAAAGGAAGTTTTATGAGTGATTAAATATGTATATATGTAACTTATCTATATAAACGTTTATACACCTTACTCGTATATACTTCATATTTTTATAATGGATAAGTTCGTCATGCTTTGAACGCAATGGTTATTTATTAATTGATAATAAAATAATAATATAAATTACTCTATATTTTTTAACCTTTTTTGGACATTCTGTGATAGCTTAAGACACTAAAATTTGAGCTTTGAAATTCATGTCAAAGCCCGTTAAAAGGGAAATGTATTCTATCTTACCTTTTCCTTTCTTAACGTGAATTTTTGAAAATGTACCTTTACTTAGCTATTCAAAGGTCAAGATTGCTAAATGGACCGACTTCAAAAATCCTCGTGTGAATTTAATTCACTATCAAACTCGACGTATTACCTCTTATTGATTTTAATGTTAATTATGTATAACAAATTTAATTAGTGGATTCTGGTTTGGATATAGAATCATTTGTGATTACCTCCATCCAAATTTATCATAATTCAGTAGTTAAAGACAAGCAATGAGAGTTGGCCGTATGAAGTGAAACCTGACCTCACTCAATATAATTAATTTTGAACTCTTTGGCACAAATACCTGTAAATACTACATATAATTCGACTCTCACTTCAGCTTTTCCTGTAAACAGAATGATTGTCAGCAAGGATGACGTGACGTTAAAACATTCTCAACTTTTTACGTTAAAACGTTAGTTTTAGTGATTTTATAAATTTTGGGCAAATTGGGCTACGATTTTTATATTATGAAGATAATTGTATGCCATTTATGATTTGATCCAATTGCCGGCCAAATGGTCACTCCGGTTCCATTTGCATATTGCAATCCCTTTACGAAAACTGTCGATGTGCCGACGAAGCATTTCGGCTATATTGCAGAGAATATTGGCTACGAGCTCCTTGGGCGTTACTACTTGATTGGCGGAAGTCTTTGATTTAACATATTTATAAAGAAAATAATATGGGGGCCTTGAAGCCCATGATCTTACCGGCTATTTGACTAGGCCATTTCTCGAACTTAAGGAGTCGCCAACACTTTCACATATTGTGTTCATGATTACACTTGAAATATGAGGGGGGTGCCGCCTTGTTGGAACTAGAAATCCTTCGAGTCGATTTCATCAAATTTAAGGAACAACCGGTCGGCCAACATTGATGGCAACGCCATTTCCTGTCTCCTTTCGCAAGAAAATAAGATAAGAACATGAATTTGCGTATCACAGGGTTTGTCTATTTAAAAAAAATGTTTGAACCAATCGTTACAATTCTTTAAAAAAAACTTTCCTTCTGCGCCGATGCAACACTGCCAGCACGATTTCTAGGCATTGAAGGCGTTACGAAAGGCATTCTCTGGAATAGCCTTAAGAGCCGCAGTGCATGCTGCTTGGATCCCCTTTCGTCGGCCTTTTCACGGAAGGAAACAAAAAAGTCCGGAAAGACCACATCTGGGCTGTAAGGTGGGCTGTAGTTAGGTGGCTGTTCACAAAAAAGCGGTGTGAGCTGGGGCGTTGACGTGGTGCAACTTCCAATCGGCTACGATATCTTGTCAGACTCGATTGACCCTACGTTTGAGTCTCTTGAGGACTTCTTCGTAAAACTTGGCGTTGCCCTTTTGTCCAGGAGGAATAAATTCATGGTGGACAATGCCTTTGATGCCAAAAAGGACAATGAGTTTCCACTTTGGATTTATTCATTCTTCCGGTCTTTCAAAACACCCGGTGTCAGTAAGCCTGCCTGATCATATCAAACACCTCTGGCGCGATTTATCAAGTTTCACACAGAGTATAATAGCGTACCTCTACTCTAACGAACGCTGCATTTTCGGCTTGCATCATTCACAGAACTAGGACACGCGAAAATGTCAGCCGCTCGTTCGTGACCAAAGTGAACATGACACGATGAAATGCTAAGTCGTTTGAAGACATTCACAAAATTTGACACAAACCTGCCAACAAACTTGGGCGCTAAGTTGTTCTTAAGATTTATAGTGGCGGTATTTAATGTTTTTTTGGAAGATTCTATATAGTGCACGTCCTGTCTCATCGCCACTGAGTCTGAATGCAAAAAAAAATATATATATATATATATATATATATATATATATATATTACCAACATAATAAAAAAATAAAATATGAAATTCTATTGAAAACAATTACGGACAAAAACCTTCAATATGTATATACATTTATACACTTTAATAATCATAAGTCTGCTACGTGCTAAATGATACAACTGGCTTCAGCAGATCAGCCAGCGGCAAGGTTTTCGAGTAAACAACTTTTGCCGTCAAAACAAAGCCTTTGCTCACAGTAAAATTCGTATTTCATACGTACTATAGCTACGAGTATATATAAATATGTACATATGTATTAGTGAGCTTAAGCTACCAATATTTTCTGTCCGCCTGGTCAGGCTTCGTATATTTAACACGAGTGTATGAAATTAGTTGAAAGTAAATATGTTGGTATAAATGTAATTTAACGGTATATACAGTTAAATTAACAGGCAGGCTATGAGCTTTACAGCTGTTACAGTAAGTCTTGAACCAGTAGGCACGTAGGCGCAAAGAACGCAGTGTAACATACTATCAGGCGGTGAAAGTGTGTCCCAGTTCCGCTTGACCTTGTACTCGAATGAACCTCCAAACAGCTATTTATGAGCAACGTAAATGCGGTTTGCAAACTTTTGTTGGCTCCTTAAACAATCATAACACCTGCCTCACAGGGAACTTTTACGTTTAGCGGGGTCTCGTTTTCGTTTTAGTGCTAAAACTTAGCGCGCCTGTTTGTCTTTACTGGTTGCCTTTTCATGATAAACCATTTTGTGAGAGATTTGTGATCGAGTTTGTTGCAGCTATAGTAGGTCGTACTGTTAAAAGAATTTATAAGTAACATTAATTGAAATTCTTTAAAAGCGGCAGCGGTGTTAACAGCAACAACAACAATAAGAACTCAACAACAGTTTTTGCTAAAATCAGTAAAACCAAGTACTTGAATAATCTAAGCAAAACATGGAAGCCCACTTAAGGGAAATATCTTCGCATAGAAAATTTTACACACTTTCTGCCACATTCACACTTAATTTACGACCTGTCTGCAGCATTTCTGACATATTTTAGCATTTTGCGGCATAAGATTCCGTGGTGTCGTTGTTGGTTGGCTATTATACATGTGTGTGTGGTCTAATCTGTTTATTTGTATTTCTCAAATACTTTTCCGTATAGCTGTTTGTATTTTCGTAAACATAATATAGAGTGTAAATGAAAAATATTTAGAAATTATTGCACCTCTATTCTTGACTTTCGCTTTATGCAAATTATTACTCTTCATAAGCATACCATTGGGCAATAAAACAACGATTTTTCAATTAAAAAAAGAAAGCAGTTAGACAAAATGCGTACACATTAAATAAGAAGTTCAATGCACATTAATCTGTCAACTGTTTCCCTCAAAGAAACTGCTTTTTTGTCATAACTGCCGATATCGAACCATTCAAGTTTTATGAATAACTTTTTAATTTAATAAAATATCTTCACGAAATTGTGCAGAGAATATTATCTCAGAAAAACCAATATTCTATGAAAAATCTTATCAGTTCAGATTATGGTAGCACATAGCTGCCATACAAGCTGGCGGATCAAAAGCAAGTTCTGAGAGGTATTCTGGATTCACTGCAATCGAAGTTTACGTTTATGCTTGCTGATATTAGTCTTGTTATTAGATTAGCTTACATATGTACTTAATACTATACACTGGTTATTTATAAGATTTCAATTTGATATTGACAAACACACATAATTATGATACAGTCTATTAATCAATTTCTAAATTTTCTGTTTTGTTTTTGCATTGTTTTCTAAGTCTATCTACTTTATTTGGGTGACTACCATGACCCTACCTTAGCATCGTAAATTGTAATTAACCAAATTGAAAGAATGTTTAGTGGTAAGGTGTCACTATCACAAAAGATCTGCACAGAAAAGAGCAGAAAACTTTAATTGTCGCTATGTATCACAAAGCATCCGATGATTATCAAATCAATAAAATTATAGCTTCGTTCAGAAATTTAATTTGTGAAAAAACTTAAGAACTTAAAACTTAACATAATTCAAACTATTCTCTCAAATTCATTATTTAACCACGGACAATATTGAAGTTAACTAGCTCAGATGAAACAAAATGGTAATCGGAAGGGGCCAAGTTCAGGTCCTTTTTCGATCAATACATGGTTCGGATTGACCAATTGTTGTTTGTAGTGATTGAGATCAAGATGTTTACTCGGTTTCAGAAGCTCATGATATAAAACACTCCTTTGATCCCATCAAATACAGAGCATTGCCTTTTTACAGTCTTTGTGCAGTCTGTATTGATGGTTGTTCCGTAGTAACTCATGAGTTACTCCGTTTAGAATACTTGAAATAAATAAATTTAACGCCAGTGACGAATCGATGTAAGACTGTTTTTTTTGTGTCTTTGGAGCAAAATTTCGAAAGTGTTTTTTGGTTTTGTCTTAGATTTAATTCATATGGTACCCATCTTCAACACTTTTGGATTTTTCCAAAACTTTCAAAAAGTATGAGATTGTTTTTTGTGCAATATAACATGGCTGCTATTCGCTTTTGGCTCAAAGTATCATCTTCATCCAATATTGATTGCAGTTTGAGGTTTTCAAACATCTTTGCTAGTTTTCCACGTTTTTTATTTCTCACATCTAAATCATTATCTCTGAACCGTTGAAACGATCTATTACATTTTGCTTCTGATAGAGCATGCTCGCTATATGCCTTAACAAGCATTCGATGCGACTCTACAGAATGGAAACAAAAAATTAATTCCTTCCGCAAATCATCATGATACTGATACTGAGTATGTTTGGCAAGATATCAAACAGAAACGAAATTAAGACTCGTTCCCACCAAATATTCCCTAAGAATAGAGCATAATATATATATAAGGGTGTTTTTTTTTTGTTTTGAACTATAAATTTCTGCAGTCCCGTGACGAAATTTCTGAAAAAAATTCTCTGAAAATTTTAGCCCTTAATATTAACATTAAGAACTGGAGCAAGGCTTGTAAAAATTTTCTATAGAAAATGCACTACAATCGTGAGTTTTTATCTTTAAATTCCTACAGTTCAGAGATGTTTCATGGCATCGCTTTGATTTTAGACGCAATCTGAAAAAGTGCCCCGTGCCACAAAGTTGTAACTCATACCGGCGAGGTAGTGCAGGGCTCTAAAGCCGATTTTTTCTAGAATTTCGCATTTAAAAAAAGACACCAATTAAGAAGATTACAATATTTTCGCCAATCCCGGACAGTGCACAGTAAGTCCAGTTGCCGCTTTCGATTACGATTACATTAAAATGGGATTTTAAATAGGGAAATCGGAGTCAGTGGCCGGAACTTTAAGAGCGCTATGACCAATTTCTGATCGTAATAATCATCATGTCAGATCAACAATTGAGGACGACCCAAATCAGTCTCCTTCACGTTTTACTGAAGCGTTGACGTCACAGAGACGTCGTTGTGGCGAATTTTGTGAAAAGATCTTGATCTGCATCCTTACAACATCAAATTGAGACTAGAATTGAATTCGCTTGACCTCCAGAATGGCCGTATGTTCGTGAATTGGGCTGAGCTCAATGATAACCGAACATATTTGGCCCGAATTGGATGATATGGACTTTTATAATTCCCAAACCGTTTTTGTTTTATTAAAAAAAAACTTTTCTTGCGTTTTTATTGAAAAGCTCGTAAATAGTATTACAAAAATATTTAGATGAAAATATGGCTTTTTCCAGATCTAATTTTATAAAAATCTTTTTAATCTTTGTTATTGCATAATGGCTGCTTTGGAAAGTTTCCTCAGTTAATGTCACGTCAGCCGGCGCTGCTACTGTTGTGAATTCTTCTTTGTTGCTTTGTTTCGCTAAACTGTCACCGGCTCTTTGTTGTCTCCTAGGAAAACATCAAATTAAGCTTTGTCAAGGACCCGCTGAACACAACCATAGTAGAGCACAACATAAGCATTTGTGAACAATCAACAAAGAGAAAAGTAAATGTGTGCACTAGAATATCCCTTGAGACGCAACCTTGAAAAAGTTGAAGGAAATCCCCACGGTTCTAATTAAGCTTCTATCGCGCCGAGTCAAGCCAACTTGTTACTATCTCTTATCACATTGAGCAATAGTTTAAATGCAGGTCGAAAATTTTGGATACCCTTGAGCTCAGTGTTCAAGTGTTCAAACTCAGTGGTGTTACGGATCCACACTGGAATGAAGTCCTGCTACAACAGCAACAATCGAAATTTTTTTACACGAATTTCTGCTTGCTTGTTTCACACTTCTGTCGGTGATGCTCTGACATTATTGCCATGCGGAGGAGTTGAAGCGATGGTTGTTTTTGCCATGGCACTTTGAGTGCTAGTGCGATGAGTAAATCGGAAATTATACAGCACCTCTTTACATAGGTGAACCATCTGCTTCAAGAACGTACTTATTTCACTGATTCCGTTTAATTAATTCCATTTGATATATGATCATTCACTGCTAGAAACCTATGGTCAGGTGCTAAACGAATTAGGACCAAATTTTAAAATTGTCAAATTGTTTCGGTTCATTACTTTGACCGATAGCTTGCAGTTTTAAAGCCAATTAAAGAAACATAATTTATTGTGGAAGCAATTGATTAACCAAAATATTTTTGTCAGCATGGCTATAACACCAGTAGAGATCCATATTAATATTTTAACAAGGACTTTCAACTTCATGCTGGATACTCTGAAAATATTTTATTTTATTTGAATAACATTAGTTCATTTACGAGGATTGTAAAGTTCGTATCTATTTATCCCATCGGCAGGACCGATGATTACAAATACTATATATTATAATACTATATATTTCCAAGTCACTAAAATTGAAAAGTATTAAAATTGGGATATTACAAACAAAAAAGACAAAATGTGAATAAATGTCCTATGAAAAGGCAAATAAAGTAACGAATCGATAACGCGAAGGGGCTATCGAAAAGGGTGTTAAATAAGATTTTCTCTACAATTTGAGCCAGTTAAAACAAAAGACCTTCAAAAGTTTTTAGCTCCAAAAGAGATGTACATGCCAAGTATCTAATTTTGCGAAAGCATTTCGTTTTTAAATTTATTGCCATTGCTCTTTTATGTCAAGCGAAATAAAGTTTACATCTTATGCTTCCTACGAGAATAAAATTACAAAATAATTTTTTTGATGTTTGATGTCGGCAGGCGGGGTCATAAAGAAACTAGAAAAACTGCTGAAACTTTGTAAGCATATTCATTTGTATAGAAATTATGGCAGAATTAGGAAAGGGTTGTGTGCTAAGTTATTAAGTTCTTGAGTTCACATAACATACTCGTACTATATATTGTTCTCAGTTGCCCGAGAACTTTGCGTGCAGTTGTGTGTAACTAAATAGCAGTGCATTTAAAAAGAAAATAAAGTCTACGAACAACAGATGTCGTATTTATTTAATAAACTTGCGGACATGTACTTGTTACGTATATATAAATATAAATTATGGTGAAACAAAAGACAAAATTTTTGTTTTGCTTTTACTCCTTAGATGCCGTGAAAATAATGTCTGAAATTACAAACAAAAAATTCGAATAAATTTTGAGCGATTTAAAGTATTTTTTTTATTTCTCATATATATACCTTCCTTACTTGATTGTGTAGTTAAAATAAAAAAAAGTATTCCTACAGAGAATTTAACGATCAATAAAAGAGGTGACAGATATTTTTCGCTCTGAAAGGAGATAGACTCTTTCTGTTTTGCGATTCAATGTTTTTCGGTGTAGTCCCAAAATAAATGGTCACAATTTAATGGTATACTAAAAGGCGATTTGAAAGAAAAGGCGATTTAAAAGAAAAGGCGATTCGGAGTGTACTTTTCCTTGACAGTTGGACTACACATATCAAATTCTTCGTAATGATAAAATCTGTGAGATATTTTGTTCACATATATTTCAATAAATACTGCAAACTGTATTGTAATTTCTGAACGGTAAACTTGCAGTTAATAATTTCTCGAACTTAATGGACAATTTCATATCGGTTTAAATATCCTTAAAGCCTAAAAAAAACTGACGAAAACCATTTACAAGACTTTTCGAAAGGAAATTATCGAAGAGATCTGAAAAATTCAGTAATTTACTTGTTTAATGAACACTTGATTTTCTGGCAACGAAACCAGGGAAAAGAAAAAACAACTGGGCCATATTGGCTTTTGTAAACTGGGTTATACCCGCGTAAGCGGTGTCTACGCCAATAAAGAAGAAAGAGAAGAAATCTTAGCTGAAAGCTTGAACACCACAGAACAGAATTGTCGGAGTCTTCCCTGAAGTTACACCATACAACTAGGGTTCAATGATTTGAATTGGTGCATTGACAGAATCTGAGATAAATTTAAAACCAATTTCTGCCGTTTAAACCAAAATATCCTCTTATATTTATACGACTTGTATAAAACGTAAACGCAGGAATTAGTTCAGTGGCTTATAAAAACTTTGAAAACAACAGAAAAGGGCAAAGAGTAGCTGCATTGGACTCCGGCCAAGGCAAAATAAGTCTATAAGTCACCGCAAAATAACGTATCATCAAAAAATTCAGGATTGTGATTTTTAATGATTACGATTCACCACATCATATTGCATATGTGTCAAAAATTTTAAGCTTCTGCGATCAGAAAAATCCTAGCTATATTAGAGAATTAAAAAAAAAAAGTTTCATCAAGAGCTTGAGCGAAGTTAGCCTTGATTTATTGCTTATGTTTAGTTTTAGTGATTATATTCAATGCGTTAGTTAGGTTAGGTTATATGGCTGATCAAAGATCGAACATGGACTACTACATACATATATGTAGTTTTTTCTGAGGCCATGGAAAAGAAGAACTCCTTTGTTCGAACTTATTAATTACCAAAACGCTTATTAGCCAATACAAATTTCCGCAGGCGTTCAATTTCCATTCCCGCCAGTTCGGTGGAATTATTGAAGGTATGTACCTACAAGTGATTGAGTCTTAATCTCCCTAACGAGACGAGACAGTCAAGAAGGAAGTGTTTAGTTGTTTCCGTCTAATCTTCTTCCATACAACTTCTGAGGTGTCCGGTAAGATTTTCAATTTTACCTCCTGTTAAAAGCCCCACTGCAAATGAGAGGCTCGCCTTACTGAGGGCAAAGAGATCGCTAGAGCTTCTGCGATCTATCTTGGGTCAAAAAGCTTTTGCGACTGCACATGTACCGATGCTAGCTCAGGGAGGCCAACTTCCGCGGGGCCCAAGTATTCAGTAATAGAAGAAGATACACAGATCCGCTCCCATTCTACCGACAGCGATTCTAGTGTGTATTTTCTTGCTATCTCATGAGCTAGCATCCATTGCAAATTATCGCAAAGACACTCGATTCTATGATAGCCCGGTTAAGTCTTCGATCAGCTCTGAATACATTGTTGATGAGTTCAAGGCTAGAATCGCCGCTCTGCCTTCTGAGTGGATGGTCAATTCTTTGATGGAGGCTGAACTCTGGTGTAGTAAAACTACTACTACCTTAATGACACCAATCTCGGCCTGGAAGACACTGTAATAGATAGGAAGTCTGAAACTGGAGTTGATAGAGAGCTCGTGATAGTAGACCCCTCCATTATCCTTCCCCACTGTCCCTCTTCCACAACGGCTTCTTCCCACCCACAATTCCCTCGGTATATGCGAAGATAAGGAGCCGCTAGAGTTTGCTTTACCGACTCCATGATACAATTGCTCTGGTATGAAGTTAAAGTGAGAAAGGTTTTCCGAGTGTTCAGACCGGTATTCTTTTAGGAGTTCAGCAGCCTAATCTTTTGCACTGCATTTTTAACTAAGAATAATATCTAAGAAGAAATGGCAATATCTGCATGACTTAAAAGCTTTGATTCCAGCAAACTTTTATTACTTTTATAATAATTTATATTATGAATAAATAATTGTTTAATAATAACAATTTAATAATAATAACAATAATAAAGAAACATTATCCTAATTTTTTGGCTTGAAATAATTTAACTTTTTTCTTGTGCTTAAGTATACATTAATAATAAAAATAAAATGAAATATGAAAAAGTGTATTTATTTAAAATAAAAAAAATGTATATTAAATTTATTGTTGTTTTAATTCAAATTTTGATTGATCATACGTTATTTTGTTCCAGAAATAAAAATTTAAAATAACCTAAGACACTTGCTATAAAATTTGCTTTATTTTTCTCCATATTTTACCTAAGATATACTTATAGTTTAATTTTAATTCTATTTGAAAATTTTGTTTTAATATCTCAAGTGGTTTTCTTTTTTACTGTTTTTTTGCTTCTCCTTTAAACCTATGAAAAGCGTTGTTACGTTATTTTGCATTTGAGGTAAGGATATGTAAATATACTTAGCAAACATATGATGCACGGTTAGTTGGTTAAGTTGGTGGTTGCTTCCTTAGTTGCACCCGCCAAAGAAGTCATCAACAGGAGACTAAAGCAAATAAAAAGTGTGCATCAAATCTATAATGTTTATTACCGTGTGTGTGCTACTTAGTATTAGACTTAAAGACGACAATTTAGCGACTGGATAGAAGTCGTGTGCGCTGTGCTGTTAGAAGCAGTCAACATAAGAAAGGGTTACAAAGAGTAATGACATTTTCACATAAACACACAAACTTTCACATCCATAGTACTTACTTAAATACCAAACTTATTTTAAGTAATAAATCTGTAAACATTTATTTTTAAGAATATATGTAAATATATATTCAAATATATACAAATGTTGTTTAGTAATTAGCTCCCTCGTTTGAGTGAAGTCTGCGGTAGCTAAACGAAAAAAAATATTACAATATAAATTAATTTAACTGAGTTGAACAGTTTGAGATCTGAGCTAATTACTGGCTGAATACCGCATAATCTTGACGTAAATATTAACCACAAACTGTGGGCTAATTGAATAAAACGTTAATGGAAAAATATATGCCGCTTTGAAAACAATTCCAACCCTCACATTATTAAAGCGCAAATATGTGAGGACTTGAAAGACTTTGGCAAACATATTTATGATGTGAAATATATGAAACTCTGTGGTTTTCTTTACGTACAGGAAATGATAACGATGTACCAAATTTTCGAAAGTTAAGATCCAAATTGATAAAAAACACAATGAATATAAAAGGTTGCTTTCCAGACCAAACAAATACTTCTCAGGAATTAAGCAGTCTTACTATGCAAGAAATAGCCCTGAAGCAAAAGTCAAGCCGACATTATACTATTGCGAAAAATCATGATATCAAAGGTAACATATAATTATCAATAAATGTTATTTTGTTAGCTATGAATTTATCCATTTTGTTTATATACATATACCCAACTTTTAGGGGACGGAAACTTAATCAAACGTGACCTTTGATTTGATCCACTGCAGGTCCTGCTTTACAACTAGAAAGCTATATGCGATGCGGAGCTTTATCAGTACTTTCGTGTAATTAACAAGGTGATCAATTCACGCAAAATTGAAGCATTGAATTAAAACTTAAAGATGTAAGTTAAAGTTATTTTAAAATTTTTGGCAATTGAAATTTCCACAGCCCTAAAAAGGTCCTCTGTATAGTTACAAATGGCTTCCTATATTTACAAATGTCTATCATTTTAGGTGAGGTTAAGTGTTACTAGGGAATATCCAAAAATCAAATATAAATATTCAATTATTTCAGTAAGCCCTTTTTTGGCATACGTCTTTGAATCGCATTCGAATACAGATCCATCACGAAAGTACCTATTGTGGTACTAACCAATATTAACAAGAGATGAGAAATTTAGCAACTGCGTATACAAAGAGGATAAATAATCTGTGTTCCCAGCAAATCGAAAAAAAAAAAACTATGAAACTAATAAATGATTAAGTCGCCATTTAAGACACAATAATCGTCTTATCAATTAAAGCCTTAATCAGTACGAATAAGTATTGTATAAAGGACACAAAATAATCACAATCATTTTACCATCCACCAAGTTCGCTAGTAGTAGACAGAGTAAGCTGATAAATAAATAATTTTTATATGCTTTATCCGAGTGTTTAACATTGCAGATACACTTTAGCAAAAAGGCTTTCTCCCTTCAGTAAGTCATGGGCAGCCTCCGCTTGCCATTTTGAAGTGCATTAAGTACTCATTATGACATGA
Source organism: Bactrocera correcta (assembly GCA_027475135.1). NCBI lineage: Eukaryota > Metazoa > Arthropoda > Insecta > Diptera > Tephritidae > Bactrocera > Bactrocera correcta. The sequence goes on from CM050322.1 coordinate 5,985,330, forward strand.
AACCTTCAGAAATTTGGCTAGCTATTTAACTCAGACTTCAGAAAAACCTTCATATATGAAGAGAAAGTTGTTTCCTCTCACCATATTGGAACCTGGTTCTTGTTATCTTTGTCTCAGCTGGGTATGTTTGTCATTAAATTTCTTGATTTCTTGATTTGAATTTTCCATGAAGCTAAGAAGAAATTGCACTTAATAAATTCAACGTAAACATTGATATCAGAACCGAGACACAGCACGAAGCCGACATCAACAAAGCATGGAGAACAGCAGTGGGCAGCCTGGAATAACCAACATATAATGATATCTAAGCAACATTGAAGACGATAATGACGATGTTTTTAACTGCGCGATTGTTGACGTTGCTACGCAGGAAATACGTCAAGGGTAGAATACAAAATGAAGAAGCTAAAAGGGCGAAACGAAACAAAAAGCAGAAGCGAATCCCAGTATAAAAAGTAAAAATCGGAAAAGCGTAACGGTTAAAAGATTATATGAGATAAGTTACAAGTAACATGTGTGGAAGTAAAGCATTTAAAGGACTAATGAGACGCTGGAGCACGGACCCTAAAGAATTAAACAAAAACGAAACACGATGATTTTGGCTGATGAGACAATCATGGCCCATCGAGTGATGAGGTTGATTGCACTTAAGCGTTTATACCAGACACATCCACAACAGTTTGAGATGCATAGGCCTGCGTCACATATACATAGAAATAAGTAAGAAGTGTTTGTCGTTCAAAAGCGCACTCAGCCATTCAGAAGTCGAGTCAGAGTTACAAAATTGCAAGCACTTTTTCTTTCGCATTCGCTTTCACTACTCTGTCTTTCATGTTGTCTGTTGGCGCGCACCACTTCAAACATTCTACGGCTTCTGCAACAAATTACGTGCTTAATATTTGCATCATCTTCAAGCACCTACACGCGCTCTAATCCATGCGGCGGTGCAATGATTTACATTTGCTTAAAGCTCACCAAGACAAACTGCCTTTCAACCACCAAACAACTTCCAAACCAACAACCTTTTAATTACCGGAAAACATGGTAACAAAAAAGATCTGGAATTACAAAAAGAACCCAACATATGTAATTTATCATGCGGCTTTGGAGTCATAGCGATAAGCGATTTTAACATGCAGCTGCAAAAGTGCAAGTTCCTTTAATGTCAGCACTGTGGGTAAAAAAATTACATGTGTCCAACATCTGATGTAATAACAAAGTTCAATTTTCAAATAAATAAAAATGTTTGGCAACTTTCAAGAATATTTTTTTAATATTTTCCAACTTGTTTTAACCTCTACCATTCTTCACCAATATATGAAGAAATATCTTGAATCTTTTACGTACTATACATATATGCATCTTCGTGAGGAGTGCAAAATGTTTACAGCCATTATAAGTGGCTCTGAATAAAGCATCCGATATTATGTTGATATTAGGAAAACTCTTAAAGCCATTTTATAGTAAACAATGTTTTCGCAATTCAACTTAAGTTATACTAGCTGATAAAGTACTTATGTCTGATGTTATCGAAAAAATAACGGAAACTACAATTTTGAGCTATTAATTATTTAGATCTACAGTGGGTTAAGTTTGGCTTCTTAAATTTAATTTTTAATTAATTTTAATTTTTAGTAGCACTATAATGTGTCCCGTCATACCTCTTTGCAAGACTATAATTGCAACCTATTTGTAGAATTGGAATTCTCTTTGAATGGATACTTATGAAGCTATATGAATTTGAAACAGGACAGGCGGTTCAAGGTAAAATATTACTAAGGCGTCATGTGTGACGATCTTACACTACACTCTATTATGCATCAACCAGAACGTTCTTCGAATACCTTTGTTCCGATTTGTCTGAAAAGCAATGAGGTATCACATCTAAATTAGTTTCAGAGAACTTTAGTGATATATTCACAAAATTGTGCAGCCACCACCTACAGTGCAATTTATCAGTTACAAAACTCAAGTAAGCACTTCATACACTTCTATTTTAAGTGAGAGCGACTGCATGCATCGTCTGCATATTGCGTTGATGGTGATTCTGATTAGTGGTTTGAAAAGGTAACTGTCGTCATACCACAAAGCATCATATAATTTTACATTCTAAACGCAGTGGCAGGTGGGTAGATAAATTAAATGAGACACCGTTGTTAAAATCCCTGCTATAAAATTAATGAAGTGAGAAGGATTAAGAGTGCATGACCAAAAGGATGGCAGTATGAAGCAACAAAACCAACAGCTAAATTAAAATGCAGAGGAATTGAAATTTTGTGTAGGGAGAGTTAAGGAAATTTGTACTGTTATGGTTTAAACACGTTCTCTTATTTTTATTGGGATAACTCACATATTGGTCGATATATGCGGTATAAAGTCAACCAAAGTTCGAAAATCTTTATATTAAGTACACTCGTATAAGGGATAAAGGAAGTATTGGTCCGATTCAACCTGTTTTTGACGTACAGACAAACCATTAAAAGAGATGGTTTATCCCTGAATTTCAATTATATATTTAACACATTGACCGACGACATTCAGTTAAAAGTCATCTATAGGCATTGGGGTCTAAATGAAACCATCGTTGTGCGGTGAAAATGTAAACTGCATCGGGCCCATAAATTGCATAAATTTTATTGGCGGCTTGGGATGCATTTTTGCCTTTATCGTAATAGTACTGTAAAATATGCCGTATTTTCTGTTTATTTTGCTCCATGTTTGCGACGCTATAACTCACGAACGACGTAAAAGAAACGACAATCAATGAAACACGTGTTAGCGCGTGTAATGAGCTTTCCAAAGTATAGCATGACCCGATGCGAAGAATAAAACTAGAACTACGCGCTTTAGCGCCAACCAGCGAAAATACCGCAAGACTTGTTTGACAACCTATTATTAATAGGTTCTTTATTTGTGTACTGTATATGGGTAGTTGGCTTGGTTGTTATCAAATTTCGTCCATTTTCACACTGTGACATAAGAATGTAAGAAAAATGCTAAAAAGCTCTCTCAAACTATCTCGGTAATGTAATGTATCTAGAGTATTTAGTTATTGATTTATCGCGCTGTTAGTAGTTTTTTTTATCAGTACCGTTAAACGGGTAATCCATTCCATTACATATCAATTTTCATACTGTCGGAAGAAGTTCTTATAAGAATTGTACTCAGCCAATTTGGTTTTCAGAGCTTAAGTGGCTTAGTAAATATGTACAGTAAACTTTTTAGAGGGCGGAGCCAAGCTTTTTTTTTCAAAAATTAATGCCCGTAAGTGCCCTTGCTACTGAAATCTCTGTACCAAATTATAGCTTTGTGTCTTAATTTAGTATTGAGATATAGCACATTATATGTTTTCGGTTAATGCCGATTTGTGGGCGTGGCCGTGGTTCCATTACGCCCATCTACGATCTCGAAATTTTTTTGTACGGGCAGAAGGATGGACGGACGGACAGACAGACAGTCAACCGTATTTCGACTTTTCTCGTCATTATGATCATTTATGTATATGACCCTGTATCTATCTCGTAACATTAGGTGATACAACTGTTACGTGAACAAACGTATAACAACTGGTTGCAAGAGTATAATTATGTATATTGCATTTTTATCTAATACTTTTTGCCAAATTTTGGGCAAAAGATTAATTTCACTTTCAAAAAAATATTGATTCTTGCAGGCAAACATGGTGCAAGTGTTTTGTTTTTTTTTTTTTTTGGTTTGATTTTCAATTACCTGTTTTCCAACAAAACGATGCATGACTTATCGTCGTGTGTGCCCCGATAACATGAGTTTTATTAACGTAATCTAAATAAAGGCCCCAAAAAATCAATTGATATAATAAATCTTAGACTGTTTTTGTTCAAATTATTACGATAATCTGCTTTGGGTATACAAGTTAAAAAACGTTTTGTTGTTTTTGTTAAAATAATATTATTTGGGAGCTATGCTCCTTTACTGAATTTCACTAAAGAACTAAACTTTACAATTAATTATACTTAACGCTAGATCTTATGTTTGCCGCAGCGACGTGTACGGAGTTTGTTGACTTTGCGCTTCCCACAGGTTGCCACTACACGTGTCGCAGTCTCAGCGATTTAGTGGTGTCATACTATTTTACTTTGTAGCATATGATATTAATGCGTCATATGATACTTTTGAATGTATGGGGTGCTAACTTACATATCCGTATACAATAACACACAAAATTTGTCAGAAATTTAGATACCTTAGTGTTCGTTAGGAAAATCTATAAATGAACTTGGGAAAAGTAGGAAATGAAAAAGACGCGTTGCTGTGGATAAGCCGAAATTGCGAAGAGCTAACGGAAACTCTTTTGGGAACCTTTGCTGCCCTTCTCAGGCGATCACACACTGCTTCTTACATCGCCGCTAGCAGTTAATCAAGAAATCTAAATATTTGCAAACCGTTATAATGCACTGACACAATCGGCTCCAATCAGGGCTGTCTTGAGCGCTCAAAAGGATTGGAATCACTCACACGCGTACATTCATGCTCACATCTACTTTTAGACTGGTATTTTCATATTTAAGGAGATAGGTCGCACATCACAAATCACTCATACACATACACAAATAAACACCATTATATCAAAGCTGGGAAAATATATTTAATATACATTTGATTCAATTGCCCACAAACTCGCTTTAATCTAAAAGTTTTGGCCTAATTAATATTTAAAAAGTGATTTACTGTTTGGCTTTATTCACAGGTTCATGTATTTGTTGATTTTGCGACATTATTTTTTTAATACAAAAGCGCGAAAGCATATTAGGAGTTGAGACACATACATTAATTGGTGGTACAGTGTCCAATGATATCCGGTAAAGAAAATTGTAATAGAAATCATAATTTTTGTCTTTAACCAAATTTTTCATGATTCAATGAAGAATTTATAAAGACAGACGAACAGACGGTCTCTGACATTTCTTTCACGGTGTTACAAGCTCCATGGCAAGTTTGATATACCCACTTTGGTGTGTGAAAATCGGGAAGCGGAACACGAGATAAGAGCAGAAGTAACTAAAAGTAAAATAATCAATAAAAAACCAAGATTACATTCAACTGAGCTGGATATTCTTCAAAAATTATTAGCAAAAGATTTACATCTACAGTTGAGAGCATTGAAATAGTTGTGCTTATTGGCCAATAGAGTTTTGCTTTATATTTTGTTTCTTTTATGATGTTGCCGTCGATCAATATTTTAGTTATATTCTCTGAATTATAAGGGTCCTGTTATACACAACAATTTTATTGGGATATCTTATGAGCGATCTTAACAGCGAGCAATAGAATAGTAGTGAACGATGAGCTGATTGCAAACAAATAATTTTTACTAAAAACAATTTAATTTTATCAAACAAAAAGTAGGTTTCCTGATTTTTTATTTATTATTCAATGCAAAAAGCAAAAAAAAAATGACTTTGTACCTTTTATTGAGCCACGGAAGCACTGTAGTGAAGAAACACGTGAATAGATTTTATATGTCATAAACGACGATAAATCCTACAAGGGAGTGGAAAGACTTGTAGGGCGTTAAGCCACAATTATTCGCAATGCACTTAGTTATAAAAAAAAAAAAGAAAAAAGGTGCGCAAGACGAATTCTTTCTGAGAATTTTACACGAATATTTGTAAGATGTGCAAAGACTCGACCTAGAATGTCCGCTATGGAGATTCGGGAAGAACTGAACCTGCCTTGCGGTGTTCATACAGTGAGAAGAATTCTACATGAACATAATTTATATGTCCGCAGTCCTTGAAAAGTACTAAGGACACCTGAATTGGCCGATTGAGAAATGGCGCAACATCTTGTGGACAGACGTGTCGAAAGTTGTTCTATACGGCGGTAAAGGCTTTCGTCAATACCTAAGACGCTCCCCTAATACAAAGTACGTCCCCAGATTCAGCATAAAAACTTTGAAGCATGGCGGTTTAAATATCAAGGTTTGAGCTGTTTTTTTTACAGGCCCAATTTTTGGAGTAGTCCCGATTCACAAGATTACTGGGATAATTAAAATTGTAACGGGATAATTAAAAACTCATATTTGAACCTTGTCATACATTTTTTGATTATCATTTAATATATCTGTACTTGTTATCTTTAACGGGGCAGATGACAGCATTTATTAACACTAAATAGCCAATTTTTGTTCATAGTATTCTTATGAAGTGTTTAGCACTCAACAAGTCTTGCCTTGAAACAAATTATTTAATTTAAGCCGAAAGAAATGCATTGTTGCTGAATTATCTAATTCATATGTGGACATTTGCTTATGTTTAGTGAATCTAATTAGTATTAGTTAATTCTAGTAATTCAAAATCGAACCAAATCAATCCAAATATATTGCAGTTTATTCTTATGTTATCGATCTATATAAATTAGTGAAAACATATGGAAGTATAATACTACTTATTTTTGTAATTTTTAACATTTCATATTGAACTATAATTCTGGTTCTACCAGTTAATCAACTGGGGCCATACGAAGTTTCCAAAGTTATATATAACCACTTATGAAGCACTACTGATACACATTCTACACAAATGTATTAACTTCAGTTTTCCGAGAATTTCAACTTTGTAGGAAAAACAAGCAAGCCTGATTTGAATAAACAATTAAAGAAGGCTCATTCTTTTCATAAAAGATCTTTCGCATACTATTTTGGATTGTGGAAATTTCTTCTACAGATTAAATTCGATATATTAGAGTGACTATAGTTTCAAACTGATTTGAAACAGTGGAAGAATCTCATACAAATGTTTATCAAAGTTTTCCATTACGGAGAGCCGATAAAAAATTTAACCAAGTTGTGAACTCATGATCCATAAAGTAAAAGTCATGCATTTATCAGCTAACTGCAAACTAAATTTCAATGTGAAGATTGTGAAGTCAAAGCGTTATGCAAGTGAGTCTTTAACTTCAAAACTTAAAGCGTATTTCTTTTCATGAATTCACTCATTTCCTACAGGCCATATAATTGCAAAACTCATTTGGAAATGATTTGCTTGACCCATTAACACATATTGGCTTCTCGGCTACTATCGTTCGCCAAATACTCTAGAGCTGCATATTAAATTTCAATTATGTAATTATTTACATATGTAGTTACGTTTATCGAAATTGCTGAGAATTAAAGTGACGACGTCCATCTGGCAACAATTAATAATAATGTTAGTATTGAGTAAGAATATTATATGCAGTATTTCATTGTAAACCTAGGATATCAGATTTAAACACTTAAGAAAATAAATATACTTTTAATTAAATATTTAAAGATTTTTGGTGAAAAAAGAAACTAATGCAGAATTTAATTTAAAAATATAGGTAAATCATCTTATGAAACGAAAAATGTTTTCCGAAAACACAGTAGCGCAGTTCACATGCAGAAATCCACCAGTTTCGGATAGGCACTAATTCCGAAGTCTTAAGCATTAATTCGCTTAGTTCCCACTCCAAAGTTACCTCACTCTAGTTAATAACTGCTATAGTCCAAACAACTTATACAATGACCGACATATTCGGCATAAGGTTTGTTAGAAAATCGAAAATAATTATATGTAGTATATAGAAGTTGGGATTATACCGACCCGTTTTTTTTTACTCTTGCAACCTGTTTCTACAGAGTATTATAGTTTTATTCACCTTACGGTTGTATTATTATATACTAAGCTAGATAGATAAAGGGTTATATATATAAGGTTGTCAAATATCCCCCTTCCACTTTTTTCTCTTTATTCAATGCTTTATAAAAAGAGTCATAATGATCGGATTTAGTTCAAATATGCGCTGTTTCGCTCGATAATCTGTTTCCATTTAGACGGCAACTTTATAGTACTCTCCTCATAGAAGCTTCCCTCCTTATTTGCGAGGAACTCGGCTAGCCACTTTTCACAAGCCTCTTTTGAGTTCAACTTCACACCAACAAAGGCGTTTGCAATGGACAGGAACAGGACAGTGATAATCACTTGGCGCTATGTCGTCACGGCTCCTCCGCTAGCTGGCTTATCCATGATGTCTTTTTCACCCGCTCCGATTTGTCGAAACTATTCCTTCACAGTTCGAAACGAAATCATCATCCCCCAAAATAGCATTAATCTTTTAGTTTGTATTGTCAGATACAAGCTCTGTAGCGCTTTATACATAGCCACGAGATTCAAAAGAAAAAGAGACGGATAGGATATTTGCAACCTAATATAAATGTGTATGATCACGAGAAAAGTCTTAATCTGGTTGACTGTCTGTCTGTCCGTCCGCACCTAGTTTCCGAATATGTGAACCGAAGTATCTATAGTTGAGTTCTGACCGAAATATCGGTCAATGTGCGAAATATGCAATTCAAATTCAGACAGACCCTTTCTTGTCAATTTCACTTCATATTTAAAATTATCGAACAAATGTTTTTACCAAGAATCTAATTCTTTTTTGGTATTTCCATGTTTTGAAATTAATAAAGACGAACATGTAACTGGGCAACGCCCCATAGCCCGAATCAATCGAAATGAATCCTACAAATAAAATTGCTGGACCAAATAAGCGAGAAGATACTGCTGGCCAAGAAAGCAAAGGGGGCAAACCTGAGGAGACTGAGAAAGATGAAACGGTTAGCATCTTTTGCAACCTGAGCAAAAAAATCAAGGATTTAGAAATGATGATGGCCGGCCAAAGGCATATAAATCAAGCTATGCGCGATTTAGTAAGCAGTATAGTGACATTACATGACAAAATGGAAAAACTGGGAAATCAAGCGAGAAAAGTTATGATAGGGAAACCATCGCAAGTACCGACCATTGGAAGAGATGATAATACCCCTTAAAGAATGCGAGAAGCACCAGGGTATTTACCACCCACAAAAAAAGCAAAAAAATGTAAACGAAAAGCCGCAATTGTCGTACAGTGGAGCAGCAAAATTAACCCAAAAGGATAATACGACTAGATGGGTAGACGTTGTAAAGAAGAAGAAACCTTTGGAAAGGAAAATCAAAACAAAACCAGATGCCATAATCATAACAAAGAAGTAGTATAATACGAAACCGCTTGGAGTTAGCAATCCAGAAAGCCGGCGGATTATCAGAGAGACAATACGGCTTTATAAAGGAAAGATCCACTATTGACGCACTACGAGAAGTCGTTGATACTGCGAAATGTGCAGTAAGTGGCAAAAGATGGAAAGGTGGCACAAAAAAGTACTGCGCGCTGATTACCCTGGATGTCAAGAACGCGTTCAACTCAGCCAAATGGGCACACATAATCGAAGCCCTGGATGAAATACACGCCCCTGAATACCTCATAAATATTATATTGAGCTATTTTAAAAACAGAAGGCTACTTTTTGATACAGACGAAGGTGCCAAGAGCTACTCTATCTCAAGTGGAGTACCCCAAGGGTCAGTGTTAGGCCCACTATTATGGAACCTCATGTATGACGGGGTGCTAAAAAGACAGCAACCAACAGACGTGAAACTAATAGCGTATGCGGACGATCTCATGGTGGTAGCAGTGGCCAAACTATTAACTGACCTAAGAAACAAATGCAATGAGTGCTTAAATGGTCTACGCCATTGGTTCTCATCAGTGAGTCTGGAACTGGCGGAGCAAAAAACTGAAGTTTTGCTCATAAGCACTAGGAAGATAGAAGAACATATACAGGTTTCTATAGGGGAGTGTGAGATTACTTCGCAGCCGCAACTGAAGTATCTGGGAGTAATATTAGATTCTAAATTAAAATTTAAAGAACACCTGGAGTATTCATCCAGTAAAGCAAACAAAATTTACAATGCACTACCGAGAATGATGACCAATACAGGCTGTGTGCGTTCCAGCCGGCGACTCCTGATAGTGAAAGCAATGAGCTCGGTCATACTGTATGCAGCACCAGTATGGATACAGGCAATGGATATAAAAGCATATGCTAAACAAATAATTGCAGTGCATAGGCTTTCTGCAATTCGAGTAATAAGTGATTTCCGGACTACATCTACCGACGCTGCTGAAGTATTAGCCAGCATGCCGCCCATTGACATCCAGGGAGATGAACTCGAGCGTTTATATCATCTATCAGTGCCTAAAACAGTATCGGCAAAGACAGAGGAGAGGAATAAAAGCATTAAAATGTGGCAGAAGCGGGCGAATTCCTCATCCAAAGGGCGTTGGACCCACCGACTGATACCGGATATCCACTCGTGGATAGACAGACGACATGGGGACCTAGACTTTCATCTGACCCAAATACTTAGTTGACATGGGTGCTTTAGAAGTTACGTTTTCAGATTCCACAATGACATTAGTCCGAACTGTCCGACATGTACAGAGCATATAGAAGACTCTGAGCATGTATTATTTAATTGACCTAGATTTTCAAATACAAGGGAAAAACTAAAAACTACACTCGGTGGTAGTTTTACGGTCGATAATTTAACGACACTCATGTGTCAGTCGGCTGATAATTGGAAAACGGTCAGCGAGGCGTCAGCATCCATAATGACAAAATTGAGACTTTTTGAACAAGTTAGGCGTCCGTCAGTCCGCACAATAGAGGAGACTTAAATGTCCTGTCCCTCCCACGAAGTAATACTTAATCGGTGTATCCGTGGGAGAGTCCTGAGTTGGGAGTAGGTTAGGTTTAGCGGATTAAAGTTCCGCACTCCGGCTTTCGATGCTTCCCCCTACTATGAAAAAAAAAAAAAAAAGTATTTCAGTTCTAATTTTTTAAATCAAATGGTTTTAGCGGATATCCATAAATTGGTTTTGGACACTACAAACCTTTGTTGTTGGTGTTATAAAAACAAATAATTTTGAAATTCTATTTATTTATTTAAGTTGTGTAAAAACGAATGAAAGTACCTAATTTGAGGGGCAGAAAGAAAAAAACGGAGAGAGAAATATACTGCTCATATTTTTGGACTGTTTATGACGATAACACGAGTCCAACCCAACTAAAAGGATATTCAATCAATAGTAGAATAAGAAAAAGAAGGAGTGTCGGACCGCACACAGAATAATAAAAATTGATAGAGATCGTTCAGTTAATAAAATCAGAAAGGATTAGGTCTGATTGGATATAAGTATACGTACTGTCTTTTCTGGCTTGGAAAATTCATGAGGAGAAGGGCGTCATTCCAAATTGATTTAATATTTTGGAACAAAACAAAAAACGTTTATCGTGCGAATGCGAACACATCCGAAATGGTTCTGGTCAGCATTTTATTAGAATTATTTTACGGTCACTAAGGTCATCATTCCAGAAAGAATGGATGGCTGCTTAAAACCCAGGCAAAATTATATCATTTTATATTAATATTTTTTAATCAAGAAGCCTGAGATACAGCTATAATTGAAAGAAGATATCGACAGTAACTTTAACAATAAACACTTATCCTTCGATAATGTAAAAAACTAATGAAATTTTAATTATATTGCAGTGTATTTTTTCAGTTCCGAGTATTTTTAGATTTCTAATTTCTAAATATTGTACCAAAATTTGTCTATATTGAAGACAACACTAATACTGAAATGTACATTTGTATGTTCTCTTCTTGATAACTATACAAACACCGTGGCGCCATGATAAATTCGATTCTCTTTTGAATTCGCATTTTTGGTTAGTTAACAGAAGTGTAAAAAAGATTTTTTTGCTGCCAGGTGAAATGAAGGCAAAATTTTTCTCGAAACGCAAAAAATATTAAAAGAAGAATATTGATTCTGGTATTGGTAGCGAATATTACAAATTAGAGGAGCATTGTATCCCGCGAAATGCTTTGTTCAAACTCTTTCAGTAAAAACCAAGCAGAAGGCTTTAGTATAGCACACCGTTCCCCGAAATTTTGCACGACTACCCACGTGCCGTTATAGATAAGTAAGATCTATCCCACACCAATACGTTTGTATCGACCAAACGCTGGCACGAAAGTATAGAACATGTGGTGTACAAGTTGCATGAAGCGCTATAAAGGAAATTTCACAAAGCGAAAACCGTGCGATGAGTGGGGAACCTTATTTGAGTAGTTCAGAGTAGAAACGCCAATACTGCAACAAAATCAAATGTTGTTATAGCTACTGTTACAGGGTGTTGCAATATATGGTGAACTTAATTGGAAAACACAAAGACTAGAAGCTGCACTTCTTAAGTTCCTTATTCCAAGATGAGAAAGAGCGTGATTGTCTACCGAACCAAAGGGAAGATAAATTTATATTCAGGCTCTGGCGTCATCATAGCAGTCCTTAAAGATAATTTTGGAAAATTTCAGGTTATTTTGTATACAACAACATCAAAAAAATATTTTCAATTCAATCGTATATGCCCTGGATTACGAGACAAAAATTGTATATTATTCATACGTAGCATACGCTAGTAACTTAAAAGAATGCTGTTTCTATGGAAAAACTAATAAAATTTAGAAATAAAGGTCTAGTTTAGTTTTCGGTCTACGTCTTTTGCTCAAAAGTTTTAAATTAATATTAGAATCCGGGGTCATGGACAGTTCCACTGAATATTATTTCAGTATTTTCTGTGGTACTCTTACTATTTTTTGAAACTGTAGTTGACAAAAAAAGATTTGAGAAAATATATTGAAAGGAAATTAATAAAAGAATGTTGGAAAAAAGCATTTGATACTTAATATAATGATGAAATAAAATATTTCAAGCTTACCTGTCAGGTAGTTAGAGGAAAGAGAGATAGTGGGAAAGAAAGCTAGGTTCCTAAATAGTTACATACAGTCATAGTCGAAGTAAGTACCTTGGAGGAATACGTTTTCACTATTTGCCTTGACAGGGAGAATAGGTGAAAAAAGTGTAAGCAAAATTTGGTGTGCAGCTAAACGACTTCCGTATTTCTACTTCAAGTCCTACACTGAAAGCTGTAAGTTACTCAAATAGATAATTAATTTAGATTAAGCCCAATATTTTGTATTTAAGTACTCTGCCTATCTCTTATTTTCTAGTGTAATGGCGAAATTTGAATAACTTAGCCTCCTTTATAACCCGCATTGTCATATGGCCGAACTCAAGTTTTAAAGTTTATCAAGTCAATTTATTCCATGCCATACCACGCTCTAATACAGAAACCATAATATAGGTTGCAAAATCTGTCTAGTCTTTTGTTGTGTATAAACCTTCGTGTATGCCTGGAAATCAAGTTAGATGAGATTTCAAGCACACTCATGCTGATTAAAAAATTTCTCTTCTCACAAGTTCCACTAAAATAGCATACAAAAGAGTAGAACGGACAAACAATGGCAAATAAAGCCAACCTCAGAAACAGCTAGATACATAAACATGCATAAGAACAAGAGCACTTGCCAATACTCTAGGTGTGTAATAAATCGAATGGAGGGAACTGCGTATACGTAATTTTTTAAAAATTCGCAACTACCGAGAATATCACCTAAAGCCAATGGGCTAAGTAGATATATATAAAAATAATTGATCAGGATTGCAATGATGTCTGTCCCTCCGTGCAAGCGGTAATTGATCAAAAGTTGTTTTCACCAAAAAGTGGGCGTTGTCACGCCTATCGTCCAATTTTAATACCGGTTCCCATTAAGCTCTCTCATACAATTTCGGTGGTAAAATTTAATGTCTTTGGCGTATTTAGTTATTGATTTAACGCGCTCTTAGTAGTTTTTAACAGTATCATTACATGGAGAGACCGGGGCAATCCTCCCATTTAATCTATTTTATGTACTCCGCAAGTTTGGTTGTTATAAATGAAAGTGACTGGGCGGCACAGTCTTTGGACCACGCCAAATTGTTACTATCCTTAATCGAATTGAGCAGTTGTTGCAGCGCAGGTCGAAAATTGTGAATATTTTTAGCTTAGCAAAAAATCAAACAACCTAAAGCGTTCCAAATCAGCGCTGTTACCGATACATATGAGAATGAAATCTTGCAACAACATCAGGAATCCAATTTTTGTTATACGAATTTCTGCTTGCCTGTCCCACATTTGAGTCGTTAGTGTGTTAGAGCACTTTTGCAATGCGAAGAAGTTGAACCAATGGTTGTTTTTTAGTGGTTTATTCTCCATACTGTTGACTACTTTGGTCGCACCCTGCTTATTCTAAAGTTTATTGGTGTGCTATTATGCTTGGATGACGTGGTCATAGCATTTGGACATTGAGATTGCGATGCGCAAAGGGGAAAGTAAGCAGTAAAACACAGATAGCATAACGAAGTTGCGGTTTTTGAGCAGGGGAAAAATTTTTTTAAAGAAAATACTTATTTCACTCTATTGGTTTAATGAATGAGTATTACTTCAACTGACAGCTGACACTTTGACAAACGCGAGTAAATAATTAATATGGACGGAAAATATTTTTGACCCATTACTGGAAGGCAGATCTAGTTTTAAATAAGGGCTGTCAACTTATCGAGATAATTCAAAGCTATTCTAGCGCATTAATTACGAATTATGCAGAGTAGTTGGGTAAGGGAGTTGTATAGTTCAGCTACTAAAAATACAATCCTCATACCATAATATGAGCTGTCGTCTATGGTATGGTGAATTCAATCAAGCGTTTGTTTGCCAATTGTGTTTCAAGAAATCGGGAAAACCAACTGCCGCATACGGATCACCCTTCACTTAGATAATGCAAAAATCGACGGATTTTTGATTATTCAAAATATTGAGTTGTTGTGACATCTACCGTGTAATCTGGACTTGGCGCCGTATGAAATTTTTATTAACGTAGTTAAAAAATAAACTAAGAGTCCAAAGTTTTTCGAAGAGGGTGTCGATCAGTTCAAATAGCATATTTTAGAGATATCTCAATCAGTGCATGAGTCTTAAAGGAGAATATTTTGAAAAACAATAAAGCTATTTTCGATTATTAAAATTTTTTTTTGTTCTCTAGTCCCAAAATATAAAAAACATCCTTTATATGGCATCTCATCATCGACATACCATGAAACTATTTATGTTACGAGTATTTTGTAATTTAAACTCTAAAAACTAACAACAATTTTCCATCACCGATACTTCCAACAGACTTGATAGAATAGTGACTTCAATGTTATCGGCAGTATGAAGGTTACCGGCAAGCGATAACAGGCGAGGAAGTAGCCCATCTTATTGTGATAGAGGTTAGAGCTTGCCTGGATTTTAACATACTTTTTTCACTTTTTCCTCTAACTCAATCTTAGTTGTCCATCAACAACAAAAAAAATGCAATAGTGGTTGCTCCTGAGCAGGCTATGTGAAAATTTATAATGCCTTTCTGACAACGGATTTATGGGCTTCGCTAACTGAAAAACTAAACTAAAACTTGAATAATTCACCATTACCATCTCGGTGATTACCGAAATTGAAGGTTCAGTTGACAGTCAACTAAGTTTGGTTCAAGTTTATGGTGAACTCTAGCTGTACGAAAATGCAAAAGTTGACTTTGAAGCAGGTCTTTATGAAATTCCGAGAGCAACTATTATTTCCTCTGACGCATGCGCAAATGTGCTAGTAACACACAGTAGCCATCTTTTGGTTTTCTAAAAACAATTAGAATTCTTAGCATTAAGTCTTTAAATCAAATGATAAACAAGTGAGGAAGGGCTAAGATCGTGTGCAACCCAACATTTTATACTCTTAAGACTTGCAAAATGGCAGCGGGATGTTCGAAAATCCTGATATTAGTTATACAAGAGCTAGGCCAAGTTGTCTCTTAAATTTATCTATTTTAGGCACAAAGATACTCTGTTTTGAATAACACGCTCTTTCAGTTTCAAAATCTTTATAATTAGTAGCTATATGGGGGCTAAGGAAAGTATTGGCCCGATTAAACCCATTTTCGATATACAGACATACCAATAACAGAGAAGGATCATCCCTTAATTTTTCTTATATATATCACACAATAACTGAATGCGCCACAAAAATAAACCTGATGCAAAATGTGCAAAATAAAATTTGGAAGTAAAAAAGATAACGTACCACTTTAATATTGAATTGTGAGAGCTCGTGACATAGCATGTAACCAGTCCTCTGTTAGAAATTTAAGATGTACAATTTTCTTCATATGTTTCTTATGTACATACATATGTATAACAACTCATCAGGAGGAAACGCTTATACTAACATACAAAAGACATACAAATGTATATAACTTCAAAATTGTGTACAACTTCGTTTATTTATCGTACTTAACAAATTTCAAGCAAAGTGGTTACAATATGCTTTAGAATATATGGACAAGAGCAAAAAGTTTAAAACTAATTTTCAGAAAGGCACATTAAACAGAGAAAATATGCATATATGTAAATACAAACAAGTAAGGAAGGGTTAAGTTCGGATGCAACCGAATACTTTATACTCTTGCAACTTGCAGGAATCAAAGGCATGAAAATATAATACATCGTGATATTGGCAGATCAGTTAAACTTTGGAATTAATGAGATTGAAAATTAATAAGATCAGATTAACGTAGTTGTATATTTCTTTAATTTAAGAAAGAACTGATTACAATACCCTGGTTCTGAAAAGCTCCTCAATTCACTTATTTTTAGAATCCCTTGCTAAAATTATGAACACACCAGAACCGAGATTAGACTATTTAACAACTCGGATTCAACTATACCGTATGAATTTGCATTTTTGGCACACTCTGAATGAAAATACTCTCACATGTCTAAACGCCGGTACAAATGCAGTATGAAGAAATATTTCCGTGGCTTATAAAAAGCTGAAAAATAACAGAGAAAGGCAAAAGTCACTGCATTGGACTCCGGCCAAGGCAAAATAAGTATGGTTTGAGCACATATATTAAGCAAACATATGTCCCACGGTTGGTTGGTTGACTTCTACGTTGCTTGGCTGTACACTTGCTTAAGTTAGACCCGCCAAAGATGTCATCAGCAGGGGCATAAAACAACTGACTCAAATGAACGAATAGCAAATATGCAGTAAAATTTATATGTCTATCCCTTTGTGTGTGTGTTAGTGAGTATTAGACTTGTGGACGACAATTTAGCTAGTCATTAACAGTTGTGCTGTTGGGAGTAGACTTATAAAGTATTTAATGTAACGAGTGCAATGACATGTTCAGATAAATGTACAAACTTTTTCATTCATACTATACACATATGTAAGAACAATAATTACTTTAAACCGCAACTAAGCTCCCCCTTTTGAGTGAAGTCAGCGCGTAGTCAAATGAGAAACATCTTAAAGCCTACATTAATTTGAGCATGACGTAGAGCTAATTGAATAACATGATTAGTCAGACTAATTGCTCCACTAAACAATAAGCTATAAGCCACTTTGAAAACAAAGCTGAATGTATATAATACGTGAGAACTTGAAAGGCTTTGACGTATATATTTATGTAATTAAAATTATATATTATATATATATAATTTTCTAAAATTAACATCCAAAATGATAAAATAAAAAATCTAAAGAACAACGTCTGCAGGTCAAAAAGTTTCTCAATCAAAGAATTGCACGGGAGCAAGAGTTAGGCCGACATTATACTATTGTGAAGAAACTATGACATTATAGCTAACATATAAGAAAGGGAGCTTAATCTAAAAAGATCGTCGATTCGTTCGACCGCTGGTTATGTTGTTACAACAAGAAAGTTATATAGTACACCGAATCTTTTGGGTACTTTCGAATCCTCACAGAAAACCGGTAACTAACTAAACTAGAGACCTGAATCAAAACTGAAAGGTGTAAAATAACGTTACTTTAAACGTTAACTTCAGTTGCACCGAAGCTATAATACCTTTCAATTTATTCTGATCATTCAAGGCATAAATATTCAATTCCTTTAGTAGGCGTCTTTTTGGTATGAACTGTTCTTTGAATATTGAAATATGAACGAACTGAAACAATTTTTTTAAAGTAATAAATGCTTAACTCGACATTTCAGATTTATTAATCATTTGATCAGTTACGTAACACTGTGGAACATTTTTGGGTTTATTGTCTTGGGGGTGAGAAATTCCAAGTCAGGGTGATGGTAGTATGTCAGTACAGTAAAACCCTCAAGGGGTTTGGCGTTCGTATGTGTCAGTTTTTTTTTATTTAAAATTTAAAATAGCATAAAAAACTGACACATACGAACGCCAAACCCTTTGAGGGTTTTACTATACTTACCTAGTACCATCACCCTGACTTGGAATTTCTCACCCCCCAGATTAGCTGTTGTACTGTGTAATCAATCAAAAAGAATAAATAGCGCGTGAAGTACACAAAATAATACACAGATCACAAGAAGGCTGTTGTAAAACCCCCACTAATAGCATGTAGACATATGTAGGTTACCTTTTACATATATTTCGGAATTAGAGAGCAAAAACAAATTTTAATAATCGAAAACCACAATTCGTACGGAATAAAAATAAGTCGGTCGAAGCCAAGTCAGGGCTTACGGTGAATTACTTATGAAATCAATGTTTTAAGTACTCAAATGCAGTTGATTTAGGTGATTGAGCTAGCATTATCATGGTAAAGAAAGATCTGTCTTGGGTGGTTGGTTTTCCTGATTTTTTAAAAGACAACTGGAAAGCAAATGGCTGAACACCACTCAAAATTTACTGAGTTTTATTGTTCTAGTGGTATGGTTGCTACATGTTCCATGTTTCTAAAAAAACAGGAAACCATTTCGGCTCATTTTGAAACACCCATGAATTCGACTGCTATTTACTTTCGGGTTCATACGTATGAGCTCAGGGTTCATCACCTGTCACCTTGCTCGACTTGAACTTTTTTTCACTTTGCACACAGCAACAATAGTTTCCGGAATAACAACTGATTTTAAACAATCTTCAAGAAATTCCTCTTGAAAGAAGCAGCAACCTCATGATCTAGTCTTTTGAAAAGTTTATAAATAAACCCAACTCTTGATCGAAAACCAAGTTATTTAGCTGTGTAATAACATTAACCTCCAGAATCCTAAGATATGTGTAATTAAAGTTTGGAACATTGCTCAAAACCATTCCTCCGACCAGTGGTTATTTATTTCTCTATAGTTTCTATAAGGGTTTCTTAGATTCTTGAAAATTAATAACGATGCAATATCATGTAACTTAAATGTTTTACATGGTGATATATTTTAAGACTTCAATGGCATCGTTTGATTATGCTAGAGCACTGCATTCGCAGTCTCCGCATTCTCCTTTGAAAAGCATTAAGCATCGATTATAACAGGAAAACTTTGGGAGCTTTTGGCGAGCCAATTCACTCAACCCACCGAAAAAGCATGAGATATGACGAGATAATTATTTCCCTTCACCACACTCGAATCTATTTTCTTTTAACTACAATTCTGTTGACAAGGTTTATCAATTAATTTCTTGTCATAAAAATAAAAGTTTTCCTCTCATTAACTGAACGGATCAAAAGAAATTGGTACGAGAGATTTAATGATTATTTGTGATTAAGAACGAAAAGTAAGCAGCAAGAGTTAAGAAAAGAGGAAAACAATTGAGAAAACAAATTGTTGTGGAGTGAAGTTCCCTTTCGAATAGAATCTCTTTCTCTCTGAAAAAGTGACGCAGCCGATTGTTGTGCTGTGGCGGTGCGTAAATGTTTGCAGATTACAAAACAATTAGGAAGATGGACCGGTGTAGATGGAAGAATTTGGTCTTAAACTGTGTGGTATGTTTCGTGTACCGTTGTGTGACTTGTTGGTCACAGATATCATATACCAACGAAATTACAAAGGGTTTTAAAGTCATGCTGCCACTGCAAACATATGCGCGGCACAACGGCACAGCACGAGACCGACAACAGGATGCCACAGAAGGCAGCAGTGAGAAGCCTGAAAAGACCAAAAGAAAATGAGGCATGTTAGCGACATTAAAAACATTAATGACGATGTCTTCAGCTGCGCGATTGTTAACGTCGCGACGTGTGGTTGCAGATGAGGGGTGCTACGTTGGAAGTTTGCCAAGGGTTGAGCGCAAATGCAGGCAAATTTAAATAAAGGCAAAGGACATAATTTCTACGGTTAAGCTCAATAAGAACTCGATCATCAACATAAATGGTAAGACATCGGTGCAACATAACGGGTAAGAGATTACATATAAGCCAAGCAGCAAATTTCTGATGATACTTCCAACACCCAATGAATAAATGTAAATAAAATGTGCAACATCCGGGAAGACTGGGAACGGTAGGGTAGTTTATGACAAAACTGCATGGCCCATAGAGTGATGAAGATGATTACTATTGTGGGTACACACACATAACTGAAGACTTCATGGCACACAGATTTTTGGGCTTGAATTGGCTGTCTGTTGTTTCGGCTCAAGGGTGCCTGTAGAGTAATTACTGATATCAATCACGATTTTTTCGGGTACTGCAAAGTGGATGCGAGATTCCGCGCTGAATTGAGCACGTACTTTGCTATACACTGTTTTGTCTTAAGTAGTTCGACTATCATTTTAGTTAACATAAGAAATATTGTTAATTAATGAATGGTTTGTGAGCAAAAAACATTGGGCGTAAAAATATGGGTTTTTACTACATATTTCTCCATACATTTTCATATTGACGTCATAAATTTGGCGTTGAATATATTAAAAATGAGTATCAAATAAATTCTTATGTTTTAGAAAACTCCATTCATAAATTCCACATATAAATGTTAAAATCGGCTATTCTAAATATTGTTCTACAACATTTATTTTAATCGAAACACTATGCAACAAGCAAGTACGCGCCAAAATACGCTTCAAAACTGTTTCTTGCATTGTCTGTGCAATTTCGTATGAAAATGTACACACACAATTAAATAAAAACAAAGAGGAAATAGAAAAAAGAACGAAGTGCACATATGCATTTGCGAATGTCGAGTAGGCTTGCCAGCGTAAAGGCATTGCAAGCTCCCATCTTCTGTGCTCACTTTCTTCCCTCCGCCACTTCATTTGTTTGTGATTGCGTACGTGTTGTTGTAACGCCCTGTGGGTTGTACGCCAAATTACGTATTTAATATTTGCACCATCGTCAAGGACCCGCACGCGCTCCAACTTTATGTGATGCTTCACTGCGCTCACATTTAAAAGCGTCATCAAGACAAATAGAATGTAACCACCGAACTACTTCCAACCCAGCAGCCATTTAAATGCCGGAAGACGCGGTAACAACAACAAATGTGTAGAATTACAAGAATAAAAAATATAACTTAAATCATAAGCATCAGAGTCGACGCTGCGGCGTCATCGTGGTAATGTATTTCGATATTCTGTGTCGAAGTGTTGAGTTTTTCAAAGATGCACTTTGGTCGATTATGTAACAGAAATTGTTAAAAAGTTCGAAATATAAATACTAAATTAAAGCTATAATATTACTTATGACATTTTATAAGGTTTCGAGTAATGGCGTTTTGTATGCGTGGCAATAGTTCGATTTCTCAACCACAATAATTTCATGGTTTCAAGTTACCATATTGCTTTCACAGACAGATGGACGGTGGAGTCTCGGAATTCAATTCGTGTTATCATCCCGATCATTTTTAAATATAGGGTAGTTTGTAACTTCAACTTATTTTTTTTTTTAACATTTTTGCGCTAGGGACATTATTCCGTCAGTGTAAAACGAAATTTTCCGAACAGAAGCGAGCGAACCATTATTGTGCTACAAGAACAGTCGCAGCAATATAACCCTACATCTATCTATATCACTTTTAGGTTATGCAATCAACATATAAGTGAACTAAGCAATTAGACTCTGTAGCAACATGTTATTTTTGTAAGAGTACTCGTATACTTACTGAGTGTGAAATTGAAAAACTTTCAACTGACGGTTATGAATCCACACCCCACTCGTCCACGCTTTTGGAAAGCAGACGCTTGTCTACCAGGAAACCACATTACCATATACCACACTTTTTAGCTACAGCTATCTATGCGCTGACAAGATAAAATCACTTAATGATTACTTGCACTCTCGGACAATGACACTCACACTTATAGCGGCGTACATACCAGACCCAATCACCATGTTGCTGCTTTCGAAAAAGTGTTGAAATTAACACAACATTATTGTATAATTTAAATAATTCGAATGACAAATTTATCAATGTGTTTTCAAAAGTGAATCCATAAGCAACGAATTCCAATTGCAATGACGCCCTGAGGTGCAGCACAATAAGAAACCGGGGTAAAATTTGCTAGGAAATGGAGTTGAGGTGTTGCTAAGAAGCTAAAAGCATAGACGCCGTCATTTTAATAAGCTTTACACGCCGACAAAGGGAAAATAATTATTTTAATGTTGTGCAGTAACTAGATTCAGTGTGTATTATTATCGAAATATTCCTCCTTCTCGTTATTCCTTCCCGTTAGTTCCACCAGTTCCAGCAAAAAAAGTCTATATCTTTCCTTAGTTCCCCTAACGTTTTTGTTTGCCAATTGATTTATAGACTAAACAAAAGATTTTTGGAATAATAAATAAGACATCCTAATGAAGCAAGACTCGTCTTGATACTTTTTAAAATGGCGCACAAATTTATATCGAAATTCATTATTGATGATTTCTTTAGGAAATGCTTTCTAAGACGACAAAACAATGTTTGACAGGACTTAACTTTAATCATTCCATCCAATCACTAGGTAATTCAGTTAACTTTTTACTGTGTGAAATAAAAAAAATCTACATTTGGATCTTTCAGGCAAGATATTGATTTCAAGTTCATAAAATGTTTGATTCTTGCAGGCAAAAAAAATAGTCCTAGGGGTTTTTGAGCCTTGATTTGAGGTAAAGGTGGAGGGTGTGGCAGCACATCCCATTTCAGCTGCAAACACTTTTGGTGGCTCATCAAACTTGTATAAAGTCTCGCGTTATCTTGGTGGAACACCTTTTCTATTGATAAATTTTGGCCTCTTCTGTTTGAATCCACAACTTTATTTGATCAGCTGATCACAATATACTTCAAGATTAATTGTGTCGGGTAATAAACACAACTAAAAATTTTTTGTGACTTTGATCTCTTGCGCTTTAAATTCTTATAAATTAAATATTACGAATTGTTTTTCACTTTTTATTTCGAAGTGGTTTAAAAGCGTGTTTCTAGTTCTCATAGACTATATTTAACTTTTTGATTGAAGTTATGCTGTATAATTATTATTATTATGAATATTAAAATAAGTACAAGATAAAAATTAATGTAGTCATAGTAGTGTTTATATATATGTGGAGTAAAATTATCTTAGTATTATTTTCATTTTCGCCGAACTTAGTCATTTTTTTATTGTTCGTTTAATTTTCAAGAATTTCGTTTAGCATTTGTGACAGACAAATGGTGCTATAGCATGTGTATGTACTTTGTTAGGTGATCATTCTGGTGCGACTTGGAAAACTCCTATTCCCAGACCTACATTAGCGGAACGGACTCGGTCTCATCTTTAAATAAAAATGATCAAATCGATCGCTTATCGCTTTCTGCACTTTTTTTCTAAAGCAAAGTTTTCCTCACATGTCATACACCATATTACCGCTCCTTTTGCTGTGACATATTTCAAAATTATTGATGCGTCTTTGGGCGTTTAAAATGTTGGACTTACATTCTTACTTTTCAACGAATTATGTGCTCTTTCCTATGGGTTCCTTCAGAATTTGCTTTTGTAACCAAGTTTTTGCTAATTATGTTCTAAACTTTGCTTCATATATAAATTCAGTAGACAAAGTGTAAGAGTGTATGTACCTTACTGAATTCAAGGCTTTCAATTACACAGTGCCTTATGTCATTACTTTATGTCGTTTGTGCGACCGGAAACACGAGTTTTGTTAACATAATCCAAATAGGAACCCCAAATAGCCAATCGAGATGATAAATTGTACACTCCTATTGTTCAAACCATTACGAAACTCCGCAATAGATACACATGCATTAACACATAAAACCTGTCAGGGTATCTAAATAGTTTTCTTTGTGAAATGACAAATATTCTTTCCTGTGAATTTACCGAAACTGGGTAGAAATGTTTGGTATTTGTTTGGTGTGTATGTTGTTCCTAATAACATTTTGCTGCTACTGTAGTTAGTTAGCTAGTCATACATACAATATAGCTGAGAAGCCAACTAAAATTCTGTTGATAATCTTTGCTATCTCTAAATCGCACACTGCTTCCGACATCACCGAAAGAAGTTAATCAAGATACGTAAATATTTGGAAAATGCTGCCTGGCTGCACATACCGTTATAACGCACTGGTAGACGTGCAGACATCGACTCCAATCAGAGCCGTGTTGAATATTGAAGGCTTTTGGTTAGATTTCCTTTTCCAACTAATGCCATCGCTGAACACGCCAACTCTCGTACCCTTACATGCACGCATATACTTGTTTACATGTATAAGGCGGTAGGTTGAACAAGGACTTGCATAATAAAATTCTAAAAAAACTAGAAGTTTTGGGTTAAATAATATTTTCCATATAAGGAAGGGCTAAGTTCGGGTGCAACCGAACATTTTGTTTTCTTGCAACTTGCAGAAATCAAAGCCAGAGAAATATCTTTAGATTTAAAACGTCAACCAGAGAAGCGAAATCCAAGCAATTTTATACAAACATACTTTGATCAAATTGAAAGGTGAATTTTGTATATTTTCTTCTTTTTCAAAGTAATCCCCTCCCGCTGCAATACTCTTTTGCCAACGAATTTTCCAGTCATCATAGAACTTGGAAAAATCCTCCGTCGTGATCAGATCAGAGCCTTCTTCGATTTAGCTTTTATATCCTCAATTGAGTCAAAACGATGTCCTCGGAGTGGTCATGTTACACGAAGGTAAATCAAGCGAAAGGGGTGGTTGCTGCATGACATTAGTTGAAAAAGTGGCGAAATTATCACAAATAACCAATGCAGTATGAGATGGTGCATTATCGCACTTCTTTGTTCAATAAACTCAGACATAGTAAAAATCGAAAAATTCACTTTTAGAAACTCACAAAACGGCACGAATATCGAATATTTTGACGCGAAATTTGGTACAGATGTCACTATAGTACATCCAACTCCCAGAAAACAAAAATTTATCGTTTTGAAAAATACGCAAATTATAAATTAATTCACCTTTCAATTTGATCAAAGTAGTATTGTAAAATCTACAGCCGCAGGTTACGGAATATCTATGTGTTTTAGAGAAATTCTGTTTTCAGATTTGACTTCGGGGTACGAACTTGCATTAGAACTTTCGTGTCCCAAATGATGAGTCAACCAGTGTGGTCTATGCCGAATTTCTTGAAGATATATCGTCCAACAAAAACGTTTTCTATGCGAGAATTTGACTTTTCTTGTTATTCAGTTATTTTCAAAACTCCTTTGGATGCCGTAATTTTTTGTGCGTTTGCAATAATTAAACCCAAATTTCGTGAAGGTGTTTAATTAAGTAGAAATTTTCCCATACAATCCCTTGATTCCGATCGTTCAGTTTGTGAGGCAGTTATTTGCTATATTGGTCGGATATCGGCAGTTCTGACAAATAAACAGGTTGTTGAGAAGAGAAGAAACAGTTTCAAACTGATATATCAAAATTTTAAAAAATAGTTCACGTTTATAAAGACGGACGAACACGCGATCTCTGACATTTCCTTCACGGTGATACACATTTCGTGGCAAATTTGTTGTACCCTGTTTAGTTTGTGAAGATCTGGAAGAGGACACGAGGCAATGGCGGAAGAAACTAAAATGTAATTAATTAATAAAAAAGAAGATTACTTTCAATTGATCTTTATGTTCTTACTAAATTACTACTATAAAATTTACATACATATATAGAAGTAGATATGTATTTTAACCTTGTCGTTCAGTTTAGGATTATCATTTAATATATCTGGTACTTGTTATGAATGGATATATCTATAGACACTAAGCCACAACAGCCTAACTATTGTTATTTAGTTTGTTTGGAGATTCGTTGTCAGTCAAAACGGGGTGACAGAACTTCCCTTATTTACAAGGGTTTAAATTGGTCACCAACCAGAGATTGCTCAATCAGTAAGCCATAAGTTTTCTACTTGACTAACCCACTTTTGTGGAGTCAAGGCCCTCACACTTTTTGACATTCAGTTGTACCAATGGGAATACATGTAAAACAGCTAAATAGATTTGTCAACGGTTTAATGTCCTGCTCTATTTTGTGGCGCTATAAAGCCTGTATTGATCTAGTGATTATAAAACGTCAGAATTATTTTGAATTTTTTACGAAAATCGAACCTTTGGAGTACTGTTTACATATCCAACTCTGACTTAGACATTCTCTTTAAATTTTTTACTAAAACCGAGTGTCACTTTAGCCAAAACACTCTTATTTCATAAATAAAATTGTTGAACAAATATTTTATCGAAAGATCTACTTCTTTTTTGGAATTTCCATTTTTGAAATTAATGGAAACGAGCCTGTAACTGGACAACGCCCCAAAACCCAACTCACTAATTGGGCTCTAAAAACAAAACTGCATATACATATACATCGGAATACAGTGTGTAAGAGAAAAAAATAACTACAGCATTAGTATCGAATACACTGTAAATAAATTTCAAAGCATTTCAGTTGTAACATTTTTAAATCAAGAGATTTTGCTGAATACTGACAATACAAAAAAAGTAGAAGTGCAGACGCCCTTTTCACATAGAGTAATAAAAGATTGTTAAAGAGAATATGTACATGAAATATAATTAAAAATGTTGTCAAACTAAAGCCAACTGGTGTTATATAAATTAACATTTTATCTATTGCCGATGATAAAGGCAAGTTGGCATTGCTTTGACGCTTTCTGTGAAATGGCTGCGTGAGATTTCAACAACAAATATCGTATTATATGGATATATTGGTGTACTCTTTAGAAACAAAAATATCTTTCAGTTAATAAAAATAGAGCGATTATATCAGCCAGAATTTAATAACGACACAATGGAGCTTCTGAAGTTTCGAATATTTTCTGATTTATAATTTAATTTTTTATAAATTTTGTACAAAATAAATGCTCACTCTTTGATAACTATACAAACACAGCAGTGCCACAATAAATTCGATTCTATTTTAAATTCGCATTTTTGGCTCGTTAACAGAAGTGTAAAAAAGATTTTTTTGCTGCAATGTGAAATGAAGGCAAAATTGTTTTCTAAACGCGAAAACTATGGAAAGAAGAATATGATTCTGGTATAGGTAGCTCCTAATATATTATAGATCGAGAGTGGTAGCCGGAGCAAGATGAGCGAGGCATACATAGTATACATTGAAATGCTTTATTTAGATTTATTCGGGAAAAACAACCAGCATATCACATTCATATCTTTCTGTGCCACACCAAAACATACAAACACACATACAACAAACAATGACATCACAATGTAGAATATATGGTGTGGAAGCTGCTTCAAGCGCCAAAAACGAAATTTCACAAAGCGACTACCGTAACAAAAACTGAGAACCCATACCTGAGTAGTTGAGAGAAGACAGGTCAATAATGTAACAAAACCAAATGCTGTTACAGCCGCTGTTATAGGGTGTTGCAATATATACTGAACTTAATTGGAAAACACAAAGTCTAGAAGCTGCACTTCTTAAATGCGTAACTCCAAGTTGGGAAAGAGCGTGATTGTCTACCGAACAAAAATGAAGATGAATTTATATTCAGGAATTGCCCGACGTTATCCTATTCAGGTTATTTTGTAAATAACAACATCAACAAACATTTTTCAATTCAATCATATATGAATGTCTTGGTAGTAGTAACTGCAAGGAATAACGTTTCTATGGAAAAACTGGTAAAAGCTTGGATTAAAAGTATATTTTAGTTTTCGACCCCAACATTCCTTAGAGTATGTCTTTATGCAAAATTTTAAATTTAGTTTAGTTTTAAATTAATATTAGAAGGCAAAAACAAGCTTTGAAGAAGTGGGAAGGCAATGAATAGTAGTATCGGAAGAAAAGCATTTGATT
Source organism: Bactrocera correcta (assembly GCA_027475135.1). Lineage (NCBI taxonomy): Eukaryota > Metazoa > Arthropoda > Insecta > Diptera > Tephritidae > Bactrocera > Bactrocera correcta. The sequence goes on from CM050322.1 coordinate 6,013,217, forward strand.
CGCCGGTACGTATTCTAATGGTACACTCAAATATTTAAAACTTACCTAAATGTTATGGTGATAAGGAGAGAGTGAATGGAGTGAGACAGATAAAGGAAAAAAGGATAGTGGGAAAGAAAGGACGGTTTTTAAACAGTTCCATGCAGTCATATTTGATAAAAAGTACCATGGAGGGATTCATTTTCAATATTTGTCTTGATGGGATGAATAGGTGAAATAATTTGGTGTGAAGCTAAAGGACTTCCATAAAAAGTTTCGAGTTCATGCCATACCACCCTTTAAAAGCCATAACAGGGGTTACAAAATCTGCCTAGTTCCTTTATGCGTATAGCATCTTTGTGTATATCTGAGTTAGATGAGATTTCAAGCACACTCATTATGATTAAAAAATTTCTATTCTCACAATTTCTACTAAAATATCGTGCAAAGAAGTAGAAGGGACAGACAATGGCAAAGAAAGCCAACCTCAAAAACAGCTAGATACATATGGATGTTAAGAACAATAGCACTTGTCAATACTGTAGGTGTTGTAATAAATCGTATAAGGAAACTCAATTGTTTACATACTAGATAAAAGTAGACTTAAGGTAAACACATATGTACCAATAAGTATGATTTTGTTTACGTCTTAACTAAGTGGTGTCTATTGTAATCAATAACAAAGTCTGTTAAAAGCAATTCGATATTTTGAAAAAGTCTTGGAAATATTAATCACTAAAGGCATTATGTAAATGGATTGAGGTGCATAAAAAAATATTGAAGTAAATACTTATTTCTTATTGAAAACATTTCGGTTATTGGCATAATGCAAAAAGGGTACAAATAGTCGTAATGGAAGGTTTTTTTTACTTTTTTTAGGAAAAAAGAAAAGTCAGGGTTTTTTGTTTAAACAAGTAAAAGGCAATTCGAACCCAGAAGGTGGCAGTCATACACATAAGGTATTAGAATCAAGGGTTCTAAATATATAGCTGATCAACATAAAAATCAATTCTGATTGGCTATCTGTCCCTCCATGCAAGCGATAACAAAATACAAGGTTTGTCTGGAAAGAAATAGAACTGAGTTCAGTTGAACCAATCGTTACAATTCTTTACAAACTTTCAAAATGGACTCCTTCTGCGTTAATGCAACGCTGCCAGCGCAATTTCCAAGCATTGAAAGTGCGAAGGAAGGCATTCTTCGGAATAGCCTTGACAGCAGAGGTGCATGCTGCTTTTATTGCCTCAGTCGTCTCAAAATGATTGCCTTTCATCGTCCTTTTATGCTCTAAGATCCATGATTCGTCATTCCACACACGTTCAAATTTTCTTGGCACACTTCCACTCGCCGCAATTTCTGGTCGTCAGTGAGCAATTTTGGGACCATCTTGGTGCACATCTTGTACATGTTCAAGTGCTTTGTCACAATGTCATGAACAACAGATTTTGATAAATTTAACATCTGGACAATTAATCGAATACTTAGTCGATGGTCTGAGTTTAAGACTTTCCGCACACGAGTCATATTGTCGGAGTTTGTTGCAGTCGCAGGTCTCCCAGCACGGTCTTTATCAGCGACTTTTTCCCGGCCCTCCAAATAGGCCTGGAGCCATTTCTTGCTAATGCGACATCTGTGTAAGCCTACTTGACCATATCAAACATATAAAACTAGTTATCTTGCTGAAGTTTGGCACAAATGGTTAGTACTGAAGATGAGCATAAACGGACTGTTTCCATGGATACAGAGAATCGCAGTAGTAAAAAGCACCTATGGGCTAAAAAATTTAAATTTTCAAGTTCTTGATAATTATTATGTACATTTTTCACTCACTTCTAAAGTTATATCTATCACAGTTGCTCAGATCAAAACTTTTCGGCACTTCCTCCACCAGGGTGAAATTTACTTCTTTTCCTAGATTGGAACCAACGTTGAAACTACTAAAAGAGTGATAACTCAATGCAGAAATACGTGAATACAAAATTTTGAAAACGAAATTGAAAATCGATATCAGAATGGGTCAATAAGCGTGGCGCTTTTAAATTTTAGGTGAAATCTCATATCTCAGAACCAGCTCGACTTATTTTTAGCAAACTCGATTGATAAAAAATCCTGAAATACCCTTAAAATATAGCAAATCAGACCACATTCACGTCCATTTACCATATAATGAAGCTCAAAAGAATATACTTGTATTGTGCTAAACTTATGCATAGTGCCTGTATGATTAGTTATTTACAGTCATAACTGCTACCAAATATTTGAAACCCATTGCCTATGGATGTCTAATTACCGAAATCTGTGAGATACAAATATATTATTAATAATACTCCCTTTTTCTGACAAAAATGTAAATTCCTGACATAAAATCAGGTGAATACCTTCTCTAGTACCCATATATCCAATTCAAATATTTTACATTTTTGGTTTCCTCTAATCAGTCAATATGTAAAAAAATAAATGAAAATATTTAGCTTAGTTTTAGTTTAATGAAAAAATAAATAAATTTTGTCAAAGAATTACCTCAACTACCATAAACTATATACTGTATAATAATTTTCGCTTTTCATCAGAATTTATGCCGCTTATGTCGATTATAATGTGGATATTCTTCATAAAATTTCCTAGAAACATGATCTCGGATATACTTGAATCATATGTATCCAATATAATGGTTAACGAGTTTATATATGACCTAAAGCTGTTTTTGTGGCTCAGGATAAGGGATATTTCAATGTTTGCATAAACTCAATGTGGTTTAGCGCTGAATATGATTAAAATCGATCGTGGTCTAAGCCCATTATCCCTAATATAATGATTTCCGTTTTAGAGGTAATTTTTTTACTTCAAATATATTGATAATGAAACAAAGTGAGCCACGACATATATTATATTTTAATATGTTGACCTGCATTTACTCATTAATTCCCTTTATTT
>CM050322.1:6017129-6123129 GCA_027475135.1 Bactrocera correcta
GGATATGAATGAGGACAAGACGAAATATCATGAAACAAACATTTATCGCTTTCACGATGCGGCTTGCACGTCTCCATTGACAGCAATAACTTTTAAGTCCTAAATAATTTCGTCTAACTTAGAACCATCATCAACACCAACAATAATATCAGCCTTGTAGTCCCCTTCACAACCACTCTTTCCATCAATTGTAAATTTTGGGCTGATTAAACAATTGAAAACAAAAATTAAACCCAGCAAGTCCTAATCATTCTCGTCCTGCTATATGGAGCGGAGGCATGGACAATGACATCATCTGATGAGTCGGCATTAGGAGTGTTCGAGAGAAAGGTTTTGCGGAAGATTTGTGGTTCTTTGTACATTGGCAACGACATTAACATAATTTAGTGAATCAAGAGACAGCGGCTGTGCTAGAAAAGTCATTATGTCCAGATGTATAAAAACACCCCTTTTTTGAAGGTATTCGATTCAGTTGCCGTAGGTGAAAGCAGAGGAAAAATTAGACCTCCATTCCATTTCGGAGATCAGGTAGAGAACCCGACTGCACTTGGTATCTCAATTTAGTTCCAAGTAGCAAAAAGAGAAAATGACTGGCGCTGTTGTTAAAAAAGCTATAATTTTGTATGTTGTGTATACGCCAGCAGAGAAGAAAAAGGAGTATGGTGCCCGTTTTTTTTTAAGATTTTTGAACCAAAGAGGTCCCAGCTTCGGCGACTCCCTGTACAAACTACACACAAAGTGTTATACTATATCTTAACTTGGAGCAGCTTTGTAGCACTTTATAACTTTTCATTTAATGGCGAATTCAACTCGTCTTGTTATCCTGATAATTTGTGTGTATAAAAGTCTGTATCTATCCATATTAGTTTTAGGTGTTACAAATAACCGTTAGATAAACCTATTATACTATATTTACCGCGGTGATTATTAAATCAAAGCTGTTGGCGGGTGGAAAAGTTAAAGTATTTTAAGCTGATTCGTACTTAACTTGACTTCAATAATTCGATCGTACGATCGTTCGCTAAAATAATTGTGCTCCTTGTAGGTGTATGTACCACTCCGCCAGCGAATCAAAAGAGAATGAGCCAACGCAAAAGGGTAAGCCGCAGTTGAGCTAGCACAGACAAATAGCGGGACATACATCTACATGGTTGCATTTTAATGTATATTCAAAATTTAATAAATCCTTAGAGTTGTATTTTCATGTACATTCTTTAAGTTTAAACATTTTATAAAATTAGGGTTGTTGCGCGCTAACAAAAGCTAACAATGTATTTATTATTGCTTTGTTGCAAGACAGTATAGTAATATTAATGAGTTCATCGCCCACTAGCCCAAGTGACCGCCTAGAGCTCAAAACGCTGTTTAACGTATTGCTTGAATGCGCTTCACTTAGAGCATTGCACTGTTATATACGAATCTATGCTGTTCTCAAGGGAAAAATGTCAGTATAAAAAGAAATGGAAAGGAAATACTGCTTAATTCATACGATAAAACTAGCTAAGGTTAGTAATATGAAAAATTCATCCAACCACAAAGCCAATGGGACACAGAAGTTTAGCTTCAGCACCAGCTCCGCCGAATGACTGCGGATGCGAGTTTTTGTTAAGCAGACCATCGATTGACAGTGGACTTATGGAATTGTTACGAGGGTTAAATCCAAATTCGAGTCGCTGTGACATTCAGCTCTTTATATGAATACAGATGTGAACGCAAATGGTTGGACGGTGAGTGCTGAAATAATGCTTTACACCCATATTTAATTACATTGAAAGCAGATCAGTTTGGCACAGTGGGGTCACAGCGCAGACACCGACTATTTAACAATAACGTCTGTCTTTTAAAAGTAAAGCTAAGTAGTAAGAAATTTTCAATTCTATATACATAAGTTGAGAGTGATAGAAAGCGTAGTAAATGATGAACGTTGAAAAGTATAATAACTTACAATTGAAGACTTATAGATAGAAAACCATTTGGTTTAATTTTCTGTGCCAGGTGTCATGTCAACCTCAAGTTCTAATTTTAATTGCAAATATGCTAGGACATTCCATTATGAAAAACAACATTCCGATACTGTAACCAACTGAAATTTAGCATAAAAGTCATGAAAAAAATCATGGTTATCTGCATCATTGCTTTTTACTTTTAACTGGAATAAGTTAAGATTTCCTTAATTTACAAAGCGTTATTCAAAGCTGAATTGAAGAACCTATAAGTGCTGCCACTAATTTTCATTATCTTTGTTTTGTCGGAAACTAAATAACAATGTATTTTCTCTCCTTCGTTTGCTTCGCTTTATTCATTTCCTTTTTATTATTTTGAACATACCTTTCTTTTTATTGTTTTTCTACATGCACAATTAATTGAGACCTCTTCTCAAAGCCGTTGTTAGTTATTTTATAACAGCCATACAATTATTGCTAAAGACCTAACATACAACCATTTAATTATACTCTTCTCTAAGGACACTCCTCCACATGAAGACCATATAACTGAGAAAATTCTGAGCTTTGTACACTCGGCAACAAAATATGATGACACAATAAGTGAAGATGAGTGCAGAAATACAAATAAAAAAACAAAAAGTTATAAAAAATGTGAATACTGAAATTTGCCGACGCACTCACGCATAAAAAAATAATAATATCTTAAAAGAAAACAAAAAAAAACAAAAAAAAAAAACAATTCAAACCATGACAATGAAAGCTCATAGCGAATAACAATAAAAACACGAATGAGCAATTGCAATTCTGGATTTTGTGATGCAACAAACAATATGTAAATTGTATGTAAGGGGGTATTCTGTTCTAGGTGCATAAATTTTAGGCATTTTTCTTATTAGTTTAGAAAAAAAAAGAAAAAACATTTTTACAATCCATATGTTTTTTATTGAAATTTTAATAATATAAAAAAAAAAATGCAAAAAAAAAAAAACGCTGCGTCCTGGTTGACGTGAACCCTTGCAGTGATCTATAACACAAACAACAAGAAGATTCTTCATTAGTAAGGATGCCGTTATTGGGTTTACCATTTTCAGACAAAAAAGCAAATTTTTTTACCCGATTTTTTCGACCTTTTCGAATTTTTTAAAAATACTTTTAATAAAAATTTTTAGAAATCCAAGGCAGACACGGTAGAGCTTTCTACAAAGAAAATATATACCAAATTTTAAAGGAATGGGTTCAGTAGAACTTGAGATATCATGTCAACCACCTCAAAAAAAGTAGTTTCGATAGAAACACGTTTAAATTTTAGGAGACAATTCTAGTGAACACGGACGCCACGTTACAAAATCGGCTGTATCTCCGAAAATAAGTAGAACTTTGAAAAATCCTTTCAAAGTCATATTTTTGAAAAAATCGATTTTTTCAAAATCCTAGACCAGAATCGACATAATCGCCATAAAGCCTGATGAAAAGCGAAAATTATTATACAATATATAGTTTATGGTAGTTGAGGTAATTCTTTGACAAAATTTGTTTATGATTTCATTAAACTATAACTAAGCTAAATATTTTCATATATTTTTTACATATTGACTGATCAGAGGAAACCAAAATTGTAAAATATTTGAATTGGATATATGGGTACTAGAGAAGGTATTCACTTGGTTTTATGTCAGGAATGTACATTTTTGTCAAAAAAGGGAGTATTTTTAATAATGTATTTGTATCTCATGGATTGGCAAATGTTTTCGGTAATTAGACATCCATAGACAATGAGTTTCAAATATTCGGTATCTGGGGGTTAGAGCAGTTATGACTGTAAATAACAAATCATACAGGCACTATGCATAAGTTTAGCAGAATACAAGCATATTGTCTGATTTGTTGTATATTAAGAGTATTTCAGGATTATTTATCAATCCAGTTTGCTAAAAAATAAGTCGAGCTGGTCTGAGATATGAGATTTCACCTATATTTTAAAAGTGCCACGCTTATTGATCCATTCTGATATTTTCAACTTTCAATTTCGTTTGTAAAATTTTGCATTCCCGTATTTCTGCATTGAGTTATCACTCCTTTAGTAGTTTCAACGTTGGTTCCAATCTAGAAAAAAAAGTAAATTTCACCCTGGTGGAGGAAGTGCCGAAAAGTTTTGATATGAGCAACTGTCATAGATATAACTTTAGAAGTGAGTGAAAAATGTACGTTATACTTATTAGGAACTTGAAAATTTAAATTTTTTAGCCCATAGATGCTTTTTACTACTGCGATTCTCTGTATCATTGGAAATAATCCATTTATGACCATCTGTAATACCAACCTATTGTGCCAAACTTCAGCAAGATATCTAGTTTTAAAGGGCTTGTCCGGCAAGTAAGAGGACTGATTTTCTTTCACCGGGACTCTACTTCGGAACATGCTCGTACCAACTGGCTTCGGTAGAGAGGTTTTTAGCAAACGAACGAGGGGTTCGGCAGTTGTCTCCGAGCACCTGGAAAGTCGAAAAAAAAATTTTCACGTAACGTGTTTCTGTGAGTGGTGCAAGGCGAAAATGCAGCGCTCGTTAGATCAGAAGTACGCGATTAAATTATGAGTGAAACTCGTTAAATCTGCGACGGAGACATTTGATATGGTCAAGTAGGCTTACTTAGATGTTGTATTAGCAAGAAATGGCAACGGGCCTTTTTTGAGAGCCGGGAAGAGGTCGCTGATGGAGACCGTGCAGGGAGACCTGCGACTTCAACAAACTCCGACAATATGACTAGTGTGCGGAAAGTTTTAAACTCAGACCATCGACGAAGTATTCGATTAATTGTCCAGATATTAAATTTACCAAAACCTGTGGTTCATGACATTGTGACACAGCTCTTGAACATGTACGAGGTGTGCGCCAAGATGGTCCCAAAATTGCTTACTGACGACCAGAAATTGCGCCGAGTGGAAGTGTGCCAAAAAAATTTGAACGTGTGTGGAAGTGACTCCCAATTTTTGAATAACGTCATCACAGATGAGGAATCATGGATCTTTGAGTGTGAAAGGCCGATGAAAGGCAATTATTTTGAGGCGACAGAGGCGATAAAAGCAGCAAGCACCTCTGCTCTCAAGGCTATTCCGAAGAATGCCTTCCTTCGCACTTTCAATGCTTGGAAATTGCGCTGGCAGCTCTGCATCCACACAGAAGAGTCTATTTTGAAAGTTTGTAAAGAATTGTAACGACTGGTTCAATTCAACTCAGTTCTATTTCTTTCCAGACAAACCCTGTATTTTGTTATCGCTTGCATGAACAGCCAATCAGAATAGAATTTTGTGTTGATCAGCTATATATTTATGACCCTTGATTCTAATACTTTATGTGTATGGCTACCACCTTCTGGGTTCGAATTTCCTTTTACATGTTTAAACAAAAAACCCTGTCTTTTCCTTTTTTTCTAAAAAAGTAAAAAAAAACTCACATTGCCACTATTTGTACTATTTTTGCATTATGCCAATAACCGAACTGTTTTCAATAGGATATAAGTATTAACTTCAATATTTTTTTATGCACCTCAATCCATTTACATATACGCCTTTAGTGATTAATACTCCCAAGACTTTTTCAAAACATCGGATTGCTTTTAACAGACTTTGTTGCTGATTTCAATAGACACTACTCAGTTAAGACGTAAACAAAAGCATACCAATAGGTACATAAGTGTTTACCTTAAGTCTACTTATATCCTAGTATGTAAATAATTGAGTTTCCTTATACGATTTATTACAACACCTACAGTATTGACAAGTGTTATCGTTCATAAGCATCCATATGTATCTTGCTGTTTTTGAGGTTGGCTTTCTTTGCCATTGTCTGTCCGTTCTACTTCTTTGCATGATATTTTAGTGGAAATTGTGAGAAGAGAAATTTTTTAATCAGAATGAGTGTGCTTGAAATCTCATCTAACTCAGGTATACACAAAGATGCTATACGCATAAAGGAACTAGGCAGATTTTGTAACCGCTCTTATAGCTTTTAAAGGGTGGTATGGCGTGAACTCGAAAATTTTCATGGAAGTCCTTTTGCTTTACACAAAATTTTTCTCACACATTATTTCATCTATTCATCCCATCAAGACAAATATTGAAAAGTATCCCTCCAAGGTACTTTTTATGAAATATGACTGCATGGAACTGTTTAAAAACCGTCCTTTCTGTCCCACTATCCTTTTTTCCTTTATCTATCTCACTCCATTCACTCTCTCCTTATCACCATAACATTTAGGTAAGTTTGAAATATTTTAGTTTGCCATTAGAATACGTATCGGTGAATCTAATGCTTTTCTTCCGATACTACTATTCATTGCCTTCCTGGCCACTTCTTCAAAGCTTGTTTTTGCCTTCTAGTATTAATTTAAAACTAAATTAAATTTAAAATTTTGCATAAAGACATACTCTAAGGAATGTTAGGGTCGAAAACTAGAATAGACTTTTAATCCAAGCTTTTACCAGTTTTTCCATACGAACGTCATTCCTTCCAGTTACTAACATATGCTAAATATGAATATGCATATTTTTTCTCATAATCCAAGACTTTCATATATGATTGAATTGAAAAATTTTTGTTGATGCTGTTGTTTACAAAATGACCTGAATAAGATAACGTCGGACAATTCCTGAATATAAATTCATCTTCATTTTTGTTCGGTAGACAATCACGCCCTTTCCCACCTTGCAGTTACGCATTTAAGAAGTGCAGCTTCTAGACTTTGTGTTTTCCAATTAAGTTCAGTATATATTGCAACACCCTGTAACAGCTGCTGTAACAGCATGTGTTACATTATTGACGTGTCTTCTCTCAACAACTCAGGTATGGTTTTTATTACGGTAGTCGCTTTGTGAAATTTCGTTTTTGGAGCTTGAAGCAGCTTCTACACCATATATTCTACATTGTGATGTCATTGTTTGGTCGAGTATTTGTATGTTTTGGTGTGACATAGATATGTGTGTTATGCTGCTTATTTTTCCCGAATAAATCTAAGCAAAGCATTTTCAATGTATACTATGTATGCCTCGCTCATCTTGCTCCGGCTACCATTCTCGATCTATAATATATTAGGAGCTACCTATACCAGAATCATATTCTTCTTTCCATATTTTTTGCGTTTCGAAAACAATTTTCATTTCATTTGACATTGCAGCAAAAAACTTTCTTACACTTCTGTTAACGAGCCAAAAATGCGAATTCAAAAAAGAATCGAAATTATTGTGGCACTGCTGTGTTTGTATAGTTATCAAAGAGTGAACATACGTATGCAAATTTCAAATGTGCTCTACAATATAGGCAAATTTTTGTACAATATTTAGAAAAAATTAAATTATAAATCAGAAAATATTCGAAACTTCAGAAGCTCCGTTGTGACGTTATAAAATTTTTATTAACTGAAAGATATTTTTGTTTCTAAAGAGTACACCAATATATCCATATCATACGATATTTGTTGTTGAAATCTCACGCAGCCATTTCACAGAAAGCGTCAAAGCAATGCCAACTTGCCTTTATCATCGGCAATAGATAAAATGTTAATTTATATAACACCTGATGGCTTTAGTTTGACAACATTTTTAATTATATTTCATGTACATATTCTCTTTAACAATCTTTTATTACTCTGTGTGGAAAGAGCGTCTGCACTCCTACTTTTTTTGTATTCTACTATTGATGGAACACCCTTTTAGTTGGGTTGAACTCATGTTATCGTCATATGCAGACCAAAATATTGTCAGTATTCAGCAAAATATTTTGATTTAAAAATGTTACAACTGAAATGCTTTGAAATTTATTTATAGTGTATTCGATACTAATGCTGTAGTTATTTTTTTCTCTTACATACTGTATTCCGATGTATATGTATATGCAGTTTTGTTTTTAGAGCCCAATTAGTGAGATGGGTTTTGGGGCGTTGTCCAGTTACAGGCTCGTTTCCATTAATTTCAAAAATGGAAATTCCAAAAAAGAAGTAGATCTTTCGATAAAATATTTGTTCAACAATTTTATTTATGAAATAAGTGTGTTTTGGCTAAGGTGACACTCGGTTTTAGTAAAAAATTTAAAGAGAATGTCTAAGTCAGAGTTGGATATGTAAATAGTACTCCAAAGGTTCGATTTTCGTAAAAAATTCAAAATAATTCTGACGTTTTATAATCACTAGATCAATACAGGCTTTATAGCGCCACAAAATAGAGCAGGACATTAAACCGTTGACAAATCTATTTAGCTGTTTTACATGTATTCCCATTGGTACAACAAATGTCATAAAGTGAGAGGGCCTTGACTCCGCAGAAGTGGGTCAGTCAAGTAGAAAACTTATAGCTTACTGATTAAGCAATGTTTTTTTGGTGACCAATTTAAGCCCTTGTAAGTAAGGAAAGTTCTGTCACCCCGCTTCGATTGTCACAACGAAGTTCCAAACAGACTAAGTACATAACAATAGTAAGCTTAGTGTCTATGGATATTCCCATTCATAACAAGTACCAGATATATTAAATGATAATCTTAAAAAGAACGACAAGGATAAAATACATCTCTATTGCCACTATATGTGTATGTAAATCTTATAGTTGTAATTTAGTAAGAACATAAGGATCAATTGAAAGTAATGTTTTTTATTAATTAATTATATTTTAGTTTCTTTCGCCTTTGCCTCGTGTTCCTCTTCCAGATCTTCGCAACCTAAACAGGGTACAACAAATTTGCCATGAAACGTGTATCACCGTGAAAGAAATGTCAGAGACCGTGTGTTCGTCCACCTTTATAAAAGTGAACTATTTTTTAAAATTTTGTTTATCATTTTGAAAATGCTTCTTTTCTTCTCAACAACTTGTTTAAAATGTTATAGCAAATAACTGCTATACAAACTGAATGATCGGAATCAAGGGTTTGTATGGAAAAATTTTTACTTAATTAAACACCTTCAAGATATTTAGGTTTAGTTATTGCAAACGCACAAAAAATTACAGTATCCAAAGGAGTTTAGAAAATAACGAGAAAAGTCCACTTCTCGCATGGAAAATGTTTTTATTGGACAATATATCTTCAAGAAATTCGCATAGACTACACTGGTAGACACATCATTTGGGACACGAAAATTCGTAGGTGTTTCTAATGCAGTTTGATACCCTGAATCGGTAAATTTTCTGTAAGTTGGATGTACTGTTAGTACATCTATGATAAATTTCACGTCAAAATATTCATCAGTATTGTATATAAGCATCGGTTTGTGAGTTTCTAAAACCATCTCATAATGCATTGGTTATTCGTGATCGTGCCGCAACCCCCCCTTTCGCCTGATTTACCTTCATGTAAAATGACCACTCCGAGGACATCGTTTTGACTCAATTGAGGATATAAAAGCTCTGATCCGATCACGACGGAGGTTTTTTCCAAGTTTTATGATGACTGGAAAATTCGTTGGCATAAGTGTATTGCAGCGGGCGGGGAAATGGACAAAATTCACCTTTCAATTTGATCACAGTATGTATGTGTAAAATTGCTTGGATTTCGCTTCTCTGGTTGACGTTTTACATCTAAAGATATTTCTATGGCTTTGATTTCTTCAAGTTGCAAGAATACAAAATGTTCGGTTGCACCCGAACTTAGCCCTTCCTTATATGTTAAATATTAATTAACCCAAAACTTCTAGTTTTTTTTAGAATTTTGTTATACATATTCTTGTTCAACCTACCGCCCTATCCATGTAAACAAGTATATGCGTGCATGAAAGGGTACGAGAGTTGGCGTGTGCAGCGATGGCATTAGTTGGAAAAAGAAATCTAACCAAAAGACTTCAATATTCGAACGCTCAAGACGGCTCTGATTTAAGTCGATGTCTGCGTGTCTACCAGTGCATTATAACGGTATGTGCAGCCAGGCAACATTTTCCAAATATTGACATATCTTGATTAACTGCTAACGGTGATGTCGGAAGCAGTATTTCAGCTATATTTTCTTTGTATGCATGACTAGCTAAGTAACTACAGTAGCAGCAAAATGTTATTAGGAACAACATACACACCAAACAAATACCAAACATTTCTACCCAATTTCGGTAAATTCACAGGAAAGAATATTTGTGATTCCACAAAGAAAACTATTTAGATACCCTGACAAGTTTTATGTGTTAATGAGTGTGTATCTATTGCGGAGTTTCGTGATGATTTGAACAATAAAAGTCTAGAATTTATTACCTCGATTGGCTATTTGGGGTTTCTATTTTGATTATGTTAACAAAATTCGTGTTTCCGGTCGCACAAACGACATAAAGTAATGACATAAGGCACTGTGTAATTGAAAGCCTTGAATTCAGTAAGGTACATACACACTTACACTTTGTCTACTGAATTTATATATGTAGCAAAGTTTAGAACTTAATTAGCAAAAGCTTGGTTACAAAAGCAAATTCTGAAGGAACCCATAGGAAAGAGCACATAATTCGTTGAAAAGTAAGAATGTAAGTCCAACATGGTAAACGACCAAAGAAGCATAAATAATTTTGAAATATGTCGCAGCAAAAGGAGCGGTAATATGGTGTATGACATGAGAGGAAAACTTTGGTTTAGAAAAAAAAATGCAGAAAGCGATAAGCGATCGATTTGATCATTTTTATTCAAAGATGAAACCGTTCCGCTAATGTAGGTCTGGGAATAGGAGTTTTCCAAGTCGCACCAGAATGATCACCTAACAAAGTACATACACATGCTGTAGCACCATTTGTCTGTCACAAATGCTAAGCGAAATTCTTAAAAATTAAACGAAAAATAAAAAATAACTAAGTTCGGCGAAAATGAACATAATTCTAAGATAATCTTACTCCACATATATAAACACTACTATGAAAAAAACAACATTAATTTTTATCTTTTACTCATTTTAATATTCATAATAATAATAATTATAAAGCATAACGCCAATCGAAAAGTTAAATATAGTTTCTGATTCTAGTTCTCTAACACGCTTTTAAACCACTTCAAAATAAAAAGTGAAAAACAATTCCTAATATTTAGTTTACAAGAATTTAAAGCGCAAGAGATCAAAGTCACAAAAAATTTTTAGTTGTGTTAATTACCCGACCATATCAAACTTAATCTTGAAGTATATTGTGATCAGCTGATCAAATAAAGTTGTGGATTCAAACAGAAGAGGCCAAAATTTATCAATAGAAAAGGTGTTCCACCAAGATAACGCGAGACTTTATACAAGTTTGATGAGCCACCAAAAGTTTTTGCAGCTAAAATGGGATGTGCTGCCACACCCTCCACCTTTACCTCAAATCAAGGCTCAAAAACCCCTAGGACTATTTTTTTTGCCTGCAAGAATCAAACATTTTATGAACTTGAAATCAATATCTTGCCTGAAAGATCCAAATGTAGATTTTTTTTATTACACACAATAAAAAGTTAACTGAGTTACTAGTGATTGGATGGAATGATTAAAGTTAAGTCCTGTCAAACATTGTTTTGTCGTCTTAGAAAGCATTTCCTAAAGAAATCATCAATAATGAGTTTCGATATAAATTTGTACGCCATTTAAAAAGTATCAACTCGAGTCTTGCTTCATTAAGATGTCTTATTTATTATTCCAAAAATCTTTTGTTTAGTCTATAAATCAATTCGCGAACAAAAACGTTAGGGGAAGTCAGGGAAGATATAGGCTTTTTTTGCTAGAACTGGTGGAACTAACGGGAAGGAATAACGAGAAGGAGGAATATTTCGATAATAATACACACTGAATCTATTTACTGCACAACATTAAACTAATTATTTTCCCTTTGTGGGCGTGTAAAGGTTATTAAAATGGCGGCGTCTATGCTTTTAGCTTCTTAGCAACACCTCAACTCCGTTTCCTAGCAAATTTTACCCCGGTTTCTTATTGTGCTGCACCTCAGGGCGTCATTGCAATTGGAATTCGTTGCTTGTGGATTCACTTTTGAGAACACATTCATAAATGTGTCATTCGAATTAATTAAATTATACAATACAGTTGTGTTAATTTCAACATTTCGAAAGCAGCAACATGGTGATTGGGTCTGGTACGTACGGCGCTATAAGTGTGAGTGTCATTGTCCGAGAGTGCAAGTAATCATTAAGTGATTTTATCTTGCCAGCGCATAGATAGCTGTAGCTAAAAAGTGTGGTATATGGTAATGTTGTTTCCTGGTAGACAAGCGTCTGCTTTCTAAAAGCGTGGACGAGTGGGGTGTGGATGCATAACCGTCAGTTGAAAGTTTTTCAATTTCATACAGATAAAAACTCACTTGATAATATGTTACGCATAGAATAAAATATTGCATATTTACATATTATTCCACTTGATGTTGTTGCCCGATGATTGCTTTGTGTACAAAGTGCAACGGCGTTGGTGTCGTTCGTGCTGCAGTATTTTTAGTGTTACATGCTCCTTAGCTAGATGAATTTCAGTTAATTATTCTCACTCAGTAAGTATACGAGTTCTCTTACAAAAAACAACTTGTTGATACAGAGTCTAACTGCTTATTTAACTTATATGTTGATTGTATCACCTAAAAGTGATCTAGATAGATGTAGGGTTACATTGCTGCGACAGTTCTTGTAGCACAACAACGGTTCGCTCGGTTCTGTTCGGGAAATTTCGTTTTACACTGACGGAATAATGTCTCTAGAAAAATGGCAAAAAGCGGTCGACCAAAATGGGACATATTTCTTTATTGATTTATTAGTATAAATATTAAAAAAAAAAATAAGTTGAAGTTACAAACTACTCAATATTTAAAAATGATCAGGATGATAACACGAGTTGAATTCCGAGACCTTCCGTCCATCCGTCTGTGAAAGCAGTATGGTAACTTGGGTAAAAGTTGAGGTTTCATGACGGAACTTAGAACACATGCTTCTTGAAACCATGAAATTATTGTTGTTGTGGAATCGAACTATTGCCCCGCATACAAAACGCCATTACTCGAAACCTTATAAAGTGTCATAAGTAATATAATAGGTTTAATTTAATTTTTTATATTTAAAATTTTTTAACAATTTTTGTTACATAATCGACCAAAGTGCATCTTTGAAAAACTCAACACTTCGACAGCTGAATATCGAAATACATTACCACGATGACGCCGAAGCATCAACTCCGTTGCTTATGATTTAAGTTATATTTTTTATTCCTGTAACTCCACACATTTGTTGTTGTTACCGCGTCTTCCGGCATTTAAACAGCTGCTGGGTTGGAAGTTGTTCGGTGGTTGAATTCTATTTGTCTTGATGACGCTTTTAAATGTGAGCGCAGTGAAGCATCACATAAAGTTGGAGCGCGTGCGGGTCCTTGACGATGGTGCAAATATTAAATACGTAATTTGGCGTACAACCCACAGGGCGTTACAACAACACGTACGCAATCACAAACAAATGAAGCGGCGAAGAGAAGAAAGTGAGCACATATAATGGGTGCTTGCTATGCCGTTACGCTGGCAAGCCTACTCGACATTCACAAATGCATATGTGCACTTCGTTCTATTTTCTTTTTTCTATTTTATCTTTGTTTTTGTTTAATGCTGGCATATGTTGCGAGCATTACTGCATCTTAAGGTGCCTGCAGAGTTGGACGCTCAAAACCGAGCTGAGTGTGAAGCAGATGAATGGGAGAAATCAGCCCCAAAATTACGTGCGTACATTTTCCTACGAAATTGCACAGACAATGCAAGAAAACAATTTTGAGGCGTATTTTGGCGCGTGCATAGTTTTGGTCTCATATTTTGGTTACAATAAATGCTGTAGAACAATATTTAGAATACCCGATATTAACATTTTCATGGGGAATTTATGAATGGAGTTCTCTAAAACATCAGAATTTATTTAATACTCATTTGTAATATATTCAAGGCCAAATTTATGACGTCAATATGAAAACGTATGGAGAAATATGTAGTAAAAACCCTATTTTTTCCGCCCATTGTTTTTTGCTCACAAACCATTCATTAATCTTATATACATATGTATGTATAAAAATGAAACCGTTTTCGTTGTCACGGCATCACGCGTGAATGGCAGAACCGATTTGGCTGATTTTTTTTGTTGTATTTGTTATTATTAGAAGAAGGTTCTTATGTAAGAACAAATCACGAAAGTTGCCGCAAAACTTCTACAAACAGCCCTTTTCTTTTTCCCATACAAACGTTTTGTTTTGTATATACATACATATGTATGTACATACACATGTACATATGAAAGTAAAAATGAATGTTTGTTTGTTAGTAACGCTAAGGATCGATTGGCGAAACCAATCTTCATGAAATTTTCAGAAGTTGTTCGCTGTGGGTCTGGAAAGGTTCAGAAATAAAAAAAAAAAAAACATTTCATAACAAAAAGCCGAAAAATTGGAAATTTCCAAAAATTGACTTTTTTCATATGTACAATTCTTTTTTCTTTTGTTTTTCAATATTTTGATTTGTAAACTATTTGAATCGTTCAATTTCGGTCGCTTGATCTGTTATTCCGGCTATTTAAAATAAAAAAATTGAAAATTATTCAGTGAAAACTTTATGTGTGTTTCAAGTGATCAATTACAGATTGAAATTTGTTACGAAGCCACGAAAAGGTTCCACTAACACCGGTCGGTATTACCATCAACGTATGGTACACCAAGGTACATGAACGAGTCCTCCCAGTAAGATATTGTCACGATGTCACAGCACGAATTTTAAACAACAGCTTCTATGGTTGATGGACTTTATCTTGAAGCAACGTATGTAAGTATGTATATATGGTACTCTGTTGAGTTGCAAACAAAAGGTTTGCCGCACGCAAACATTGTTCTTTGGATGGTGGATGGTTGTTACACCAGTTCAAATTTATGATTATACGAAATAATCAAAACCAATATGTTTCATGGACCTTGCGGACACCACAATTCCACTTCGTTTTGTTCGTCTGACAATAAATGCACGAAACACTATACACATGCTTTTCCTTCGGAAACGCAAACTGGGAATGATGGATATCTACTCTATCGTCGTAGCTCACCAGCCGAACCATAATAGAACATTTATCATTCAAGTTAGAGATGACAAATATGGTTGTCTAATTCACATTCAAAACTCATGTCAATGTTGAATGTTGCAGTTTGGTGAAATCAATCAAATACGTTGCAAATACGCTACCAAAGAAAGCAACATGGCGATTACTGGCCTTTAACGAGATGAGATCAGCAAGTATCAAATGGGTCGATACGTGAACTGCGCTTTGTAGAATATTTACTTTAGCAATTCATGGAAGCTTTCCGACTGTTGTGTGTCTCCCGGTTCAACTTCATTTAAGTCATTGCGTATTGTGAATGGTACAATGTGTGTAACTTTTTGAGAATCTTGCCAACGATTGCAATTTCTGGAACATGATAATCCCTGGAAACAAACGATGAACAATGCGATAGCTACTTCGCATACTTTTCACCTACAAATTCGCGTTAATTACGGAATACGAAAGAAATTACATTGCCGAAGACATTTCACATCGTATTCGCTAAGAACTGGAAATGGGAAAATTACGATCGTCTTGACAATGAGACGAAGTCGTGAATTATCCACTGGAATTTCTAAATTCTTTGGAGAGGCTTGGTGTGCCGCAGCATCATTTGTGTCTCAAAGTTGGATCTGTCATCATTATGTTTCGCAATCTTCATGCGCCGAAACTGTATAATGAAACCCGAATTATCGAATAAAAAAGGGCAGAAACGAATTCTGTTGAACGATTTGCCATTTCAGTTCAAACCTATTCAGTTTCCAGGGAAATGGCATTTGAAACGATAATCAACAGGACACAAGGATAGTCGCTAGGAGAGTGGGGCATAAATCTGGAAATGTGTTTTCACACGGCCAATATACGTGGCGTGTTCATAAGCTTGAACCCCTTTTCTCTGTGCATTAACGCACCAGAAAAGAAATCAAAAAGATTTTGTTTATCAAGCTGCGCTACATTAAAAAAAATTTAGAAAAATCGCAAATAAATGATTTTTAACACAATATAAATGCAACTTTCTTTTCATTTCAAAACACATATCTTCACGCAGGAAAACGGCTGCGGGGTCAACTAGTTAACAATATTTCTTGTGTTAAATATATTGATATTCGAACTAAATCTTTTGCATAGAAAAGAAACTATAACGAAGAAGAAACTTAAGACAAAACAGTGTATAGCAAAGTACGTGCGCAATTCAGCGCCGAATTTCGCATCCACTCTGCGGTTCCCAAAATGATCGTGATTAATATCAGCAATTACTCTACAGACGCCCTTAAGCCGAAACAACAGACAGCCAATTCAAGCCCAAAAATCTGTATGCATTGCAGTGTTCAGTTACGTATGTGTATGCAATTTTGTCATAAACTACCCTATCGTTGTTAGTCTTCCTTGATGTTGCACATTTTACTTACATTTATTCATTGGGTGTTGGAAGTATCATCAGAAATTTGCTGCTTGGCTTATATGTAATCTATTACCCGCTATGTTGCTCCGATGTCTTACCATTTATGTTGATGATCGAGTTCTTATCGAGCTTATTGCTTAACCGTAGAAATTATGTCCTTTGCCTTTATTTAAATTTGCCTGCATTTTGCACTCAACCCTTGGCAAACTTCCAACGTAGCACCCATCATCCGCAACCACACGTCGCGACGTTAACAATCGCGCAGCTGAAGACATCGTCATTAACGTTTTTAATGTCGCTTAGATGCCTCATTTTCTGTTGGTCTTTCCAGGCTTCTCATTGCTGTCCTCTGTGGCATCCTGTTGTCGGTCGCGTGCTGTGCCGTTGTGCCGCGCAAATGTTTGCAGTGGCAGCATTACTTTAAAACTCTTTCTTGGTTTCTAATGTCAGTATTTGCGTTGAATTTTTTTTGTACAATTTTTACTTTATACTTTCGTTGGCATATGACATCTGTGACAAACAAGTCACACAACGGTACACGGAACATACCACACAGTTTAAGACCAAATCCTTCCGTCTATACCGGTCCATCTTCCTAACTGTTTTGTAACCTGCAAATATTTACGCACCGCCACATCACAACAATCGACTGCGTCATTTTTTCAGAAAGAAAGAGATACTATTCGAAAGGGGACTTCACTCCATAATTTTTTTTTTCTCAATTGTTTTCCTCTTTTCTTAACTCTTGCTGCTTACTTTTCGTTCTTAATCACAAATAATCATTAAATCTTTCAAATGGATTTCTTTTGATCCATTCAGGTAATGAGTGGAAATAATTTCTTTTTATAATAAGAATTTTAATGACAAATCTCGTAAACTGAATAGAAGATAAAAGAAAAGAAAGTCCAGTGTGGTGAAAGAAAACAATTATCTCGTCATGTCGTGTTCATTTTCGGTGGTTTGAGTGAATCTCGCCAAAAGCTCTCAGGCGTTTCCTGTTATAACCGATGCTCAATGATTTTCAAAGTAGAATGCGGAGAAGGCAAATGTCAAGTCTTAAAATATGTCACAATATAAAACATTTTAGTTACATGATATTGTATCGTTATTAATTTTCAAAAGCCTAAGTAAACCTTATAGAAACTATAGAAAAAAAATTAGTACTGGTTGGAGGAATGGTTTTGAGCTATGTTCCAAACTTTAGTTACACATATCTTAGGATTCTGGACGTTAATGATATGAAGCAGCTAAAAAGCTTGGTTTTCGATCAAGTATTGGGTTTATTAGATAAAAAAAAATATAAATATTATTATAAATAAACTTTTCAAAAAAGGTTGGGTTATGAGGTTGTTGCTTCCTTCAAAACGAACTTCTTGAAGGTTCTTCTAAATATGTTGCTGTTCCGGAAACTATTGATGCTGTGCCCAAAGTGAAAAAAGGTTCAAGTCGATTGGTCGTCGTTACATCAACGGTGTTCAAAAAACAGTCAATGGCAACGTGACAGGTGATAAATCCTGAGCGCATACGTATGAGCCCGGAAGGAAATAGCATTCGAATGTATGTGTATTTCCAAATAAGCAAAATAGTTTTTCGCGCACGAAACACTTGAAAGCAAATGAATGCCTGTTTTTTTAGAAGCATTGAACATGTCGCAACCATACCAACCGAACAAAACAGATCAGTCAATTCTGAGTGGTATTCAGCCAGTTGTCTTTTAAGAAAATAAGAAAACCAAAGACAGATCTCGACAATTCGAGGCAACGAATGAGAACCTAAATCAACTGCATTTTTGAGCACTTAAAACATCGATTTGATGAGTAAAGCACCGTAGGTCCTAGCTTGACATCAAACGACTTCTTTTTATTCCCGTGCGAATAAAATAAACTAAGAGGTTAAAGTTTTGCGACACCCGAAGAGGCGTTTGCTGCGTTTAGGACGCATGTTCTGGAGATACCTCACTTAAAGTGGCAAAAATGCTTCGAAAATTGGTTCAAACGCATGCGAAAGTATAATGGCCTTAATTAAGTACGATTTCCGATGAGGGAAATTTGGTTTTATTCTTCAATACCGAAATATATATAAAAAGCAACCTAAGCATAAGTACATACTATTACTGAAGTTAGTCGACGGTTATTACGTTTTACAACCGCCACCTTTCCGCTCCTGCGAGATCATGATTATTTAGTGTGAAATGTCGAGTTAATCGCTTATTACTTTGAAAAATTGGCTCATTTGGATTCACTGGGAAAAACAGAGTATTTAACCCATTTGTATTTGCAGTTTGGAAAATTTCTCTTCCTATGTGTGTGCTCAGCTAAATTCGAATTCGTACGATCACCATGTCTTAAATACTCAAAAACTACTCATTCAAAAAAGTCGCTTACTGAAGGAATTGAATAATAATTTGCCATGATGAATGTAACACCCAATGAAACTTCTCAGGGAGCTGCTCATTTGCCCAAACGGCCGATATCGGACCATTATACAATGTACATAGCTGCTATACAAAGTGAACTATCGGAATAAGCTAAAGTTTTAACATCATCTTGTTCGGAAAATCTCCTTCTTATTAGCAACAATCTTAAAGTTTCTTCACAGTTATGAAAGGTCTTCTTGACTCTTGCTCTCGTACAACTCTTTGTGCGGTAAAGTGGTTCGATTCCAAGAGCGTATTGCTAACCCCTTCATGTTCCTTGGATTTTAATTTTAAAAAAATTATATATACCATTTGGATGGCATAAATATATAAGCCCTTCAAGCCCTCACTTATTATTAGCCCATTAGCGCTTAAATCATGTGAGGGTTGGCATTGTTTTCAAAGTGGCTCGTAGCTTATCATTAAGTGGAGTAATTAGTCAGACTCATCATATTATTCAGCTAACCCACAGCTCGTAGTTTATATCTAAGCCAAGATATAACACTATTTAATCGGTAATTAGCGGAGATTTGAAGCTCTACAGCACACTCAAATTAATTTAGGTTTAAGATGCTTCTCGTTTGGCAAGTCGATTCTTCTTCTTCTTTACTGGCGTAGACACCGCTTACGCGATTATAGCCAAGTCAACAACAGCGCGCCAGTCGTTTCTTCTCTTCGCTACGTGGCGCCAATTGGATATTCCAAGCGAGGCCAGGTCCTTCTCTACTTGGTCCTTCCAACGGAGTGGAGGTCTTCCTCTTCCTCTGCTTCCCGCGGCGGGTACTGCGTCGAATACTTTCAGAGCTGGAGTGTTTTCATCCATCCGGACAACATGACCTAGCCAGCGTAGCCGCTGTCTTTTAATTCGCTGAACTATGTCAATGTCGTCGTATATCTCGTACAGCTCATCGTTCCATCGAATGCGATATTCGCCGTGGCCAACGCGCAAAGGACCATAAATCTTTCGCAGAACCTTTCTCTCGAAAACTCGCAACGTCAACTCATCGGTTGTTGTCATCGTCCAAGCCTCTGCACCATATAGGAGGACGGGAATTATGAGAGACTTATAGAGTTTGGTTTTTGTTTGTCGAGAGAGGACTTTGCTTCTCAATTGCCTACTTAGTCCGAAGTAGCACCTGTTGGCAAGAGTTATCCTGCGTTGGATTTCTAGGCTGACATTGTTGGTGGTGTTTACGCTGGTTCCAAGATAGACGAAATTATCTACAACTTCAAAGTTATGACTGTCAACAGTGACGTGAGTGCCAAGTCGCGAGTACGACGACTGTTTGTTTGATGACAGGAGATATTTCGTCTTGCCCTCGTTCACTGCCAGACCCATTTCTTTTGCTTCCTTGTCCAGTCTGGAGAAAGCAGAACTAACGGCGCGGGTGTTGAGGCCGATGATATCAATATCATCGGCATACGCCAGCAGTTGTACACTCTTATAAAATATAGTACCCTCTCTGTTAAGTTCTGCAGCTCGAACTATTTTCTCCAGAAGCAGGTTGAAAAAGTCGCACGATAGGGAATCGCCTTGTCTGAAACCTCGTTTGGTATCGAACGGCTCGGAGAGGTCCTTCCCGATTCTGACGGAGCTTTTTGTGTTGCTCAACGTCAGTTTACACAGCCGTATTAGTTTTGCGGGGATACCAAATTCAGACATCGCGGCATAAAGGCAGCTCCTTTTCGTGCTGTCGAAAGCAGCTTTGAAATCGACGAAGAGGTGGTGTGTGTCGATTCTCCTTTCACGGGTCTTTTCCAAGATTTGGCGCATCGTGAATATCTGGTCGGTTGTTGATTTACCAGGTCTAAAGCCACACTGATAAGGTCCAATCAGTTTGTTGACGGTGGGCTTTAATCTTTCACACAATACGCTCGACAGAACCTTATATGCGATATTGAGGAGGCTAATCCCACGGTAGTTGGCGCAGATTGTGGGGTCTCCTTTTTTGTGGATTGGGCATAGCACACTTAAATTCCAATCGTTGGGCATACTTTCGTCCGACCATATTTTGCAAAGAAGCTGATGCATGCACCTTATCAGCTCTTCACCGCCGTGTTTGAATAGCTCGGCCGGCAATCCATCGGCCCCTGCCGCTTTGTTGTTTTTCAGGCGGGCAATTGCTATTCGAACTTCTTCATAGTCGGGCAATGGAACGTCTGCTCCATCGTCATCGATTGGGGTATCGGGTTCGCTTTCTCCTGGTGTTGTGCGTTCACTGCCATTCAGCAGGCTGGAGAAGTGTTCCCTCCATAATTTAAGTATGCTCTGGGCATCGGTAACTAGATCACCTTTGGGGGTTCTACAAGAGTATGCTCCGGTCTTGAAACCTTCTGTAAGCCGCCGCATCTTTTCGTAGAATTTTCGAGCATTACCCCTGTCGGCCAGCTTATCAAGCTCTTCGTACTCACGCATTTCGGCCTCTTTCTTTTTCTGTCTACAAATGCGTCTCGCTTCCCTCTTCAACTCTCGGTATCTATCCCATCCCGCACGTGTTGTGGTCGATCGTAACGTTGCGAGGTAGGCAGCCTGTTTTCTCTCCGCTGCGACACGGCACTCCTCGTCGTACCAGCTGTTCTTCTGCACTTTCCGAAAACCAATGGTTTCGGTTGCAGCTGTACGTAAGGAGTTTGAAATGCCGTCCCACAGTTCCCTTATACCGAGTTGTTGACGAGTGCTCTCAGAGAGCAGGAGTGCAAGCCGAGTAGAAAAACGTTCGGCTGTCTGTTGTGATTGCAGCTTCTCGACGTCGAACCATCCTTGTGTTTGTTGGCGTGCGTTTTTTGCTGCACAGAGGCGGGTGCGTATTTTGGCTGCAACAATATAGTGGTCCGAGTCGATGTTAGGACCTCGGAGCGCACGCACATCTAAAACACTGGAGACGTGTCTTCCGTCTATCACAACATGATCGATCTGGTTGGTGGTTTTTCGATCTGGAGACAGCCAGGTAGCTTGATGTATCTTCTTATGCTGGAATCTAGTGCTACAGATAACCATATTTCGGGCCCCGGCGAAGTCGATCAGCCTCAGCCCATTTGGGGATGTTTCCGCGTGGAGGCTGAATTTACCGACCGTAGTGCCAAAGATACCTTCTTTGCCCACCCTGGCATTGAAGTCGCCAAGCACGATTTTGACATCGTGGCGGGGGCATCTCTCATAAGTGCGCTCCAAGCACTCATAAAAGGCATCTTTGGTCACATCGTCCTTCTCTTCCGTCGGGGCGTGGGCGCAAATCAGCGATATGTTGAAGAACCTCGCTTTGATGCGGATTGTGGCTAGACGTTCATTCTCCGGAGTGAATGATAGTACTCGGCGACGGAGTCTCTCTCCCACCACGAATCCAACACCAAACTTGCGCTCCTTTATATGGCCACTGTAGTAAATGTCACAAGGACCTACTCGTCTCTGTCCTTGTCCCGTCCATCGCATTTCTTGGACGGCGGTGATGTCAGCCTTTATCTTTACGAGGACATCTACCAGCTGGGCAGCGGCACCTTCCCAATTAAGGGACCGGACATTCCAGGTGCATGCCCTCAAATCATAGTCCTTATTTCGTTTGCCATGGTCGTCATCAAAAGGGGGGTCACTCATCCGAGGCTTGTTGTTGTCTTTCATTGGGGGTGTTTTTTTTACGTGGCGGGTCCCAAACCCAGCGCACAACCCTATGCAGGGGTGTTTCGCCTTCTCACTTTAGCTCGCCTTCAAACGGATGTTCTTAGGCTACCCAGAGGATACTTGGTCAAAGACCGGAAGTTGTGAGCTGCTTGAGTCATATGTAAAAGAATCGTTTCTGGCCACTCCCAAGTGAATGGCGATCAGAGAACTTTCCTCACTTGCGTGAACTTCTACACATGACTCCATCCTCGATTACTTCATTTAAAAAGGGGAGCACAGCTACGGTTGCAAATATTTGTATATATTTATTCTTGACAATAAATGTTTACAAATTTTTTACTTTAAAGTAATTATTGTTCTTACATATGTGTGTAGTATGAATGTAAAAGTTTGTACGTTTATCTGAACATGTCATTGCACTCGTTATATTAAATACTTTTTAAGGCTCCCTCCAACAGCACAGCTCTAAATGACTCGATAAATTGCTGTTCTTAAGTCTAATTCTCACTAACACACACATACAGGCATAGACATACAAATTTTACTGCACATTTGCTATTTGTTCATTTCGTTTAGCCCCTGCTGTAGACATCTTTGGCGGGTCTAACTTAAGCAAGTGTACAACCAAGCAACCAACAAATCAACCAACCACCCATGCGACATATGTTCGCTTAGTACTATATATGCACAAACCATACTTATTTTGCCTTGGCCGGAGTCCAATGCATCGACTTTTTGCCTTTCTATGTTGTTTTCCATTTTTTATAAGCCACTGAAATATTTCTTGATACTGCATTTGTACCGCCGTTTAGATATGTAAGAGTATTTTCATTCAGAGTGTGCCAAAAATGGAAATTCTTACGAACTAGTTGAATCTGAGTTGCTAAATGGTCTAATCTCAGGGAGCAGCCGGCAAGTTGGTTCTGGTGTGTTCATAATTTTAGCTAGGATTCTAAAAATAAGTAAATTGTAGAGCTTTTCAGAGCCATTTGACAAAATTCTCGAAAACAACTAAATGCAGCAGTTTCTGAGTTTTCCAGGATAACTTCGAAGGGTAGTAGTAATTTTTTCTTTCTTAAACTAAAAAAAGATACAACTATATTAATCTGATGTCATTGATTTTCAATCTCATTAATTCCACTGTTGAACTGATCCGCCAATATCGCGATGTATTATATTTCCCTGCCTTTGATCCCTGCAAGTTGCAAGAGTATAAAGTATTCGTTGCAGCCGAACTTAACCCTGCCTTACTTGTTTTTTATTAACAAATATGCATATTTTCTCTGTTTAATGTGCCTTTCTGAAAATTAGTTTCAAACTTTTTGCTTTTGTCCATATCTTCTATTTTGCTTGAAATATGTTAAATACAACAAATAAACGAAGTCGTGCACATTCTTAAACTTATGTATGTAAAATAGTATTTCATATATTCCTAACAGACCATTGGTTATGGGCTGCGTCGTGGCTTATTGAAATGAATTATTTCTCTTAGCCTTGATAGACGGTAGCGTTAATCTGGATTAACTGCGTATTTAATCAGATCCAAATTTGTAGGTGACAGACGACAGATATGTGAGTTTGAAACTTTCATAAACAGCTGATTGTCATTTTTAAAATATTTTTAATGGAAATGCATAGAAGATAAATATTGCGGTTGTTACCCGACCAGTTTTTAAAAAACCATTTCTTATTACAAAAGCATATCAACATGTTATTTTTAAAACTACATCATAACATAGAACTTCTTGTTTTATTATTGAAAATTTGACATCTTGGCCGCTGTCAGTGTTGCTTGTTTTTCATTCACAATAGATTACAATAGGCAATTTTTAACAATGCTGCCAAGGAAAATGCAACTAACTCTCCAAAGTTTTGAGGATTAAATGGGAGTTAGCAACGGAGTTATCTTCACTAACTCCTGAATTAATCCGGATTTCTGCAGTTCAACCGGATTAACACTGCCATCTGTCAATGCTATTACTGAATGAGGAGTTTTTAATCATGAAATCAAATAGTGTTTAAGTGTGTAAACGATTTAATATTTTTCAGTGTTCTTTCAGAAATTAAAAAAAATCAAGCCAACTCATAATATAATCAGAAACGACTTTTTTCAAGAGTATAACTAAAGTGTTAGCCATCCATAAAATACTGAAAATGGAATAGGTGGTACTAAAGAAAAACTTAGTTCGATTGTAACCAAACATTTTATATAGTACTAGCTGTTACCCTGTGCGCTTCGCTACACCTAAATCGATTAAAACTCTTAAGGGTTTTTACTTTTTGTTTTATTTATTGTTGTAAAACTGTTACTTATTTATAAAACATTTACAAAACATATTGGTATACAACATTTTTAGTTTTTCCACCTGGCGCGTAAACGAATAAATACCTTGGTGTTTCCACTCTCGAGCATGTGACGAACAATTGGCCGTGGGAGAAGCACGGTTCTTCCAAATTGACGCCGCACATTTGAAACGTTTGCCCTTGCGATTTGTTTATGGTCATCGCAAAAGCAAGACGTACTGGGAACTGCAAGCGCTTAAATTCAAACGGCATGTCCGTTGGAATCATGGGAATGCGTGGTAAGCCGCCTTGCCATTTAGTATTGTTGCTTCAATCAAATTTGGCCACATTTTTTTGACTGAAAGTCTTGTGCCATTACACAAAGTCGGTGGCTTCAGATTTCGTGGAAGTATAAACGGTGAACCGACTTTCAGGACCAAACAATGCGGTGGCAGACCGGGGGGATCCAAAGAATTCAAGAATTCAGTTGGATAATTGACTACTTCACCTTGATTCAAAACGCTATCAATCGATGTATATGTTGTAGCTTCTCCTGGCATTTTTTCTTGAAAGGCAAAATTGATTTCGTTGACGTTTACATTTTTCGGTGCCAATATTGCGCGTTCACTTAAATAATCGTTGCGTTGATAGTGTTGAACAATATTCGGAAATACACTTTCAATCAATTCTTCTTTCGATTGTAATTTGCCTTCGCCAATGTCCAACAACTGCTTCGAAAACGCCGCTGCGGATCGATCATTTTGTAATTGGACTCGCATGTTGATGGTAAGAGTCAGCCTTTGAACATGTCTCCACAAAACTGACGATTTTAAACATGCGTTTATTTCGTCGAGAGGAGTTGATCGAGGAATGACTGGCAAAGTTTGCCGAAAATCGCCGGATAATAAGACTAATGCTCCGCCAAAAAGTTGTTGATTTTGGCGTTAATCTTGCATTGTTCTCTTGAATGCTTCTAATTACTTTTTGTTAGCCATTGGCCACTCATCTCATAGAACTATTCCAGCCCCTCGCAAAGCTTTAGCCATTGCTGAATTCCTCGATATGTTGCACGTTAGTGTTTCAACGACTTGGATGTTCAACGGTAATTTCAACGCAGAATGTGCTGTTCGGCCGCCATCAAGTATAGTAGCAGCAATGCCTGACGAAGCAATTGCCAGCGCAATTTTCTGCTGCGACCGTATAGTATCAAGAATCAAAGAAATCAGAAACGTTTTCCCTGTACCACCGGGCGCATCCAGAAAGTAAAGTCCACCGACGTTATTGTCAACCGCTCGTACCGTTGTCAACCGCTGGTAATGTTAGCTTGTATGAAAGCACGCAATTCATTGCAATCGTATTGTTGTTCACGTTGAAGCTCATGGTCAAGCATATCAATCGCTGAAGGATTGGGCGTAGTTATGCCAAGTTGCGCTAATGCCTCATTCGAAATTGTAAGGCACAGATCTTCAACCAATATCAAAGCATCATTATACATTTGTAATGTATATCCCACAGTTCTTGCAGATTTGACGGAAGGCATGTAGATATTATTATGGCGAATAGTACGCGTATTTGTTTTGGATGCGATGTGAGTGATGCGTCATGAAGTGCGTTGTCCCAATACATATCATCTTCTAACAAATGCAATCGCTGACATGCTTCACGATACATCGCACACAACTGACCGTCAACAGTTTTCAAATCATCAAATGATCTTGGCCCGCGCACGTTGACTAATAGCAGACGCAAATTTCTATTTCGGCGTTGTTCGGATGGATGGTGTAAATGCGGTGACATCGGTTTTACGGACATTTGGATAACCGTCAACACGCTCCCCTTGCTTTCGTCGTTGAAATGTTTTCGATGATGGATTCCAAGTGAAATATTGTGGTATTTCGGAATATAGCAATGTTCTTACAAATTCATCGTTTTCACACAACTCGAAAAAGGTAGTTAGGGTTGTCCCCGGTGGTCGTGCTGCGCTCTGTTGTACATTGTCTGCCGTGAAAGAAACGCGTTGACCATTTTCGAGATGAACTGCCAAATGAAGAACAACGGGATGCCGGTCGTGTATTGGGAGCGATAAAATGCGACATACCGCTTCGTTGCTGCTTATATAACGGCCCATTTGGTATTGCTGAATTTCATCGATTCTCTGATAATCAGCCACTCCGAAAACTGCCATATCATTGCCCTTATTTACGTATTTGCAGATGTATTTTATCGATTTAACTGTCAATCTTGCGGCAAAACATTAACATTATTTAATGAGAATTTGTATAGGCGGGATGTATCAATTTTTTTTTTTTTTTTTTTTGTTTTTGCAAAACGTGCAATGACACACACATTAAATTTCTTATGTGCACCCTCCAAACAAACCCCAATCACCCCTGAAAATTTCATTGAAATCGGGCAAGCCGTCTAGGAGGAGTATGCGAACAGGAAGTTTTGGCACTTAATTTTATATATATATAGATTCTCACAATTCAATCACTAAAGTGATAAATTTTCTTTCTTCAATACTTCCAGTTTTTATTTTGAATATTTTACATCAGTTTTACTATTGTGAATTTTTTCATTTTTAAAATTTATATTTAAAATTAATGAAAACAGTTTTATAAAACAAAAAACTAAAATGGCAAGTATTTGGTATACGAAAACAAGGGAAAGCACACTCGAAAATTTTTTTGTATTATGAAGAGTATTTACAGGTACACCACGTAACCATTTTTCTTTTGGGCTAAATCTGCTGCGAAACGATTGAATCGCTAGACAGAAAGATCGAAGAAACTTTAACATTGGTATATTTTATGATTTTTTGGTAAATATCAATATTCTGCACTAAGTTATAAGGATCGTTTATAGCATAAATATATAAAATAATTCAGCGGCACTTCTTGTTATTAGATCTTGAAAAAATTAAATTAGCCACAGCAAAAAATTCCAATGTATGTATGTATGTTGTCTGTTGTTCGCAGACTTCATTTCATCTTCAAGCACTGCTACTTAGTTACACACTCTTTCCCACAAATTCCGCATGCAACTCTGACACCATATGGTATATGAATTTAAACGCTCACAAACAACCCTATCCTAATCTCTATACAAATGTATGTTTATACAAAGCTTAAGCAGTTTTTCAAGCTTCCGCCTGCCGACGTCAAGCATCCAAACAAATTATTTTGTAATTTTATGATTGTTAAAAACATAAAATTTAAACTTAACTTCGAAACTAGAAACGAAATGCTTTCGCATATTTATTTGGCATGTGTAACTCTTTCAGATCCATTTACTTTTGAAGTAAATTTCGCATTGCTTGAACTGGCTCAAATGATGGAGAAAATATCATTTGGCAAACTTATCGCTACTCCTTTCGGGTTAACGTTTCTTTTTTCTATTTACCTTTTCATATGTTTTTTACTCTCGATTTGTCCTTTTTATTTGTAATTTCTCAATTTATATACCTTTAGCTTTCAGTTACTTGAACATACAAATACATCTTTGTAGATTAAGTAAATGTATAGAAAGATAGTGTTGACATATCAAGAAAAAGTAAAGAGGATTTTATCTCTTTTCAGCTCATATGCTTTAGGAAAATTCGACAGTGAGGCTTCATCGAATTTCTAATTTTACCAAAAATGTATATATCAGAAAATGATCAGTCATCTGTCCTGACGATGAGATAAATACAAAGGAGCCCTACTGAACTATGGCACAGAGCAAATACATCAGCTCTATTTTCGTTTTTTTCTCCATTAAGATCTATACACTGATTGAGATACAACTGATTTTGAGCGACTCTTTGTAAAATTTTTCTTGAGGTGATCGACCTTACTTGAATTCATCATACCATCGATAAGCATTGATCCTTGGGGCAGCTTTATCGTCAAAAAAATTAAGTTAATGGATGTCACATTACTGAGTTAATTCAAGTCGAGAGGAATATTTTAAATTCCTGTAAACAACACTACTAGCATTTGTACGTCAGAAGGTTAAAAGTATGTATATCATCAAAAACTTTTACCCGATAATAGGAAAAATGAAAAACTGTAAGACGAAGATGAAATATATTTAAAAACAGTTGCATAATCAAACGACAATCGATGTTGAAACGAGAAATCATACTGTCGTATGAAGATTGCATTTTTTGCAGATGAACTATACAGCTCACTTACCCAACCAGATTATTCTCTGCATAATTCTTAGTGTATCCTAACTCCGAAATATTCTCGAAATTTCGCTAGATCAGTTGATGACCGAAAGATGCTTATTTCTTAAAATAGTCTTAAAGTATGTCGATAAGTTGACAGCTGTTGTTAAAATATAAGTTTGCCTTCCAGTAACGGGTCAAAAATATTTTCAATTTAAATTAATGGATTGACTAAATCTCTTCCTCAATTAATGATATTTACTCGTATTTGTCAAAGTGTTAGCTGTCAGCTAAAGTAATACTCTTAAACACTTTGGCAATTTTGAAATTTGACTATAACCGTTTGACACGTGACTATCGGTATCTAGTAGTAGTTGGGGCACATGCCAAATGGAATTAATTAAACTAAAAAGGTGAAATAAGTATTTTCATGAAACAAACTTTTCACCTGCAACTTCGTATGTTATCTGTATTTTACTGTCTGCTTTCCCCTTTGCGCATCTCAATGTCCAAGTGCTATGACCACACCAGCTAAGCGCAATAGCACAGCAATGAACTTTACAATAAGCAGGGTGCGACCAAAGCAGTCAGCAGTGTGGAGAATAAACCACACAACAACAATTATCGCTTTAATTTCCTTGCATTGCAAAAGTGCTCTGACACTCTACCTACTCAAATGTAAGACAAGCGTGCAGAAATTCGTGTAACAAAATTTGGATTATTTATGTTGATTTGGAAGGCTTTGGGACGTTTGGTTTTTCCGCTAAGATAAAAAGTATTCCCAATTTCCGACCTGCGCTTTAACAATTGTTCAAATGCGATTAAGGCGATTAATAGCGAGTTGGCGTTGCTCGACGATTGTGTCGCCCGGTCGCTTTCATTTCGAAAGTGGATACACCATGATAGAGCTTTACTAGAACCATGGGAATTTCGTTTTTCCAGGTTGCGTTTTATGCGATATGGTTGTGATGGGCGGGTATTTGGCTTCGTTTAATATTTTCCCATAAGACAACAAAGAGCCAGTGACAGTTTAGTGAAACAAAGTAGCAAAGTAACTCGCTCTGGTCGACCTATAGTTAAAAAAGTTGATGAAATTAATGAAAAGATTGACCGCGACCATTACATAAGCTGTCCAGACGTCGCTAAAAAACTTAACATAACAGTTTTTAAATGGTTCAAGAACTACTTACAAAAAGAAGCTCGAGGTTTGGGTACTACATGAATTGTTTGTGAAAATTTAATAGATCGAGCAAATACGGCATTAATGTGCGAGAAAGATCATAGTCCAAGCGTGGTGAAGCTCAACAAATGGTCGCAAAGCCAAGAATGAAGCTTCAAAAAGATACGCTGAGTGTTTGGTGGGATTGGAAAGGAATCATTCGCTATGAGCTGCTCCAGCCTGTTCGAACGACTGATTCTATATTTTACTGCCGACAACTGATGAGATTAAACCAAGCAATCGAAAAAAATGGCCACAACTGATCAACAAGAAGGGCTTGTCTTCAATCAGAACAACGCTAGACCACACACATCTTTGATGACTCGTAAGTTGAAAATTTTACTTTTTTGGAAGAGTAAGTGTTCGCTTTAAAGAATTTTAAACTCCCTCCGAAATATTAATTGGAACTTTTAGCATAAGTTAATGAAGATCCTAGTTTTAATACTGTTTAACACATTATTTTGTTTTATTTTCACTGTAAAGAAATGAACTGTGTAAAGGCAAACGCTGGTTAGTTTTTTGTTATAGAAATATAAAACGCCAAGGTTGGGAACAGCATTCTTAGGCTCT
The DNA here is from genome assembly GCA_027475135.1 of Bactrocera correcta. NCBI lineage: Eukaryota > Metazoa > Arthropoda > Insecta > Diptera > Tephritidae > Bactrocera > Bactrocera correcta. Next base: position 6,047,752 of record CM050322.1, read on the forward strand.
GTTTCAGTATGATCACCTTTCAATTACACCCAAGCTCATTCCGATTATGTAGACCGGACTGTCATGCGAATGTTTCTTTTATCTGTATAACTGACCATTTTAACTATTACCGCTGACTCTATAAAACTAAACAAACAAAATCAAACTGTTTCTCTTATAAAACAAATATGCGTTTCGAGATAAACAGCGAAGCAGAAATTAAATTACATAGACGCTAAGAGTACGGTCTTGCCCGTTTGAAAGCACATCAAAACAGTGAAACGTTTTTGAAGATTTTTATTAAATTGAGGCATTTATTGAAGACTGCGATTGTACCTTACAATACATAAGTTAATACAATACAATCATAACTACTCGTGTTATAGTCTTTAGTGTTCTCCTAGTTACAGGAAAAGGAAAGTCACAGAAATCCAATATTCCAAAGAAGTTACCAAGATAAATTTGTCTTCGTAGCTCGCATCTTTTGGCAAGATCCCAGTGTTGAAATAGGATATTTACATAATCTAATAGCAACCACGCCAATGGAAGTTATCAGACAGCTTAACGCCAGGACGGCAGTGAGTTTATTTATTTTTTCTAAAAACTCTGTTCCAAATATTTTCTAACTCGACTACGCCGTTTTCGCTGAGTGCAAGATTTTTGGGCTGATTTGCACAATTTCAATTGTTAGAAGTATCAATGTAGAAGTTTACCATCTGCGTTGTGAATCATAAATTTTTACATTTGTTTAAAAAAATTTCTTTTGGATCACATACAAAAAAGGTTTTACGCAATTACAACTTTCAACGCCATGTTTTCGGTTTGTTATAACTTATAACTTTATGAGACTATATGAAAGGCATAGGTATAAACATGTAAATATGTATGTCCATATACATATTTATATAATCATTAATACACACACATTTAAAACAAAAAATTCAGCGTAGTTTGAGTCATTTTACGATTGCAAGTGAATACGAACTGAAGACAAAATCTCTTTTATGTCCTTTTAATGTCAGTGTTTCGAAATTAAGCAGAATGCGGGCTCTGTATGTAGTCTTGCGTGTTCGGTTAATATCCAAACAATTAAGAAATTTAGCGCTGCAATTTAATGTATTTAACGTCATTTCCGTCGTTAAAGGGAAATACTAATATAGCACTGGCGATCGTGAAATTTGCACTAAATAAATTTTTAAGAAAAACGTATTTATATCCTTGCACCAGATTTTAAAAGTTTTGTTCGAGATAGATATAGAATTATATAAAGACATATAGGCACAATTGAATGATTGATTTTCTAATAACCGTAATTCTGTTTAACGGCTCGAATCAAGTCAATACTTTCATGGGCCCCCATATACCTAATATAAAGGTTGTCGTACATCCTAGTGACTTTGTACTGCGTACAAGTACATCAGCCAATATTTGAGGTATCTCAATGAAAACTAAAGAACATATATTACTCAAAACAATATATCTTTGCCCCTAAGCTAGATAAAATTTGACGAAAACTTGGCTTAGCTTCTTTATGACTAATATCAGGACTTTTGAACACACGGCTGACTTTGCTGCATATGATTGGTTATTATGTGTGAGGTACCTTACCTTGACGTTTTTCCCTTTAAGGTATTTCCCTGCAAGTTGCAAGATTATAATATGATAGGATGCACTCGAAATTCGCACTTCCTTACTTGTTATATATAGCTAACGGAGGCAGGAGTAATTCGCTGAAAATGTGACTCATTTTCCTACATATTGATTAAATGAAAGCGACAAGAAATATAAAATCTTTATATCGGAAATGTGGGGGCTAGAGAAAATATTCAGTTATGATCCCATTATGACTTGAAATAACAGATCATAAAGGTACTACTTTTATACCAACATAATCTCTAGAGCTTGATTTCTATAGGATGACATGAAAGTATAGTATGATATATAATATGATATATAACCCGTTAAAAAAGTCTTGCGGTATTCTTATTGAATCAATTCGTGTGGCAGCCATACATCGAGCTTCTTAGTGACTCCAAGCTTCTTCAAATGGTTTTAACGGTTTGATGACTACTATGCAGGTCTCTTTCGACCAATTTAGCGATTTTATCGCAATTTTCGACGACAGGCCTTACGGAGCGTGGCGCATCTTCGACCACCTCTACACCAGAACGAAAACGTTGAAGCCTTCGTTGTGCGGTGGAAATGGAAACTGTATTGGGCCCATAAATTGCACAAATTTTATTGGCGGCTTGAGATGCATTTTTGCCTTTATCGTAGTAGTACTGTAAAATATGCCGTATTTTCTCTTTATTTTGCTCCATGTTTGCGACGCTATAACTCACGAACGACTTAAAAGAAACGACAATCAATCAAACAAGTGTTAGCGCGTGAAATGATCTTTCCAAAAAGGTATATCATGACCCGATGCGACGATAAACTAGAACTACGCGCTTTCAGCGCCAACTAGCGAAAATACCGCAAGACTTTTTTCAATTTCATTGTAAAATTTTATATATCTGACGTATTTTTGTATGTATGTATAGTATATCGAATTTGTGTATAGAATTGTCATCATTATAGCAGTTTCAACGTTACCTTTACACGTATATGGCAAACCACGTGTGGCGTGGTTCTTATCCGGCAAAAATGAACATGGTACTTATTAAGAGAAGGCAATTAAAATTTTTTGGCCCTCAGGTGGCCCTTACTTCTGCGATTCCCTGTACCCGGGGAAATAATTCTATTATGCCCATCTGCAATGCCAACCTCCCATGTGCGCTAAGCATAGACAGGATATCTAGTTTTGGGATGGAGGTATAGACAGCATTATAATCCCAATCAATTATGTGTATATTTACAGCCCTTCATCTATCTCCATTGGCTTTATGTGATTCAAACAACCGTTAGGTGAACTGGTGATTTATTACAATACCTAAAGTACTGGCAAGTGCTATTGTTCTTAAGCATGCTTATGTATTCAGCTACTTCTAAGGTTGGCTTTCTTAACCATTGTCTATCCGTTCTACTTCTTTGCATACTATTTTAGTGGAAATTGGGAGAATAGAAATTTTTTAATCAGAATGTGTGTGTTTGAAATCTCATCTAACTCGATACTCGCATACACAAAGATGGTATACGCATAAAAGAACTGGGCAGATATTGCAACAGATATTATGGTTTTTGTAATAAAGGGTGGTATGGCATGGATTTATTTCCAATTATTTTCTAAATACTCTGTGAATTGGCTTTATAAACTTAAAAACTTGAGTTTGGTCATATTACAATGCTGGTTGTTAGGAAGCTAAGCAATTCTTTAAAAACTAAGAGTACTTAATAAAAGATATTGGTCGTAATCTTAATTAATTTGCTATTTGAGTGAATGGATGTTTTCAGTGCAGAGCTAGAAGTAGAAATATGGAAGTCCTTTAGCTTCACATCAAATTATGCGTACACCTTATTTTACCTATTCTCCCTGTCAAGACAAATAGTGAAAACGGATCACTCCAAGGTACTTTCTTCGCCTGTGAGCTTTCATTCCCAATATCCATATTTCCTCTAACTATCTCGCACCATTCACTCTATATTTCTCACTATAACGTGTAGGAAAGTTTGAAATATTTTACTTCATCATTAGAATACGTATGAAATGCTTTTCTTCCAACATTCTTTCATTAATATCCTTCCAATATACTTCCTCAAAGTTTGTTTTTGTCAACTACAGATTTTAATAATACTAAGGCGGGTATTGTCACTTGCGAAGCGAATTTATTTGGCGAAGCGAACACTTTGGCGAACATACCCCAAATTTGCATTGTGAATGGCGAATGAACGTATTCGCTAAAATATGTCGTTGCCATTCATGAAAAAAGTAGCGCGTTCATCCGAATTTGACATTTGTGCCATTTATACTTAAAAATATTTATTATTATGTATATCAACTGAAATTCGAAAATATGTTTAATAACGCGGATCTGTATTTTGAGGATAATTACGATGTGGAAACGCGAACTATATAATTCTAATCCTACAGAGCTTCCTAACACGGTGTATGTATCCAGTTCAATTATAACGAATAATAAGAAGTTTTTGTTCAATGTACACGTATTTGTAGATTTGTTGCGAATTTCCGCTTAAACAAGCACGCATTTATGTATGTGCTGGATAAAATCAAAGACAAATTTCATTGTCTGATGTTGTCTTCCATAACGCCCATGTTAAAATTATGTGCCGCGCTCAGATTTTTTGCACATGGCAGTTACCAACAAGCTATGGGGAATGAATTTCAGTTGGGTCTTGCTCAGCCAACAGTTTCCCTTATTTTAAAAGAGATCATACCCATTTTGGAAAATGAAATTTGTCGTACCCATATAAGCGTAGATATGAGTGAAGAAGAAAAGCAGCAGCAAATTTTATTCAAGATCGGGAATACCAAATGTAATAGGCTGCATCGATGGTACCCATATTGCGATTTATGCTCCTACCACAAACAAACACCTCCATCTAAACAGAAAAGGATTTTTTAGCATAAATGCAATGATTGTGAGTTTTTATGAATTTAATATAGTAAAATTGGTATAAAAATTTTATTTTATTTTTATTACAGGCTTGTGATCATGCTAGATATGCTGGTTCTACACACGATTCGTTCGTATGGAACAATAGCTCTCTAAAGGCATGTTTAGAGGCAGCGCATCAAAACGGAGATCAGAACTCTATTTATTTAGGTATTCGCAATATTTGACTACTGCGCAAGTTTAATCTTGACATATGAATATTGAAAACAATAATACATTTGCAGGTGACTCCGGTAAGCCCTTATTTATTAACACCTTTCCGTCATGCAGAATCCGGAACTAGGGAGTCAATTTTTAATAAAAAGCACGCGAAAGCTAGAAATGTTGTTAAACGTACGATTGGAGTTTTGAAATGCCGTTTCAGATGTCTTCTGAGTGATAGAAAAATGCGCTACTATCCTGCTAAAGTAACATCCGTTATTAATATATGCTGCGCCTTGCACAACATTTGTAAAAAATTTAGAATTGGAGATCCGGAGGAGGCTCAAACCTTCTTTGATGCCGTTGTACCATTGCAACCAATTAATGAAAATGGCAATGGTTCCCCAGGAGAGCGCCGCAGAAGACAAATTGCTGATGCTTTGATGTAACTATACCGACTTCAGTGAATAATATAGTGTATTCTTTTATTTTATTAAATACTTTGAAATTCAATATTACATAGATATTAAATATATAAAAATTACAAAAAATACATGATTTTAAATTAAATTAAAAAAATCACAGATCCAATTCCGTCACTAAAATATACATAAAAATAAATTAATCACATGTTTTCCTAAAATAATCTCAAATTCAAGTTCGGTTTAAATATGAAATAAAAAAAATTCATCACATTCTTATGAAATAAACTATAAACTAAATTCAATCCATTTACAAGCACCCTATTTACACTATTTTTGCATTTTTATTTTAAAATTTGTAGTTTTATTTACATCTTTTCTTTATTTCTTTTTTTCTCTAAATTTTCTTCCTTCTTCCATTTAAATTAAATTAAAAAAAAAAATCACAGATTCAATTCCGTCACTTACAATAATAAAGTAAAAATAAATTCATCACATGTTTTTATAAAAAAAAACACAATTTCAAATTCGGTTAATATATGAAATAAAAAAAATTCATCACAATCTTATGAAATAAACTATAAACTAAATTCAATTTATTTACAAGCACTATTTACCCTATTTTCTTTTGCATTTTTAATTTAAAAATTTGTAGTTTTATTTCCATCTTTTCTTTATGTCTTTTTTTTTCTCTAAGTTTTCTTCCTTTTTCCTTTCTTCTTTCATTTTCATTAATTTAATTTCTTCCTGTTTAAGCTCATAAGTTTTTCTGGCATACCTTGCAATTTCATCCATTTTTCTTTCCATTTTTGCTAATTTGTTGGAAAGGATGTCCTGAACTTCGGCTTGCTTTTCCAATGCTTTCATCCGAATGACTTCACGTTCCTCTATTGTCATTCTAGGACGGCTGCTTGAGGATTGCGATGCCAAATCCATGGCTCGTTGTGTTTCTTCGGTCGTGCGCTCTTCTGGCTGAATTTCACTACTATTTGCCGCACTTGCTGCTTCATTAGAGCCATATGCTAAGCCTACAGGATTTACAGCCGCCTGAAGGTGAAGAAGCTCATCTACACTTTGCTCTAATGGAGATAAACTTTGCTGAGCATAAGGTCCTCCTCCTGTGGCAACAATTTCGCGTCGGTTTGTCGCTATTTTTTTTTTTAGTTTCAGTTTATAATCTAACCAAACCTAAATGCTACACATAAGTAACTTCAACCAAACCAATTAATTAAATTTTTACCTTATTCCACTCGCGTCCGTTTTGCAATGGTGGACCAATGGCATTGAATTCGGCAGCGAACAGGTCCCATTGCTCTGCCCTGCTTTTTTTTGTCGATCCAAAATTCCCCATTCCTCTGGCGACGTCCGGATTATTTTCCATTAACGCAACCAATTTTTGGAATTGCTGCGTTGTTGTACGTTTTGTTCTAGAAGTATCGTTTTGTTAAATATAATTAACTAATTACAATTGCTCAAATAATGATCAAAATTTACTTACGTCCTTTCCATTTCAAATAGCGAACAAAAAATGCATTCGTTAAATTTTGACAGTAATGGCGAAGCGAATGCCGTTTTTTCGCCAGCGGAAATACCAGAAATTAATTTTCGTCACACGTTCGCCATTTTCTGGCGAATTCGTTAGAGATTCGCAACTTACAATTCGCCACGACGAAACTCGCCAAAATTTTCATTCGCTTCGCAAGTGACAATGCCCGCCTAAGAGTACAACAGAAAGCATTGAATTATTATTCAGGGGAACTGTCCCTGATCCCGGATTCTAATATTAATTTAAAACTTTTCAGCAAAAGACATACATCGACTAACTAAACTAGACTTTTAATCCTAATTTCTATTAGTATTCTATAGAAGCACCATTCTTTTAAGTTACTAGCACATGCTACATATGAATAATATACAAATTTTGTCTCATAATCCAAGGGATATATGATTGAATTGAAAACATTTTGTTGATATTTTTGTTTACAACATAACCTGAAATTTTCCCAAAGTAGGTTTAAGGTCTGCTATGATGACGCCAATGCCTGAATGTAAACTTATCTTCACTTTGGTTGGGTAGACAATCACGCTCTTTCTCATCTTGGAATAGGGAACTTAAGAACTGCAGCTTCTAGTCTCTGCTTTTTCCAATTAAGTTCAGCATATATTGCAACACCCTGTAACAACAGCTACGAGTATAACCACATTTGGTTTTGTTACAGTATTGACGTGTCTACTCTCAACTACTCAAATATGGATGCTCACTTTGCGTTACGGTCGTCGCTTTGTGAAATTTCCTTTGTAGCGCTTGATGCAACTTCTACACCACATGCTCTACACTGTGGCGTCGAGTGTTTATATGTATTGGTGTGTTATAGATCTTACTTATCTATAACGCCCCCTGGACAATAGTGCAAATATGCAGATTTCGGGAAACGCTATGCTATGTATACTAAAGCCTTCTGTTTGGTTTTTACTAAAATAATCTGAACAAAGCATTTCACAGGATAGCATGCTTCGTTCAACTTGCTCCTCTACCACTCCCGATTTGTAATAGTATCCACCTATAAGAGAATCAATATTCTTCTTTTCATATTTTTTGCGTTTCGAGAACAATTTTTCCTCCATTTCCCATTGCGGCAAAAAAATCTTTTTTACACTTCTGTTACGAACCAAAAATGCGAATTCAAAAGAGAAACGAATTTATCGTGGCGCCACAGTGTTTGTATAGTTATCAAAGAGAGAACATACAAATGTACATTTCAGTATTAGTGTTGTCTTCAATATAGACAAATTTTGGTACAATATTTAGAAATTAGAAATCTAAAAATACTCGGAACTGAAAAAATACACTGCAATATAATTAAAATTTCATTAGTTTTTTACATTATCGAAGGATAAGTGTTTATTGTTAAAGTTACTGTCGATATCATCTTTCAATTATAGCCTGAGATACAAATTCTTGATTGAAAAATACAAAATATTAATATAAAATGATATAATTTTGCCTGGGTTTTAAGCAGCCATCCATTCTTCCTGGAAAGATGGCCTTAGTGACCGTAAAATATTTCTAATAAAATGCTGACCAGAACCATTTCGGATGTGTTCGCATTCGTACGCTGAACGTTTTCTTTTTTTGTTCCAAAATATTGATTCAATTTGGAATGAAGCCTTTCTCCTCATGAACTTTCCAAGCCAGTAAAGATAGTGCGTATACTTATATCCAATCAGACCTAATCCTTTCTGATTTTATTAAATGAACAATATCTCTATAAATTTTTTATTACTCTGTGTTCGGTCCGACACTCCTTCTTTTTCTTATTCTACTATTGATTGAATATCTTTATAGTTGGTTTGAACTCGTGTTATTGTCATACGCAGTCCAAAAATATGAGCAGTATGTTTCTCTCTCCGTTTTTACTTTCTTCACCCTTAGTTTTGCATGAATTAGGTAGTTTCATTCATTTTTCTGATTTTTCTTTATTTAGAAGTAAGATTAAATATTTAATATTTTGTTTTTTTTACACACTGTAGTTTTTTTTTTTTTTTTTTTTTTTTTTAGAGTAGGGGGAAGCATCGAAAGCCGGAGTGCGGAACTTTAATCCGCTAAACCTAACCTACTCCCAACTCAAGACTCTCCCACGGGACCACCGATTAAGTATTACTTCGTGGGAGGGACAGGACATTTAAGTCTCCTCTATCGTGCGGACTGACGGACGCCTAATTTGTTCAAAAAGTCTCAGTTTTGTCATTATGGATGCTGACGCTTCGCTGACAGCTTTCCATTTATCAGTCGACTGACACATGAGTGTCGTTAAATTATCGACTGTAAGACTACCACCTAGTGCGGTTTTTAGTCTTTCCCTTGTATTTGAAAATCTAGGGCAATAAAACAATACATGTTCAGAGTCTTCTATCTGCTCCGCACACGTCGGACAGTTCGGGCTAGTGTCATTGTGGAATCTGAAGAGGTAGCTTCTAAAGCACCCATGTCCACTAAGTATTTGGGTCAGATTAAAGTCTAGGTCCCCATGTCGTCTGTCTATCCACGAGTGGATGTCCGGTATAAGTCGGTGGGTCCAACGCCCTTTGCATGAGGAATTCCACCGCTCCTGCCACATTTTAACGCTCTTGTTCCTCTCCTCGGTCTTTGCCGATACTTTTTTAGGCGCCGATAGATGATATAAACGATCGAGTTCATCACCTTGGATGTCAATGGGCGGCATGCTGGCTAATACTTCAGCAGCGTCGGTTGATGTAGTGCGGAAAGCACTTATTACTCGCATTGCAGAAAGCCTATGCACTGCAATTATTTGTTTAGCATACGCTTTTATATTCATTGCCTGTATCCATACTGGTGCTGCGTACAGTATTACGGAACTCATTGCTTTCGCTATTAAGAATCGCCGGCTGGAACGCACACAGCCTGTGTTGGTCATCATTCTCGATAATGCGTTATACATTTTGTTTGCTTTATTGGAGGAATACTCCAGGTGTTCTTTGAATTTTAATTTAGAATCCAATATTACCCCCAGATACTTCAGCTGCGGCTGCGAAGTAATCTCGCACTCCCCTATGGTGAGCTCTATTTGTTCTTCTACCTTCCTGGTGCTTATAAGTAAAACTTCAGTTTTTTGCTCTGCCAGCTCCAGACTCACAGAAGAGAACCAGTGCCGTAGATCATTTACGCACTCATTGCATTTGCTTCTTAGGTCGACTAATTGTCTTGCCACTGCTACCACCATTAGATCGTCCGCATATGCTATTAGTTTCACATCTTTTGGTTGCTGCCTGCACACTGTAGTCCAATGTACATGTGTATGCAGTTTTTTGTGTAGGACTGATGTAGTGAGTCGGGCTTTGAGGCGTTGCCCATCTACATGTTCGTATCTATTAATTTGAAAACATGGAAATGCCAAAAAAGAAGTAGATTCTTGGAAAAAAATTGATCGATAATTTAAATTTGAAGTGAAATTGTAAGGAAAGGTTCTGTCTGAATTCAAATTGCATATTTCGTGCATTGACCGATATTTTCGGTCAGAACTTAACTCCAGATACTTCGGTTCACATATTCGGTACCTAAGGGCAGATGGACAGATAGATAGTCAACCAGTTTAAAAAACTTTTCTCATCATTATATTCATTTATATTAGATGGCAAATATCCTATCCGTCTCGATGTCTTTTGAATTTCGCGGCTACGTATAAGGCGCTACAGAGCTCGTATCTGGCAATACTATACATTTTCGAAAGGTATTGACATAACCTACAAAACGACGCCATGCACGATTAGTTTGGATATTGCTTTCAGCAGTTATAGACGTGTAAACATGGATTTCTCTAACGCCGAAATTCTTAAAGTTTTGCTTCGTTAAAGGTAAATCCGCTAGAGAAACGTTCCTTAAGATTGATGGTGTGTTGGGGGATGATAGCCTATCGCTTCGAACTGCGGAGGAATGGTTTCGACAAATCAGAGTGGATGAGAACGACACCAAGCCAGCCGGCGGAAGACATGTGACGACATAGCGCCAAGCGATTACCACCTGTTCCTGTCCATGGCGAACGCCCTTGTTGGTGTGAAGTTGTATTCAAAAGAGGCTTGAGAAAAGTGGGTGTCCATGTTCCTCGCAAATAAGGAGAGGAGCTTCTATATATTATGAAGTTGCCGTCTAGTTGGAAACAGCGCATGTTTGAACAAAACTATAATAATCTGTAGCAACAGGTTGCGAGAGTAAAAAAACTGGTCGGTACTCTCCCAACTCCCATATAATTATTTTCGATTTTCTAACAATCCTTATCCTTATCTGTTTGACGTTTTACATCTTAAGGTATTACCTTGGCTTTGATTCTAGCAAGGTGAATATAAAATCATCGGTTACTCTCGAACCTACTTTTCTTACATAGTTGTTTCAATTAATTTTAAACAAGATACGTCGACCACTAGTTGTAAAGAGCACTTTCATCTCTAAAATACAGCATATTGGACTCTAACAATTATTAACTAGGGTAGAGCAGCTATGGAGTGGGAACTAAGCGAATAGATGCTTAAGACTTCAGAATAAGTGCCAGTATATCCGAAAATGGTGGATTTCTGCATATTGACTGCTCCACTGTGTTTGCGGAAATTGTTTCGTTTCATAAGGTGGTTTACATATACTTTCAAATTAAATTCTGCATTAGTTTCTTGTCTCACTAAGAATCTTTAAATAAAGTCTGTCAAACAAGAGCGGGCCGATAGAGGGAGGCATTGTCAACAAAGGTTCAGTCGTCGTTGATATTTTGAAAGAGAATCACGCTAAACGCCATGAGTGCTAAGTCCACGTTGCGCTACGAGGCTGTGTTCCTTTGCATCCACCCGAAAGGTCCTGAAATAACGCTAAATATATGAGAAAGTCGAAGGCATTTCTACAGAAGTGAATACCGCGATATGAAGTGGCTAAAAATGTCGATGATTTACCAGAACGTGGTTCGATAGGAAAATTGATAAAAAAAAAGATGAAAAAAGAATAGTGAATCTGTTTCCGCGGAATCCTGCTTTAACACTGCGGCAAGGACAACCAAAATTAATGGCAAAAGGTTTAAACATATCCTACGAAACTATCCGAACCCTTCTTCATACTCATGACCTGAAATGGCGCAACACAATGAAGAAACCTCTGTTGACTGAAAAACTTGTGAAAAAGCGATTTGCTTGGGCGCATGAGAATATTGATAGAGATGCACTGGATTGGCCGTCGTAGTCGCCCGATGCAAACCCTATTGGAAATGTGTGGGCATGTATTAAACAAAAGCTTCGTGGAAGACGCACATACACTTTGAAGCAGTTGTCTTACGAAATTCGTCGGATCTGGAGATCCTTGCCAATAGAATACGCCTTCAAATTAGTAGAAAGCATACCTCGGAGATTCCAGGCCATTATCGACGACGGTGGTGACTGGACATATTATTGACCAAACTGCATCATTGTTTGTAAGGTTTACAATGTATACATAAATATTAAAGTTTCATAAAATATTTTTTTTTATAAATTAACACGACCATGCTCTTACTTGACAGACTGTATTTAATTAAAAGTACATTTATTCGCTTAAATGTTGAAAAATGATATCCCGGGCTTACCATGACTTACTGTATATAATATTCCTACTCAATACTAACATTATTATTAATTGTTGCAAAATAAATGAAGTAATGATGGAATTCTCAACAATTTCGGTAAACTTAACTACATATGTATATAAATAATCACATAATTGATATTTAGCAGCAGCTCTAGAGAATTTGGCGAACGATAGTAGCCGAGAAGTCAATCTGTGTTAATGGGTCAAGCAAATCATTTTCAAATGTGTTTTACAATTATATGGCCTGTAAGAAATGAGTGAGTTCGAGAAGTGAAATATACGTTAATTTCTGAAATTAAAGACTCACTTGCTTTTACTCCAAAATTTTTTCATTGAAATTTGGTTTGCAGTTAGCCGATAAATGCATGACTTTCACTTCATGGAGAGTTCACAACTTGGTTAAAATTTTTTATCGCCTCTTCGTAACGAAAAACTTTGAAGAACATTTGTATGAGATTCTTCAACTGTTTTAAATCAGTTTAAAACCATAGTTACTTTAATATATCGAATTTAATTTGTAGAAGAAATTTGCACAATCCAAAATAGCATACGAAAGATCTTTTTTGAGAAGAATGAGCTTTTTTTTAACTGTTTATTTAAATCAGCCAATTGTTTGTTTTTTCTACAAAGTTGAAATTAGTATTGAAGATATTACATTTGTGTAGGATGTGTATCACTTTGTGCTCCATAAGGGGTTATGTATAAACTTGGAACCCTCGTATGGCCCCGGTTGATTCACTGGGGAACCAGAATTATAATTATTAAATATGAAATGTCAAAACTTTCAAAAAAAAGTAGTATTATACTTCCATATGTTTGTGCTAATATAAGAATAAACTGCAATCTATTTGGATTGTTTTGGTTCGATTTTGAATTAGTCTCTTACCTATTATAGTTAACTAATACTAATTAGATTCAATAAATATAAGTAAATTTCCACATCTGAATTAGATAATTTAGCAACAATGCATTTCTTTCGGCTTAAATTAAATAATTTGTTTCAAGGCGAGACTTGTTGAGTGCTAAAGATTTCATAACAACACTATGAACATAATTGGCTTTTTAGTGTTAATAAATGCTGTCATCTGCCCCGTAAAAGGAAACAAGTAAAAAATATATTAAATGATAACCCAAAAGTGAATGAAAAGTTTAAAATATATTTTTATTGCCAACAACGTTGCACAATTGAGCATTCGGAACAGAGTTCTGAGTTCAGCATTTGTCGGTATCTTTTATAAGTATTGTGAGTACATACATATATATATATGTCTTTGGCTGCAACCAAATTACACACGTTTTTTCTTTCACGGTGTTACAAACATCATGGCAAAGTGGGTGTGAAGATCTGGAAGAGGAACACGAGGTAAAAACAATAAATAAATATTAATATATAATTTTTGAAGAATATCCAGCTCAATTGAAAGTATTCTTTTTTTTATTATAATTATTTAATTTTTAGTTACTTCTGTTTTTACCTCGTGTTCCTCTTCCAGATCTTCCCACCCCAAAGTGGGTATATCGAATTTACCATGAAGCTGGTGACACCGTGGAGGAAATGTCAGAGATTGTTCATCTGCTTTTATAAATTCTTCATCGAATCAAGAAAATGTGCGTGTAATTTGGTTGAAGCCAAAGACAAAATTATAATGGCTATTACAATTTTCTTTACCGGATATCATTGGACACTATACCACCAATTAATGTATGTGTCTGAACGCCTAAAAATATGCTTTCGTGCTTTTGTGTTAAATAAATATTGTGGCAAAATCTATACATACTTGAACCTGTGACTAAAGGCAAACCAGTAAGCCACTTTTTAAATATTAATTAGGCCAAAACTTTTAGATTAAAGCTAGTTTGTGGCCATTTGAATCAAATGTATGTTAAATATACTTCCACAACTATGATATACTTGTGATATAATATTCTAACAGTAGATGTGAGCATGAATGTACGTGTGTGAGTGACTCTAAACCATTTGAGCGCTCAAGAAAGCTCTGATTGGAACCGATTGTGTCAGTGCAGTATAACGGTTTGCAGATATTTAGATTTCTTGATTAACTGCTAGCGGCGATGTAGGAAGCAGTGTGTGATCGACTGAGAAGGAGAGCAAAGGTTACCAAAAGTTTTTCCGTTGGCTCTTCGCAATTTCGGTTAATTCACAGCAACGCTTCCTTGTCATTTTCTACTTTTTTGCAAATTCATTTATAGATTTTCCTAACGAAAGCTATTTAGATACCCTGACAAATTTTGTGTATTATTGTATACGGATATGTATACCTAAAGCAAATTATCGTAATAATTTGAACAAAAAGAGTCTAAGATTTACTATATCTATATAAGTAAAACTCGTATTAGCGGGGAACATACGACGTTAAGTCATGCATCGTAATGTTAGGAAACAGGTAATTGAAAACCAAACAAAAAAAATACTTGCACCATTTTTCCCTGCAAGAACCAATATTTTTTTGAAAGTGAAATCAATCTCTTGCCCAAAAGTTTCCAAAAAGTATTAGATGAAAATGTAAAATACATAATTATACTCTTGCAACCAGTTGCTATAGAGAATTATACTTTTGTTCACCTAGCGGTTGTACGTATCACCTAAAACTAAGTGAGATATATATAGGGTCAGATATATAAATGATCAGAATGACGTGTCTGTCTGTCCGTCCGTCTGTCTATCCTTCTGCCCGTGCAAGTAACTTATATAAAAATTAAAATATCTCGATGAAATTTCGTATGTGGATTTCTTAGTTCAAAAAAATTTCGAGATCGTAGATGGGCGTAATCGGTCCATTGCCACGCCCACTAATTGGCATTAATCGAAAACATATAATGTGCCAAAACTCAATACTAAATTAAGACACAAAGCTGTAATTTGGTACAGAGATTTGCAGTAGCAAGGGCACCTGCGGGCATTAATTTTTGAAAAAGTAGTCTTGGTTCCGCCCTCTAAGAATCTTACCGTACATATCTACTAAGCCACTTAAGCTCCAGAAACTAAATTGGTTAAGTACAATTCTTATAAGAACTTCTTCCGACAGTATGAAAATGGATGAAATCGGTGGATTAGCCCGCTCATTCCCCGTTTAACGGTACTGATAAAAAAAACTACTAAAATAAATCAATAACTAAATACTCCAGAGACATTAAATTATACCACCGAGATTGTATGTGAAAATGGACGAAATCTGACAACAACCACGCCTACTACCCATACAGCACAAATTTAAATTCCACTTGACTCGTTCAGTTTCACAAATAAAAAAACTATTAAAATAATGGATAAAACTTTGAGCGAATAATGTCTTTAGTGTGTGAAATTGTTATAGTACTAGTAAAAAACCGTTCAAGCATCGAATATTTAGACCCCAATGCCTATAGATGACTTTTGGCCGAAAATGGTTGTCAATGTGTGAAATATATAATTGAAATTCAGGTATAACCTTACTCTTATAATAATTTGTCTGTACGTCAAAAACAGGTTGAATCGGACCAATACTTACTTTAGCCCCCATGTACTTAATATAAAGATTTTCGAGTTTCGGAGTGGCTTTGTATCGCATATATCCGCCAATATGTGAGTTATCCCAATAAAAATAAGAGAACGTGTTTAAATAATAACAGTGCATATTTGGGTCTAAAATAGATACATTTGAGCGAAGACTTGGCTTAGCCCTAATATAATTAATATCAAAATTTTCGAACATCCGGCTGACTTTACTTTATATGATTATGTTATTCTACATTTGATGTTGTATGTTGTAGCATCTTATTGGAATTGTTTGCGTCGTTCATGCTTCAGTCCTTTTTAGTGCTAGCTACCCTTAGATAGATGCATTTTCGATGCAAGTTTTTTATATACTAATTTCCTTATCTCTCCTCCACACAAAATTTTATTTCCTCTTAATATTAATTTTTGTTGCTTCATACTGCCGTCCTTTTGGTCATGCACTCTTGATCCTTCTCACTTAATTAATTTTATCGCAGGGGTTTTAACAATTGAACTTAACTCTCTAAAGCTTCTTTACATTGCGGTGCCTCATTTACTTTCTCCACCCACTTGCCACTGCGTTTAAAATGTAAAATTATATATTGCTTTGTCGTATGATGACAGTTACCTTTTCAAACCACTAATCAGAACCACCATCAACGCAGCATGCAGACGATGCATTCAGACGATCTCACTTAAAATATAAGTAGTATGAAGTGCTTATTCGGGTTTTCTAACTGATCAGTTACACTGTAGGTGGTAGCTAAACAATTTTGTGAAATTAACACTTTTCAGACAAATCGGAACAAAAGTATTCGAGGAACGATCTAGTTGACGAATACGAGAGTGTAGTATAAGATCGTCACAAATGACGTCTTAGAAATTTTTTTTCTCGTTCCGGCTGACCTGTTTCAAATTCATAAGGTCCTTCAGTACCTGCGTATTTCATAAGTATCCAATCGAAGAACATTCCAAATCTAACAAGGGGTTCCAGTTACAGTCTTGCAAAGAAGTATGCCGGGATATTAAAGGGTGATTTTTTAAGAGCTTGATAACTTTTTTAAAAAAAAAAAACGCATAAAATTTGCAAAATCTCATCGGTTCTTTATTTGAAACGTTAGATTGGTTCATGACATTTACTTTTTGAAGATAATTTCATTTAAATGTTGACCGCGGCTGCGTCTTAGGTGGTCCATTCGGAAAGTCCAATTTTGGGCAACTTTTTCGAGCATTTCGGCCGGAATAGCCCGAATTTCTTCGGAAATGTTGTCTTCCAAAGCTGGAATAGTTGCTGGCTTATTTCTGTAGACTTTAGACTTGACGTAGCCCCACAAAAAATAGTCTAAAGGCGTTAAATCGCATGATCTTGGTGGCCAACTTACGGGTCCATTTCTTGAGATGAATTGTTGTCCGAAGTTTTCCCTCAAAATGGCCATAGAATCGCGAGCTGTGTGGCATGTAGCGCCATCTTGTTGAAACCACATGTCAACCAAGTTCAGTTCTTCCATTTTTGGCAACAAAAAGTTTGTTAGCATCGAACGATAGCGATCGCCATTCACCGTAACGTTGCGTCCAACAGCATCTTTGAAAAAATACGGTCCAATGATTCCACCAGCGTACAAACCACACCAAACAGTGCATTTTTCGGGATGCATGGGCAGTTCTTGAACGGCTTCTGGTTGCTCTTCACCCCAAATGCGGCAATTTTGCTTATTTACGTAGCCATTCAACCAGAAATGAGCCTCATCGCTCATCGGACACGGACGCGAAACACATTTCGAACCGAACACTGATTTTGGTAATAAAATTCAATGATTTGCAAGCGTTGCTCGTTAGTAAGTCTATTCATGATGAAATGTCAAAGCATACTGAGCATCTTTCTCTTTGACACCATGTCTGACATCCCACGTGATCTGTCAAATACTACTGCATGAAAATCCTAACCTCAAAAAAATCACCCTTTATATAGTGCTGCTAAAAATTATTAAATTTAATAAGCCAAACTTAAGCCATTATAGATATTTTTTTGTCATTCTCTACATAACTAATACCTCAAAATTGTAGTTTCCGTTATTATACCCTGAACAGGGTATATTAAGTTTGTCACGATGTTTGTAACACCCAGAAGGAAGCGTCGGAGACCCTATAAAGTATATATATAAATGATCAGTATGTTGAGTCGATTTAGCCATGTCCGTCTGTCTGTCCGTCTGTCCGTCTGTCTGTATATATACGAACTAGTCCCTCAGTTTTTAAGATATCCTTTTGAAATTTTGCAAACTTCATTTTCCCTTCAAGAAGCTGCTCATTTGTCGGAACGGCCGATATCGGACCACTATAACATATAGCTGCCATATAAACTGAACGATCGGAATCAAGTTCTCATAAGGAAAACTTTCGCATTTGAAAATGTGTCTTCACCAAATTTCGTATAGATTATTTTCTAGGGCAAAAATGTAATATCCGAGAAAATTGTTCAGATCGGTTAACAATAGCATATAGCTGCCATACAAACTGAACGATCGGAATCAAGTTCTTGTATGGACAACTTTCACATTTGACAGAATATATTCCCGAAATTTGGTATATATTATTTTCTAATGCAATAATGTAATCTCCGAAGAAATTGTTCAGATTGGTTACCTATAGCATATAGCTGCCATACAAACTGAACGATCGGAATTAAGTTCTTGAATGGACAACTTTCACATTTGACAAGATATATTCAAGAAATTTGGTATAGATTATTTTTTAAGGTAACAATGTAATCTCTAAAAAACTTGTTCAGAACGGGTTACTATAGCATATAGCTTCCATACAAACTGGACACATAGTTACTAACAGAAATGCACCTGTGAAGGGTATTTAGCTTCGGTGAAACCGAAGTTAACGTTTTTTATTGTTTTTCCGATAATATCAGACATAAGTACTTTATCAGCTAGTAAAACTTAGAAAGAATTACGAAAACATTGTTTAGTATACAATGGCTTTAAAAGTTTTCCTAATATTAACAGATCGGAAGGATTATTCAGAGCCAGTTATAATGGCTGTAAACATTTTGCACTCCGCACGAAGATGCACATAAGTAAAAGGTTCAAGATATTCCTTCATATATGGAAAATAATGGTCGAGGTTAAAACAAGTTGGAAGTTACAAAACTTAAAAAATATTCTTGGAGCTCGCCAAACATTTATATTTATTTGAAAATTGAACTTTGTTATTACATCAGATGTTGGATACATGTAATTTTTTTAACCATAGTGCTAACATTAAAGGAACTTGCACTTCCGCATCTGCGTGTTAAAATCGCTTATCGCGATAACTCCAAAGCAGCATGACAAATTACATATGTTGGGTTTTTTGTAATTCCACAGTTTTTTTGTTACCACTTGTTCCGGCAGTTAAAAGGCTGTTGGTTTGGAAGTTGTTTGGTGGTTGAATGGCAGTTTGCCTTGGTGACCTTTAAGCAAAAGTAAATCATTGCACCGCCGCATAAATTCGAGCGCGTGCGGGTGCTTGAAGATGATAAAAATATTAAGCACGCAGTTTATTGCAGAAGCCGTACAATGTTTGAAGTGGTACGCGCCAAGAAACAACCTGAAAGACGGAGTAATGAAAGCGTATACAAAAGAAAAAGAGCTTGCAGTTCTATAACGCTGACTCGACTTCTGAATGGCTGAGTGCGCTTTTGAACGACAAACACTTCTTACTTATTTCTATGCATATGTGACGCAGGCCTATGTATCTCAAGCTGTTGTGGATGTGTCTGGTATAAACGCTTAAGAGCAATCGACCTCATCACTCGATGGGCCATGATTGTCTCATCCGCCAAAATCATCATGTTTCGTTTTTGTTTAATTCTTTAGGCTCCGTGCGCCAGCGTCTCAGTAGTCATTTAAATGCTTTACTTCCACACATGTTACTTATATTTAATCTCATGTAATCTCTTAACCGTTGCGCTGTTCAGTTGTCTTACTTTTTATACTGGGATTCGCTTCTGTTTTTTGTTTCGTTTCGCCCTCTTAGTTTTTTCGCTGAACTGTTATGAATTTGCCTTTATTTCAATTTGCAGTGCCTGCATCTTGTGTTCCACCTTTGGCGTATTTCCAGCGTAGCAATCATCATTCGCAGCTGCATGTTGCAACGTCAACAATTGTGCAGCTAAAGTTGGCTATATCGTCTACAATGTTGCTTAGGTGCCTAATTTTACGTTGGCCTTTCTAGGCTGCCTACTGCTGCTCTCCACGCTTTGTTGATGTCGGCTTCGTGCTGTGCCTCGGTTTCTGATATCAATGTTTACGTTGAATTTATTTCATGCAATTTCTTCTTTGCTTGGGTATACGTGACATTTCTGTGATAAAAAAGTTACACAGCAGCATCTTGCACAAGACTACACTGCTAAAGTCAAAATGCTTCCGCCAATACTGGTCCATCCGCTTAGCTCCTGTCCAGCCAGTAAATATTTACGCCCCACCACAGCACGATAGTGGACCGCGTCACTTTGTACGCTAAAAAAAAAATCGCCAAGTCTGCGGTTTAAAAAATATACTACTAAGCAGGAGAGTTAACTTCCCAGAAACTTTTTTCTCAATTGTTTTCCCCTTTCTTGTCTCTTGTTGTTTCCTTTTCACTCTTAATCGCAAGTAATGATTAAATCTTTCGTACCGATTTCTTTTGGTGAGAGAAAACAACTTTCTCTTCATATAGGAAGGTTTTCCGAAGTCTGAGTTAAATAGCTAGGCAAATTTCTGAAGGTTTCATGTCATAATCAGTACTTAATGCACTTCAAAATGGCAAGCGGAGGCTGCCCATGACTTACTGAAGGGAGAGAGCCTTTTTGCTAAAGTATATCTGCAATGTCATGGGAGTACAACAACTAAGAAACCAAACACTTGGATAAAGCATATAAAAATTATTTATTTATCAGCTTACTCTGTCTACTACTAGCGAACTTGGTGGATGGGTTGTAAAATGATTGTGATTATTTTGTGTCCTTTATACAATACTTATTCGTACTGAGTAAGACTTTAATTGAAATGACGATTATTGTGTCTTAAATGGCGAATTAATCATTTATTAGTTTCACAGTTTTTTTCGATTTGCTGGGAACACAGATTATTTATCCTCTTTGTATATGCAGTTGCTAAATTTCTCATCTCTAGTTAATATTGGTTAGTACCACAATAGGTACTTTCGTGATGGATCTGTATTCGAATGCAATTCAAAGACGTACATATGCCAAAAAAAAAGGCTTACTGAAATAATTGAATATTTATATTTGATCTTTGGATATTCCCTAGTAACATTTAACCTAACTTAAAATGATAGACAATTGTAAATATAGGAAGCCATTTGTAACTATACAGAGGACCTTTTTGGGGCTGTGGAAATTTCAATTGCCAAACATTTTAAAGTAACTTTAACTTACATCTTTAAGTTTTAATTTAATGCTTCAATTTTGCGTGAATTGATCACATTGTTAATTACACGAAAGTACCGATAAAGCTCAGCATCGCATATAGCTTTCTAGTTGTAGAGCAGGACCTGCAGTGGATCAAATCAAAGGTCACGTTTGATTAAGTTTCCGTCCCCTAAAATTTGGGTACATAAATATAGACAAAATGGATAAATTCATAGCTAACAAAATGACATTTGTTGATAATTATATGTTACCTTTAATATCATGGGTTTTCACAGTAGTATAATGTCGGCTTGACTTTGCTTCAGGGCTATTTCTTGTATAGTAAGACTGCTTAATTCCTGAGAAGTAATTGTTTGGCCTGGAAAGCAACTCATTATATTCTTTATGATTTTTATAAACTTGGATTTTAATTTTCGGAAATTTGATATACCGTTATCATTTCCTGTACGTAAAGAAAACCACAGAATTTCATAGATATCACATCATAAATATGTTTGCCAAAGTCTTGTAAGCCCTCACATATTTGCGCTTTAATCATATGAGGGTTGGTATTGTTTTCAAAGTGGCTTATATCCTCTCGTTAACATTTTATTCAATTAGCCTACAGTTTGTGGTTAATACTTGCGTCAAAATTATGCGGTACTCAGCCAGTAATTAGCTCAGATCTTAAGCTGTTCAACTCACTTAAATTAATTTATTTTGTTATATTTTTTTTTCGTTTATCAACCGCAGACTTTACTCAAACGAGGGAGCTAATTAATAAACAACATTTGTATATACATATATTTGAATATATTAATATATTCTTGAAAATAAATGGTTACAGATTTATTACTTAAAATAAGTTTGATAATTAAGTAAGTACTATGGAAGTGAAAGGTTGTGTGTTTATGTGAACATGTCATTACTCTTTATAACCCTTTTTAATGTTGACTGCTTCTAACAGCACAGCGCACACGACTTCAATCCAGTCGCTAAATTGTCATCTTTAAGTCTAATACTCAGTAACACACACGGTAATAAACATTATAGTTCTGATGCACATTTTTTGTTTGTTCATTTCGTTTATTTGCTTTAGGCTCCTGCTGATGACTTCTTTGGCGGGTGCAACTAAGGAAGCAACCACCAAGTTAACCAACCAACCGTGCAACATATGTTTGCTAAGTATATCTACATATCGTCACTTGAAAAGAAAAATAACGTAACATCACTTTTCATAGGTTTATAGGATAAAAGAAAACCACTTGAGATATTAAAACAAAATTTTCAAATATGAATTAAAATTAAACTATATGTAAGTACATCTTAGATAAAATATAAGGAAAATATAAAGCAAATTTTATATCAAGTGTTTTAGGTTATTTTAAATTTTTATTTATGAAACAAAATAACGTATGATCAATCAAAATTTGAATAAAAATAAAAATAAATTGAATACAAATTTTTTTTTTTTTACTTTAAACAAAAACAGTGTTTAATATTTCATATTATTTTTATTATTAATGTATACTTAAGTACTAGAAAAAGTTAAATTATTTCAAGCCGAAACAATGAGGATAATGTTTAATTAATATTTATTAAACATTTAATTATTCAAAATTTATATTATTATAAAAGTAATAACAGTTTGCTTTAATCAAAGCTTTTAAGTCCTGCAGATGTTGCCATTTCTTCTTAGTTATTGTTAAACTTTGCGTTTGGAAAAGATTAGGCTGCTGAAATATTAAAAGAACACCGGTCTGAACACTCCAAAAAACCTCACTTACTTTGACTTCATACCGGATCACTTGGATCATGGAGTCGGTAAACCGAACTCTACTCATATACGGAGGGAGTTGTGGGTGGGAAGAAGCCGTTGGAGAAGAGGGACAGTGGGGAAAGTTGGTGGAGGAGTCTACTATCAGGAGCTCTCTATCAACTCCAGTTTCAGACTTCCTAACTATTGCAGTATCTTCCAGACCGAGATTGGTGCCATTAAGGTAGTAGTAGATTTACTACACCGGAGTCCAGCCTCCTTGAAAGAATTGACCATCCACTCAGAAAGCAGAGCGGCAATTCTAGCCTTGAACTCATCAACAATGCGTTCAGAGCTGATCGAAGACTTAATCTCGCTATCATAGCATCGAGTGTCTTTGCGATAATTTGCTATGGGTGCTAGACTACAGCGGAATCGCAGGAAACTGTAAAGCTTAAGAGATAGCAAGAAAAGACACACTAGAACCGCTGTCGGTAGAATGGGATCTGTGCGAATCCTCTTCTACACTGAATACCTGGGCATGGCGGAGGCTTGGCCAACGCTGAGCCAGCACCGGTACATGTGCAAACGCAAAAGCTTTTTGACCCAAGATAGATCGCAGAAGTTCAATATATATATGATATCAATATCATCGGCATACGCCAGCAGTTGTACGCTCTTATAGAAGATGGTACATTTTCTGTTTAGTCCTGCAGCTCGAACTATTTTTTCCAGAAGCAGGTTGAAAAAGTCGCACGATAGGGAATCGCCTTGTCTGAAACCTCGTTTGGTATCGAACGGCTCGGAGAGATCCTTTCCGATTCTGACGGGGCTTTTCGTGTTGCTCAACGTCAGCTTACACAGCCGTACTAGTTTTGCGGGGATACCAAATTCAGACATCGCGGCATAAAGGCAGCTCCTTTTCGTGCTGTCGAAAGCAGCTTTGAAATCGACGAAGAGGTGGTGTGTATCGATTCTCCTTTCACGGGTCTTTTCCAAGATTTGGCGCATGGTGAATATCTGGTCGGTTGTTGATTTACCAGGTTTAAAGCCACACTGATAAGGTCCAATCAGTTTGTTGACGGTGGGCTTTAATCTTTCACACAATACGCTCGACAGAACCTTATATGCGATGTTGAGGAGGCTAATCCCACGGTAGTTGGCGCAGATTGTGGGGTCTCCTTTTTTATGGATTGGGCATAGCACACTTAAATTCCGTAATCGTTGGGCATACTTTCGTTCGACCATATTTTGCAAAGAAGCTGATGCATGCACCTTATCAGCTCCTCGCCGCCGTGTTTAAAGAGCTCGGCCGGCAATCCATCGACCCCTGCCGCTTTGTTGTTTATCAGGCGGGCAATTTCTATTCGAACTTCTTCATGGTGAAGCAATGGAATGTCTGCTCCATCGTCATCGATTGGAGTATCGGGTTCGTTTTCTCCTGGTGTTGTGCGTTCACTGCCATTCAGCAGACTGGAGAAGTGTTCCCTCCATAATTTAAGTATGCTCTGGGCATCGGTGGCTAGATCACCTTGGGGGGTTCTACAAGAGTATGCTCCGGTCTTGAAACCTTCTGCAAGCCGCCGCATCTTTTCGTAGAATTTTCGAGCATTACCCCTGTCGGCCAGCTTATCAGTCTCTTCGTACTCACGCATTTCGGCCTCTTTCTTTTTCTTTTTCTGTCTACAAATGCGTCTCGCTTCCCTCTTCAACTCTCGGTATCTATCCCATCCCGCACGTGTTGTGGTCGATCGTAACGTTGCGAGGTAGGCAGCCTGTTTTCTCTCCGCTGCGACACGGCACTCCTCGTCGTACCAGCTGTTCTTTTGTACTTTCCGAAAACCAATGGTTTCGGTTGCAGCCGTACGTAAGGAGTTTTAAATGCCGTCCCACTGTTCCCTTATACCGAGTTGTTGACGAGTGCTCTCAGAGAGCAGGAGTGCAAGCCGAGTAGAAAAACGTTCGGCTGTCTATTGTGATTGCAGCTTCTCGACGTCGAACCATCCTTGTGTTTGTTGGCGGGTGCGAATTTTGGCTGCAACAAAATAGTGGTCCGAGTCGATGTTAGGACCTCGGAGCGCACGCACATCTAAAACAATGGAGACGTGTCTTCCGTCTATCACAACATGATCGATCTGGTTGGTGGTTTTTCGATCCGGAGACAGCCAGGTAGCTCGATGTATCTTCTTATGCTGGAATCTAGTACTACAGATAACCATATTTCGGGCCCCGGCGAAGTCGATCAGCCTCAACACATTTGGAGATGTTTCCTCGTGGAGGCTGAATTTACCGACCGTAGTGCCAAAGATACCTTCTTTGCCCACCCTGGCATTGAAGTCGCCAAGCACGATTTTGACAGCGTGGCGGGGGCATCTCTCATAAGTGCGCTCCAAGCACTCATAAAAGGCATCTTTGGTCACATCGTCCTTCTCTTCCGTCGGGGCGTGGGCGCAAATCAGCGATATGTTGAAGAACCTCGCTTTGATGCGGATTGTGGCTAGACGTTCATTCATAGGAGTGAATGATAGTATCACCACGAATCCAACACCAAACTTGCGCTCCTTTATATGGCCACTGTAGTAAGTGTCACAAGGACCTACTCGTCTCTGTCCTTGTCCCGTCCATCGCATTTCTTGGACGGCGGTGATGTCAGCCTTTACCTTTACGAGGACATCTACAAGCTGGGCAGCGGCACCTTCCCAATTAAGGGACCGGACATTCCAGGTGCATGCCCTCAAATCATAGTCCTTATTTCGTTTGCCAAGGTCGTCATCAAAAGGGGGGTCACTTATCCGAGGCTGTCGTTTGTTTCTCATTGGGGGTGTTTTTTTACGTGGCGGGTCCCAAACCCAGCGCACAACCCTATGCAGGGGGTGTTTCGCCTTCTCACTTTAGCTCGCCTTCAAACGGATGTTCTTAGGCTACCCAGAGGATACTTGGTCAAAGACCGGAAGTCGTGAGCTGCTTGAGTCATATGTAAAAGAATCGTTTCTGGCCACTCCCAAGTGAATGGCGATCAGAGAACTTTCCTCACTTGCGTGAACTTCTACACATGACTCCATCCTCCACGGCATCTACGGAGCAAAAATAGGACACAAACTTTGTCTTTTGTTTCGCCATCATTTATATATACGTAACAAGTACATGTCCACCAGTTTAATAAATAAATACGACGTCTGTTATTCGTAGACTTAATTTTCTTTCTAAATGCACTGCTATTTAGTTACACACAACTGCACGCAAAGTTCTTAGGCAACTGAGAACAATATTTGTTATGTGAACTCAAGAACTTAGCACACAACCCTTTCCTAAATTCTACCATAATTTCTATACAAATGAATGTGTTTACAAAGTTTCAGCAGTTTTTCTAGTTTCTTTATGACCCCGCCTGCCTACGTCAAGCATCAAAAGGAATTATTTTGTAATTTTATTCTCGTAGGAAGCATAAAATGTAAACATTGTTTCACTTGACATAAAAGAGCAATGGCAATAAATTTAGAAGCGAAATGCTTTCGCAAAATTAAGTACTTGTCATATACATCTCTTTTGGAGCTAAATACTTTTGAAGCTCTTTTGTTTGAACGGTCTCAAATGATGGATAAAATCCTATTTAACACCCTTTTCGATAGTCCTTTCGCGTTATCGATTCGTTACTTTATTTGCCTTTTCATAGGACATTTATTCACGTTTTGTCTTTTTTGTTGAAAATATCCCAAATTTAATACTTTTAAATTTTAGTGGATTGGAAATATATAGTACATATTTGTAATCATCGGTCCTGCCGATGGGATAAATAGATACGAACTTTACAAGCCTCGTAAATGAACTAATGTTATTCAAATAAAATAAAAGATTTTCAGAGTATCTAGCATGAAGTTGAAAGTCCTTGTTAAAATATTAATATGGATCTCTACTGGTGTTATAGCCACGCTGACAAAAATATTTTGGTTAATCAATTGCTTCCACAATAACTTATTTTTCTTTAGCTGTAAAACTGCAAGCTATCGGACAAAGTAATGAACTGAAGCAATTTTAAAATTTGGTCCTAATTCGTTTAGCACCTGACCATCGGTTTCTAGCAGTGTTTGAGAATGTGTCAAATGGAATTAACTAAACCAAATCAGTGAAATAAATATTTTCGTGAAACAGATGTTTCACGCCGCCGAAACGTAATAGTACACCAACGCATTTTAGAATTGTCAGAATGCGACCAAAGTAGTCAAACGTTCAATCACCCGAAGACAATCATCGCTTCAGCTCCTTCGCATGGCAAACGTGCTCTGACAGAGTACCGACCGAAATGTGGAACAAGCAAGCAGAAATTCGTGTAACAAAATTTCGATTGTTGCTGTTGTAGCAGGACTTCATTCCAGTGTGGATCCGTAACACCGCTGAGTTTGAACTCTTGAACACTGAGCTCAAGGGTATCCAAAATTTCCGACCTGCGCTTTAACTATTGCTCAATGTGATTAAAGATAGTAACGAGTCGGCGTGGCCCGCCGACTTTGTCGCTCAAACGCTTTCATTTCGAAAATGGAAGCATCGCCATAGACGCTTAATTAGAACCGTGGGGATTTCCTTCAACTTTTTCAAGGTTGCGTCTCAAGGGATATTCTAGTGCACACATTTACTTTTCTCTTTGCAACAAAGAAGAATTCACAACAGTAGCCGCGCCGGCTGACTTGACATTAACTGAGGAAACTTTCTAAAGCAGCCTTTTATGCAATAATAAAGATTAAAAAGATTTTCATAAAATTAGACCTGGAAAAAACTATGTTTTCATCTAAATATGTTTGTAATACTATTTACGAATTTTTTAATAAAAACGCTACAAAAGTTTTTTTTTTTTAAATAAAACAAAAACGGTTTGGGAATTGTCAAAGTCCATATCATCCAATTCGGGCCAAATATGTTCGGTTATAATTGGTCTCAGCCCAATTCACGAACCTACGACCATTCTGGAGGTCAAGCGGATTCAGTTCTTTCGTCAATTTGATCTTGCAAGGATGCAGATCAAGATCTTTTCACAACGCTTCAGTAAAACGTGTGGGAGACAGATTTGGGTCTTCCTCAATTATTTATCTGATAGGTTGATTATGACGATCAGAAATTGGGCGTAGCACTTTTCAAGTTCCGGCCACTGACTCCAAATTCCCTATATACAATATAATGTAATCTTAATCGAAAGCGGAACTGGACTTACCTTGTGGCTTAAAAATTTTCAAATACTGTACACTGTTTGAATTGAATTAATTGAGAGATTTAAATATCTAATATTTTTACTATGCAAGGTAAACAAACCGTTTTACTTTTTTCAAAAAGTCATGGAATATAAATTTAATAACTTTTGATGTATTTTAACTTTTAGCTACTGTCAAAATATGTAGTTCAGGACACTTATATTTTGTTCTTTTCTGTTTTGCTAACATATAAAAAGTTGTCTTAATAAAGATTTAGAAATAAGGGATAAAAATGTTTCCAAATGTTGACCTGACAGACCGTAAAATCTTTACTTTCTCTAATAATTTAATTTTCAGAGTGGTGTATAGGATAAATATAGGTCCTGTCGCGAGATATGTTATTTAACCGCAAATGGGCGGTGATAAATCCATCGTCCAATTTTCTCACTGATTCCCATGAAGTCTTCTCATACCATCTTGAAAGTAAAAGATATTGTTTCTGGCGTAATTAGTTATTGATTTATTGCGCTTTTAGTAGTTTTGATCTATACCGTTATATGGGTAGTGAGTGGAGTCATCTTCCGATTTTATTCACTTTCACTTTAACGATTTAGTGTTTGTAACTTTACTGGTTTGAGAAATACCAGCAAAGACGTTTGAAATCGTCAAACTGCAAGCAATATTGGATAAAGATGATACTTTGAGCCGAAAGCAAAAATAAGCCATATTATGTTGCACAACAAACAATTTCATGAACGCTTTGGGAAAATCCAAAAGTGTTGAAAATGAGTACCATATGAATTAAATGTAAGACAAATGGAACAACAAAAACACTTTCGAAATTTTGCTCCAAAGAAACGAAAAAAAAACAGTTTTGCATCGATTCGTCACTGGCGTTAAATTTATTTATTTTAAGTATCCTAAACGGAGTAACTCATGAGTTACAACGGAATAACTATCAATGTAAACTGCACAAACTGTTCGATTTGATAAGAAGGCAATGCTGTGTATTTGGTGAGAACAAAAGTGTGAAACCTCTTAATATCAATCGCTATAAACAACTAATGGTCAATCCGAACCATGCATTGATCGAAAAATGACCAGAACTTGGCCACTTCCAATTACCGTTTAATTTCATCTGAGCTAACTAACTTCATTTTGTCCGGCGTTCAAAAATCAAATTGAAAGAATAGTTTCGATTATGTTAAGTTTTAAGTTCTTAAGTTTTTGCACAAATTAAATTTATGAACGCAGCTATAATATTATTGATTTGATAACCATCGGATGCTTCGTGATAGCGACATTTCCAGTTTTATTGGTTTTTCTGAGATAATATTTTGTGCCCAATTTTCTTGATGATATTTTGTTTAATCAAAAAGTTATTCATAAAACTTGAATGGTTCGATATCTTGGGAACTGTTTTCTTCTTTTTAATTGAAAAATCGTTGTTTTAGTGCCTAAAAGTATGGTTATAAAGTGTAATAATTTGCATAAAGCGAAAGTCAAGAATAGAGGTGCAACAATTTCTTAATATTTTTCATTTACACTCTATCTTATGTATATGAAAATAAAAAAACAGCTATATACAAAAGTATTTAGAGAAATACAAATAAACAAACTAGACCACACACACATGCATAATAGCCAACCAACTCCACGGAATATTATGCCGCAAAATGCTAATATATGTCAGAAATGCTGCAGAAAGGTCGTAAATTAAGTGTGAATGTGGCAGAAAGTATGTAAAACTTTCTATGCGAAGATATTTCTTTTAAGTGGGCTTCCATGTTTTGCTAAGATTGGTCAAGTACTTGGTTTTACTTATTTTAGCAAAAACTGTTGTTGAGTTCTTATTGTTGTTGTTGCTGTTAATACCGCTGCCGCTTTTAAAGAAATTCAATTAATGTTACTTATAATTTCTTTTAACGGCACGACCTACTACTATAACAGCAACAAACTTGATCACAAAACACTCACAAAATGGTTTATCATGAAAAGGCAACCAGTAATGACAAACAGGCGCGCTAAGTTTGAGCACAAAAAAGCAAAAATGTAAAAGTTGTCTGCGGGGCAGGTGTTATGATTATGTTGTTTAATGAGCCAACAAAAGTTTGCAAAGCGCATTTACGTTGCTCATAAATAGCTTTTTGGAGCTTCATTAGAGCACAAGGTCAAGCGGAACTGGGACACACTTTCACCGCCTCATAGTATGCTACACTGCATTCTTTCCGCCTACGTGCCTACTGGTTCAAGACTTACTGCAACAGCTGTAAAACTCATAGCGGGCCTGTGACTTTAACAGTATATGCCGTTAAATTACATTTATACCAAAATATTTACTCGTACTTTCAACTAATTTCATATCCTCGTGTTAAATATACGAAGCGTGACCAGTCGGACAGAAAATATTGGTAGCTTAAGCTCACTTATACATATGTACATATTTATATATACTCGTAGCTATAGTACGTATGAAGTACGAATTTTGCTTTGAGCAAAGAATTTATTTTGACGGCAAAAGTTGTTTACTCGAAAACCTTGCCGCTGGCTGATCTGCTGAAGCCAGTTATATCATTTCGCACGTAGTAGACTTATGATTATTAAAATATGTATATGTATGTACATAATGAAGGTCATTGTCCACAATTGTTTTCAATCGAACTTCATATTTTGTTCTATATTTTGCTGGTAATATAATTCCTTTTTTTTGCATTGAGACTCAGTGGCGATGAGACAGGACGTGACACTATATAAAATCCTCCGAAAAAAACTTTAAATACCGCCACTCTTGATTTAAAAAATAACTTAGCGGCCAAGTTTGTTTGCTGGTTTGTGTAAAATTTTGTTAATGTGTTCAAAAGGCTGAGCATTTCATCATGTCATATTCACTTTGGCACAGCGCTTGGTTATTGTCCAAATTACAGGGTTTGTCCGGAATGTAATATGACTGATTTTCTTCCGCCGCGACTTGATTCGCTAACGAATGACCGGGTGATCAGTTGTCTCCGAGCAGCTGTAGAGTCAGGGCAAACATTTTCGCGTGACGTGTGTCTGTGATTAGTGAAAGCCGAAAACTCAGCGTTCGTTAGAGTAGAGGTACGCGATTAAATTCTGTGATAACCTCGGTAAATCTGCCACAGAGACGTTTAATATGTCAAGCAGGCTTACCCAGATGTTGCTTTAGCAAGAAGTGGTGTGTTTCGCTGGCACCAGGTCTTTTGAAAGACCGGAAGAATGAACAAGTGCATAGTGAAAACGATACTCATTGTGTTTTTTGACATCAAAGACATTGTCTATCAAGAATTTATTCTTCCTGGACAAACCGTCAACGCCAAGTTTTACGTGGAAGTCCTCAAGAGGCTCAAAACAGGATCAGTCGAGTCGGACAAGACATCGCAGCCGATTGGAAGTTGCACCACGACAACGCTCTAGCTCACTCCGCCTTTCTTGTGAACAGCCACCTAATTCAGGCTGACATTCCAACGCTTCGAAAAGGCCTTACAGCTCAGATGTGGTCTTTCCGGACTTTTTTGTTTCCTTCCGTGAAAAGACCGATGAAAGGGGATTCAAGCAGCATGCACTTCGGCTGTCAAGGCTATTTCGGACAATGCCTTCCGTGACGCCTTCAATGCTTGAAAATCGCGCTGGCAGCGCTGCATCGACGGAGAAAAAGCCTATTTTGAAAGTTTTTTTTTAAAGAATTGTAACGATTGGGTCAATATATTTATTAAATCTACTCAGTCCTATTGCTTTCCAGGCAAATCCTGTTTTACGCAAAATGAGACAGGAAATGAAGTTACCATCAATTTTGGCAGACCGTTTGTTCCTTAAATTTGATGAAATCGACGCGAAGGATTTCTAGTTCCAACAAGGCGGCACGAATCCTCATATTTCAAATCTAAACATGGTCACAATATGTGAAAGGGTTGGCGACTTCTTAATTTCGAGAAATGGCACAGTCGAATGGCCGGTAAGATCATGCGTTTCAAGGCCTCCAGATTATTTTATTTATGAATGTGGTAAATCAAAGACTTACGCCAATCACTCATCAACGCCCAATTAAACATTAAAATCAATATAAGGTAAAATCAATATAAGGTAATGTGTCGAGTTAATAGTAAATGGTTTATTTTCACACGAGGATGTTTGAAATTGGCCCGCTTAACAAGCTTGACTTTTGAATAGCTAAGTAAAGGTACAATTTCAAAAATTCACGTTATGAAAGGAAAAGGTAAGATAACATACCTATCTGGTTTAATGGGCTTTGACATGAATTTCATAGCTGAAATTTTAGTGTCTTTAGTTAACCTAGAACATCCAAAAAAAGTTAAAAAATACAGAGTAATTTTTATTATTATTTTATCATCCTTTAATAAATAACAATTGCGTCCAAAGCATGACGAACTTATCCATTATGTAAATGAATATGCAGTATATACGAATAAGGTAAAAAACGTTTATATAGATAAGGTATATATATGTATATAGTCACGCACGAAACTTCCTTTGTACTCATCCTGCTACTGTATAAAAAAGGTAGAGATGTATACATAGCCGCTCACGAAGCATCCTTGGCGGCCAATCCTGCTCTCCGCATTGCGCTTGCTCTCAACATTTTACTGAGTTCCAATTGAGAGTGGTGTCTCTGAGCATCCTTCGCGTGTTCTCGCGTCATCTCTGAAAGCTATCCTAGTAGAAATTCACCATAGTCGCTCTCGAAAGAGCACCTTTTTGTTACTGTTGTTATATGCATCACATGGCTTTAGCTTGGTACCAACTCGCTGGACCACTGCATCATTCAGTCATCGTCGCGCTGTCAACACAACTGGTACATTCAACGGAAGGAATTATAACGGAAATATTTGATAACAACAACACCTGCTACAGTGGTGTGTGTGTGTGTGTAGGTGTCTTTAGTGCATTTCCGTGTGTTTTAGTGTTAGTGTCAGAGAAACTTTGCAGAAGCGCGCGAGAAAGCACATTTGCATGTGCAAATATACATATACATATATATGAATTTGTGTGTGTCTATATATATACATATATATATGTATATGTACATATATGTATGTTTATACGGATATTTACATACAAATCGCCGTAGTAACGAAACGTGTGTGAATTTTATTGAATGCGTGTAATTTTTGGAATTTTTCGATTAAATGGTGACAGTTTAAAAAAAAAAAATTATAACAAAAACTACCGTTAGAGAAAGTGTAATATTATTAGATATATTTATAAAAAATATATAAAAATATAAACAATAATATTCAAGCTATAAGTGTTAGCGCTGCAACTAAAACCGATGTTTTTTTTTGTTGAGAAATAAACCAGAAAATAATAACAAAAAAAGTTTCATATGTAAAATTTGTGTCTCTCTTGGCTGTCAGTCAATTTACTGGAGTAGGTCGACAGCCGTGAGCTAAAGAGTTGCTAATTACTTCTGACATTTTCGCATTTGCTGTGACATTTTCCAATGACAGCAAATGTTAGTGAAATTTCAACAACAACAACAAATTGATCAAACAACAAATATAACAAAAGCAAAGCACACGTGTATTTAATGTGTTGTCAAAATCACAGTCGGTGAGCCACAAGCCGACGCCTTCGATAATTTACCGTTAATTATGTGCTCTCCAAATCACGTTCTTAAGTAACGGCTTCCAATGTAGTGTTTTTATAGAGTAGCTATATTGTGCGGAAACGGAGGTGAACAGGTGTTTTGAGACTTCCGAGTAAATAGAAAAACAGGTCAAAAGTAAACCGCTAATTGCAGGTACTTGTATGTGTGTGTTTCTTAATACTTGCGCTTGTGAATTTGCGAATTTATACGCGAAAAGTTAATTGGCGGCAAATGCTAATGTTGACGTTGACAGCAACGCAGTCATAACTCGGTCAGTCGGTCGTGACTGCAAAGTCACATGTTACGCATAATTAATGATAAAAACAAATATGGCAAACAAGCTAACAAATACACATACATACATACATATATAAATAGAGAAACTAAAAGCGTGTCGCTCACACTTGTGTACATATAATATTATGCCGGTAGCCGCAGGGTGTTCGAGCGACGTCATGTGCCTGGTTGAAAAAGAAAGCAGCAGTGCCTTTGAGTCTGCGTTTCCTGCTGAGCGTGCAAATATATTATTAATTATTGTTATGCTGTGAGCACTGACATACAGACATAAGTATGTATGTCTGTTTTAGCTTTTGTTGTTATTCAATTGGTATTTATTTTGCAGTTTTAATTGCGAATACTTAACGCTTGAGTGATTGTTTTAAACCGATATAAAAATTGTCGTTGTGTATACATACAATAAATTAAACAAAATGGAAAATGTGAAAATTTGTGAATTAACATGTCATGGGAGAAATGCGAAATTCGTGTTATAAATTGTTGACACACAATACAAATGTGGAGCAATTAAATCGAATCGGCATATGTTTAAAACATCAATTAAAAAACTGCAAAAAGTGTAGTGGTGTATTGTGTTACATTGTAGGTAATTTAACTAAAATAAAAAAATAATAATAATTAAAATATTAGAAAATTAGATTATAACAAAAAAATTTACAATTAAAATTAAATTCAGTTAAAAGTATAATCAAATACGGCGAAGCAGATAAATAAATAAAATTAAATAAAATTATGTATATTAAAAAATACAACAAAACTAAATAAAATACAAATAAAATATTTACATCAAGCTTTATTAAAAACCTTAATGTGTGTCTGTGCTTTTGTTCGAAGTGCGCGATTTGAAACATTGAATATAAAAGTTTATAAACCTTACAGATGGAGTTGGGTTATTATCCAATTTTTCGCACTTAGAGGCTTGAGTTTCATATTTCATGATTAGGGAAAACAGAAAGTTTAACAATCATTTTCTTATTTTCCAAAATATTCCTCACTACGATCTATAATCTGATTGAGGTATCTGCAATATATAAGTTCTTAAGACGTTAATTAGGTTTTCTCGGGTAAAAAACAGCCTTTTTTCAACAGTGTTTTCCTATATAAAAAAAATAAAATATTTCATTAGAATTTTTTTATTAGAAACATACACTATTAGCAAAGAAATTCTGAAATTTTTGAAAAACGATATTTTTAACTCGGCCATGGCGACGCCATTTGTGGTGACCCCTGGCAAAAAAAATTTGCTTTATAAATATAACTCTTTACAGGATCATCTAAAGCGAAAAAATACGTGTTTTAGTTAAACCCTTAACATATAATTTGGATGAATGAAAAAAACTGAAAAATGGATTTTGGCAAACAATTTTACTATGAAATGAACATTTCAGTGAAAATTTCGCGATATTTTTTTTTAAATTGTTGTAATCGAAGTCGAATACTTCGACCAAAATGTCAAAGGCCTGTGTAAATCTTCAAGTTGATTGGTTGAGTAGTTCTCGAGAATCTTACCAACCGACTTCAGAAATACTGTTTAGAGAAAACGACAGTTTTAAAAAATAATTTCGCGAAAATATTCCGAGATGAATATTCTCACCTACTATAAGTGACACAAATAGCTACTGTCTATCTGTTTCTTGGAGAGGCTTCCTTAGAAGTGTCTAGGAACCTATTTTTCAGAGTACCAAACGAAAAAAAAAATTTTTTTTTTTTGACCCACCTTATTATGCATAAATGTTTGAGGATGAAACGTCTCATTAGCGCTTCACTTAATCAACAAATCAAAATAAACCATTTTTATAGAGCAGTAAATTTCATTCATAATAATTTTTTTCATTGAGTTATAAAATTTATAAGAAATAAAAAATTTTCCCAAAAGTAATCAAACTTTAACTGTAAATATCTTTTAAACGGTTAGATTTACGAAAAAATCATTTGAGACCTTTTTTGTTGGGCATTAAATTTCCAACTATCCTAAGGTTCAAGTAGTTGGAAGCGAGATATAAATTTTTCCATCTGGGAATAAGAAAAAAAAAGGCTTTCTTAGAGGTGTCTAGGAACCTATTTTTCCGTGCACCAAAAGAAAAAAAAAAATTTAATCATAAATGTAAATTCTAAGTTTTATTACCTCACTTGTCGTCTGAAATATCCAGTTTTTCGTACAGTTTTGAAAGAAATTTTAATTCTTGAAGTGCAGGACTCTCGTATAGTGACTGATATATGTAAAAAGATAAAATTAACAATAGCACCGGAAATCTTAATATACGATGTGTGGCGGCTAGCCACAACCTACACTATGTTAAATGAATGGTTTTCTTTGACTAGACGACGAGAGAGCCACGACGATTTTCAGGAAACAAAGAGGTCCTGATGTTGGCGATAACATTTTTTATCAGTAAAAAGTCTGAGTTAATAAATTTAAATAAAATAAATAAATAAAATTTTGAAAATATATACAATATATTGAAAAATCTATTAGTTTAATAATCTGTACCCTTATAACAAACGTAAAGAACTTCCTAAATATGTATGAAAATTTTGTGGTCTCCTAGAATTTTAACCCTGAAAACAGCGCATATATATAATAACTGAACAACATAAATCTCAATTGAATAATGCCATTGTACCATGTGATTACTTAAATCAGATCTTTGATTAACGGTAATAATCTGCGAATGATGTGTGGCACGTGATTTGAAGGCAAAAGCGAGAAATGTGCGAAATAATGGCGATGCTTCACGTAAGAAAGTGTTTGCTCCGAAGTGATATTACTTAAAACAACAATATTCCGGCGTCGAGTCAATTTCAGTGCAGAAGCGTGCAATTACATGTGTCAATATATGTATATTGTTCAACAAAACAAGAAGTGTTAAAAATATTGGAGAAGAGTGTATACTTATGATAGATAGTTGTAAATTTTCAAAGAAGCCGGAGTGAAAAAGATAACTGATTATATTAGAGTATAAAAAATACTCTAAACAAGATCAGCACATATTTAGTTATATGTATGAAAGTGTACACACATTAATTTGACTGTATGCAACAACACCAAATAAATGGTTTCATAAATATGTAAGTATATAAAGATTAAATACAAAAATTTAAATATTCGAAAAAGTATTATCGTATTTTAAATCAAACTTTAACTTATTAAATAAATAAAAAAATATGTACCAGCTTGGTCGACCACTTTTTGCCATTTTATCGCCACAGACTTTATTCAATCAGTGGAAATCGAAATTTCGACAACGGAAGCGAGCGAACCATTGTTGTGCTACATGAACTGATACATCATCGTCCCGTAAGCTTCACAAATTTAATTTTTCCTTTCCCCAAAAATTACATTTAATAAATAGATACTTTCGTTGTCTTTGAGCCATATAGTGCCATCTTCTTGGAACTAAAGGTCGCTCATATCGACATCGTTCAGTGTA
Source organism: Bactrocera correcta (assembly GCA_027475135.1). Classification (NCBI taxonomy): domain Eukaryota; kingdom Metazoa; phylum Arthropoda; class Insecta; order Diptera; family Tephritidae; genus Bactrocera; species Bactrocera correcta. The sequence goes on from CM050322.1 coordinate 6,085,169, forward strand.
GTCGAAAATTCTGTAGCAAGCCAAGATTATCTTTGCCTATAGCGAAGACACATCAAAATGTTATTTTATGAAGATTTTCTCAACAATGTCTTGTAGATTTTTATCACTCAAAATTTTACACTTCTCTTAATTAACGTACACATTTAAATAAAAGTAAGCTTAATCGTTCTACAAAATTTTCTTATGAAAATCAAAGTCGTTGATTAACTCCATTTGGTCCTACTTAGTAAGTAAATGTACAGGTCATGTTACAGCTGTCAAAAAGACCAACTCAGAGAAAAGTATTGCCTTAATGAAAATACACATACTACTAAAAAATAGTAAGACTTTTTCATTTAATTCAACAAAGAAGTTTTATTAAATTTTGTGTGCTGAAACGTTCAGAACGTTGGAGAAGGCTTTCAGTGATAATAATCGCTACGATCAATGATGCCCCAAATACGAGCTGTGTTCAAAAAGTATGGCGAATTTTGTGTTTTTTCAAAAATTATTTATTTATTCATGAAAATCTATTTTGTCCCCTTCAAAGTAATTCCCATGAGATATTATACAGTTGTGCCAACGGTTTTTCCAATCTTCGCTCCTCCTTCGATGCCGTCTTTATCTCGTCAAGAGAAGCGTTATGTCGAATGATTCCAAGTAATTACGTTTTTTCTACCTTTGATGGTCATATTACTGAAATATTATTTATGAAAAAAATTCAGGTTTTCTGCATAAATTTCGCTAAATTTGCATTACAGTGGTAGTCCCATTTTCTAGGCCACCTGCAAACGCAGATCAGAATTGTGATATTGGTAATTGAATTGTTGATACCAAACTGTTTAAAATATTATACAGGTATGCTCGAAGGAGATTTACAGGAGTTTTTGCAGCTGCTGAAAATTGACATTGCTAAACAAGCTACGGATGCAAGACTAGCATGTCCTTTGTTTGTCCTCGCAAGGAAAAATTCACGAAAAATTTTAAGAGAAGATGAGTTGCGCTTAAGGTGAAAAGGGGAATCGCAGTTTGTAATCAATTTAATATGCACACAAATCATGTTCATGCATGCCCATATGCATGTTCGTGTACGGATACAACACTTATATGCGTGGAAATATGTGCATTTTATGGGGTTTTTGGTGAAAATTCCTTTGTATGTGTGATCAGTTCGGTAGCCGTTTACATGCAAAATCGCGCTTAAAAGCTGAAAAGAATGTATACCTTACCTCTGCCTACATCGCTGCTTGAAAGCTCTTCAGTTCCACATACGGATATTTGTTGTTAGGAGACCTGCTGTGCCAGGCTTTGTGGGTAGCGTGGCAGTTAGGCAATTTTAAAGTGTGGCGGATGCCTTTTGTTGTTGTTTTGATGTAAGGAATGTGTATGTATATATTGTTGTTTTCTCACACAATGACACAGAGAAGAAGTGAGTTGGTTATTGTAGTTGTGTGAATACGTGTTCATAAAAGAGTGTGTGAGCTTCAATAAAGATATATGTATGTATGTACTCGCATGCGGTCAATGGGGTTATACAAAGTACGCCTTTTATGGTTTATTTGGCACATTAATTTCATAGTCTCTTTCGTTTTTACCTTTTTACCTCGAAACTCGCTCACACATACTTGCATGCCTGAAACCCTAAGGTCCCAGAAACGGTTTCGAGCCATCGTTTTTACAAGTTTCTTCGTCAGCTTTTGAGACATCGATACGAAATTTTATACAACTATGCATTTTGATAATTTGTCTGAATCAACAACTTTAACATAAATCTCCCATAAAACCGATCATTCAAGAAAATCAATATCTCAAAAACTAATTCACTAGCTCGCGCATATAACAAACAAACAAATGAACAGCGATGGACAAATGGAAAGCGAACATGACTATTTTGACGCCGTTTATTACGGTGATCATGTATGAATATTTTTTATGGACTCCGACGTTTCTTTCGGGCTGCAACAAATTTATGCCAATATGCCAAGTGGATCCTCTGCCACGACTTCTTTTGCAGGAACAAATTCGATGAACCTATTTTCACTATAGGTACTAGTTTATTCGGTACTTGGGGACTTAAACGGTTTTGTTTGATCTTGACAATTTTTGGTCCTACTCTACAGACATTATTCAGGCAACGTTCTATCCCATTATATAAACTGCTTCGTGACTTTGATACAGGAAAGTGAAATTTTCAAATTAAATTTAAAATTTTGTTTAATGGGAAGTAGGTGTGGCAATTGATGAGGGCCTAGCCATGCGTAGAAGATTACGAAAGTTCTCTAAGCGTCACTCACTTTGGAGTGGTCAGAAACGATCCTTTATATAACGCCTCACGAATTCCGGTTAAGACGACGTATACTCTGTGTGGCCAAAAAAACATCAATTTGAAGGAGAGCTAAAGTGAGATGGCAAAACATCCTTCCCCAGGTTTGAGTGCTGGGATTGAAAGGAAGAGAACTGCCTCGAACGAGAGAAAGCGAAGTTCTTCAAGATATCGCTAATAGGCGCCCACGCCCCGACGGCGGAGAAGAACGATGTAACCAAAGATGAATTATATGAGCGCTTGGAGTGCACCTATGAGAACTGCTTCCGCCACGATGTCAAAATCGAGCTTGGTGAATTTAACGGCAGGGTGGTCGATGAAAGTATCTTTGGCACAGCGATCGGTTAATTCAGCCTCCATGATGAAACGACATACTTCGTTGGAGCCCAAAATATGGTTAACTAGTACCAAGTTTTAGCACAGAAAAATTCATCATGCAGTCAAGATACGCACCCGCCTGTGTGCAGCAAACAATGCACATCAATAAACACAGTATTCGACATCGAGAATCTGCAATCACAACAGATACCCAAACGATTTTCTACTCGATTTGCACTCCTGTCCTGCTATATGGTGCAAAGGGATGGACAATGACAACATTTGATGAGCTGGCGTTACATGTTTTCGAGAGGGAGATTTTACGGAAGATTCTTGATCCTTAGCTCCTTGGCTTCTTGAAACGTTGAGCCGTACAAGATATACGACGACATTGAATAGTTCAGCGATTTAAGAGCGGCTACACTTGCTACATCATGTCGTCCGTAAGTATGAAAACACTCCAGCTCTGAAGTTATTCGACACAGCATCCGCCGGGGGAATCATAGGAGCAGAAAGATCTCCATTTCGTTTTAAAGACCAGGGTGAGAATGAGCTGCAAACGAATTATAATGTTTAACGTTAAACCACTTTTTTCAAGGCGCTTTTGGAGATTCACCGTCACAAGCTTATATATTAATATTTTTCATTGAAGATTTTTTCTAATATAGTTTGAAAGTTGTAAAAAAACAAGTTATTAAATTTAATAAAATTATATTACTTATGTCGCCGCAAAAAAAAGCATAAATATGTCCTTTTTTTTGCTGATAGAGACAAACTTATTATTATTATTGATAAAATCAAAGATAGCAAAATTTTTTTTTTTAATTTTGTCAGGCTGTGTAATTCAAGTTTGCTGAGTTTTGTGAAATTTTCTAATAAACTTGGGAGATTCTCACATTTTGCCCTTTTTAAATGTTCTGCGATAAGATATCTTCCACATGATAATGGTAAAAGCACATAAGTGTTCTTGGCAATTCTAACACACATGCGACACTTTTGGTTTTACAACCCTTACATTATTTTGCTTTTAATGTATTAATAAAGACATGAAAAATTATATACATTTTGTATTAGGAAAGAAGTTTACTGTCGCTTGAGTGAATTAGAGGAGAGACCTGTCGTGTACCTTAAGTTCAGAAGAATCTTTCATCGTAATGTATAACCTTTAGCTTTGTCGCAATCAAGCTTTTGGATGTATTTACATATGTATGTATACGTGTTTTGAGTGTAATTATGCAGGTGTGTCTGTATTTGGTTGTAAAGGGTGATTTTTTAAGAGCTTGATAACTTTTTTTAAAAAAAAAACGCATAAAATTTGCAAAATCTCATCGGTTCTTTATTTGAAACGTTAGATTGGTTCATGACATTTACTTTTTGAAGATAATTTCATTTAAATGTTGACCGCGGCTGCGTCTTAGGTGGTCCATTCGGAAAGTCCAATTTTGGGCAACTTTTTCGAGCATTTCGGCCGGAATAGCCCGAATTTCTTCGGAAATGTTGTCTTCCAAAGCTGGAATAGTTGCTGGCTTATTTCTGTAGACTTTAGACTTGACGTAGCCCCACAAAAAATAGTCTAAAGGCGTTAAATCGCATGATCTTGGTGGCCAACTTACGGGTCCATTTCTTGAGATGAATTGTTGTCCGAAGTTTTCCCTCAAAATGGCCATAGAATCGCGAGCTGTGTGGCATGTAGCGCCATCTTGTTGAAACCACATGTCAACCAAGTTCAGTTCTTCCATTTTTGGCAACAAAAAGTTTGTTAGCATCGAACGATAGCGATCGCCATTCACCGTAACGTTGCGTCCAACAGCATCTTTGAAAAAATACGGTCCAATGATTCCACCAGCGTACAAACCACACCAAACAGTGCATTTTTCGGGATGCATGGGCAGTTCTTGAACGGCTTCTGGTTGCTCTTCACCCCAAATGCGGCAATTTTGCTTATTTACGTAGCCATTCAACCAGAAATGAGCCTCATCGCTGAACAAAATTTGTCGATAAAAAAGCGGATTTTCTGCCAACTTTTCTAGGGCCCATTCACTGAAAATTCGACGTTGTGGCAGATCGTTCGGCTTCAGTTCTTGCACGAGCTGTATTTTATACGGTTTTACACCAAGATCTTTGCGTAAAATCTTCCATGTGGTCGAATAACACAAACCCAATTGCTGCGAACGGCGACGAATCGACATTTCACGGTCTTCAGCCACACTCTCAGAAACAGACGCAATATTCTCTTCTGTACGCACTGTACGCATTCGTGTGGTTGGTTTAATGTCCAATAAAGTAAACTGAGTGCGAAACTTGGTCACAATCGCATTAATTGTTTGCTCACTTGGTCGATTATGTAGACCATAAATCGGACGTAAAGCGCGAAACACATTTCGAACCGAACACTGATTTTGGTAATAAAATTCAATGATTTGCAAGCGTTGCTCGTTAGTAAGTCTATTCATGATGAAATGTCAAAGCATACTGAGCATCTTTCTCTTTGACACCATGTCTGAAATCCCACGTAATCTGTCAAATACTAATGCATGAAAATCCTAACCTCAAAAAAATCACCCGTTATAAATTTTAGCTCATCTAAAATGGTGGTTCGCTATCCACAACTCCTTATACATATTTAATGAAACGCGACCTTTCTGACATTATACTTAAATACTTACTCTTCTCTCTGCTTTTCCTTGTTTTATTTGCAGCCTTTTCGCGTTCTTTTAACTAATAAATCGTGTCTTCCGTGGATCCACCAAAAGCTGTTCATTTGCTATTGAAAAGTACATCGCTTCTTTGTCGCCTCAACTATTTATGTATGTCTTCCGATCCGATGGATGATAAGCGAGCGATTGGGAAAATGAGTAAACGGCGAAAACCTTCATTTGATTATGCAGCGACCAAACGTTGGAGCAAAACGCCTCGCCAGCTGCCACTTCCCAGCGCAAGAACGACTGATATTATTGTGTTACTCATGATAGCCTTTATGGTCGTCATCGCTACAACCAGCACAGGTGAGTGAAATAAAAGCAAATACATTTATTTATGTTTATATGTGCAGTTTAAGCCATAAGTAGACGTATGTTTACATCCATACATATATACAAAACATATTGTACAAGTATATGTATAGGAATGCGGAAAAATAGCAGAAGTGCAATTAACATTGAAGTTGATAATTGAAATTTATGTATTTGTGGTTGCATCAGCACACAATTCGGTATTTAACTTGTGGTATGCATCTGGACATTAAGGTGGTACTCATTCGGGAAACTTACTCTATTCAGAGTGCCGCCTGGCTATCCGTGTAAGTGTAAATTGCCGCTTTCTGTATCCTCTCGTAGTTGTTGCCGAGGATTGCCAACTACCACAGAAGTCCGTGTTCATTAAAACCTCAAGTGACTCTCCAGCAGAGAAGAGTTGACAATGTCCTATGTCTTTTGAAAAGCAATATCAAGCTTTAAACAGCTATCCTTAATTTTTCCCGAATGCAGAAGAGTATCCAGGAGTGATCTGACATAGATGGCTCCTCGAAGGCCTTCCAGTTCTGCCTTCGTTCATCCTCTGATGAGATCCTGGACTTCCTCCCACCCTGAAAATCTATCCGATCTTGGTTTATCGACTCTAATACATAAACTTAGCATGTACTGTAAAAGAATCTTACCTGTGATTACTGGAGCCTCCATAAGTTGTGTCTTGCGTTTGCGTCCGCACTATTGAGATGTCTTTTCCTTTATTGACATCTTTTAGTTTCTTCAGTTTGTCAGGTGGCACGTCCTCATCATGACCACTGTGGTGATTGCTGTGCTGTTATTGGAATAAAGAAGTGCATTTATGTCTTTATTAATAGGAATTGGTTTAGACTTTATAATGAATATCTGGAGACTGTCCCTGGTAACATTAATGAAATTAATTGCTTTTGCGTTCAGCTTGGCTACGCTATGTTTCAACTTATTTATCCGAATTTTCAACGATTTGTTGTGGGAGCGCTTTATTTCTTAGAGCTGCTTGCTTTACCAGCTTCCATGAGAGGTTTTCTTCTCAGGAAACACTCGTATTCCTTCTCTAATTGTCTTTAAATGGTTTATCTCTTCGATATCAACCTGTTGGTTGTCTATCTTCCCCAGTTCGGAGACTATTCTCTGATACCTGCTTTTCTTTAGTTGATTTTGAGACTTTTTACGCTCAGCGTAGGCAGGCAGGGCTTTAGGTGGTACCCTCTGTTTTTACTGCTGTTACTACTTGTGTATTTTGGCTGATACATCGTTTCCTGACTGGCGAGAATAGTAATCTTAATCTTCTAACTATCTTCTAAATGAAATCGCATGATTTGCAACCCGTGAACAGACAGGGTAAATTAAGTTTGTTTATACAGAGTATATTGAGTATGTCACGAAGTTTGTAACACACAGAAGGAAACTTCGGAGCGCCTATAAAAATGCTGAAGGTAATGCAAAGCTGTTTTAATGGGTTAAAATTGCTTGTTGTTATACAAATGACACTTCAATTGTTCTCTAAATGGCTATCTTAATTTAGGTTAGTAGACCTAACCACTATACCTTTTTAAAAAAGACCTACCCTAGTTTGCACATACAAATACGAAGGTCGCAATGTTTTTAAACTGGTCTATAACGGTATAACAGTTTAAATCATTGAATAATCGATCTTATTTAATTAATTCGCATTTTTGTAGGCTGTGTGTAATTCTCCATGTTTTTTACATAAAACAATTTATTTTAACCCCAGTTCAGTTTTAAGACGAAAAGTTAAGCATTTTTATAGGAAATAAAATGAGGACTACAACTTAGTTAACGAGCTCATTTTACAAAGCCGTAGTTACATAAAACAAGGACCTGGCATCAGGTGAATCAACTGTGAGTGAATACAACTCTTTTGACATTTTGTTTGGAGCGATTTAACGTATTTAGGCCTATAGTTGTCCCCGCAGGCGTTGTCCTGCGTGAAATTATGTGTTTTGAAATGAAAAGAAAGTTGAATTAACGTTGTGTTAAATATTTTATTTTCGAGTTTTCTAAATTTTTTTCAATGTAACGCAGCTTGATAAACAACATTTTTTGTTTCTGCACAGGGAAGATGATTTTCCAAATCGTGAACACGCCACGTATATCTGGCCGTGTGAAAAACATGGCTTTACCAGATTTATGCCACTCACATCCAGCGACTATCCTAACCTGACTTATATGACCTCTACGTCTGAATAGCGCTTTCCTTTCATGATCAAATGCAAGGTGCCATATCACGGCGCCATATCAGGTGAATACGGAGAGTGGTTAATGGTTAAAATGTGATTTTTGGTCAAGTAATCGGTCACAAGCTTCGAATCGAATGTTGGATTCTGAACAATTTTTGGTCGTCAGTCAATTTGTGCGGAGCAACCGTGTACACACCCTTCTTAAGCCCAAATATTCAGTCAAAACGTCAAAATCGATGTTTTGAAAATATTCAATTCCATTTCCATGAATTTCAACGATGATTTCGACTGATTTTTGATGAATTCACGCACAGTTTCGATGGAATTTCTTGTGATCATGGATTTTGATTAGCCCACATGTTGATCGTCATTAATGTCAACTTTGAAAACGTTGAAACCACTCGTGCACTCTGCTACGGAATAGGCAATCATCGTCATAAACTTGTTTCATCAATTGAAACGTTTCGGAAAAGTTTTACCAATTTTATAACAAAATTTAATTTTGGCTCTTTGTTCAAGCTCATTTTTGCCCCATTAACACAAACATACTGACACTTAAGACGCAATAACTTCACATCCAACCAATGAAATGTCAATATGTTATGAAATGTCATAATATATGTTAACAAAGCAGACATATATCACCAAGGGGCGCTAGACTCCTGCTTACTTTAGAACATTATTAATGTTGTGGTACGTAGGGGCCAACTTTTAATTACTGTAATTATAAATATTATTTAAATAATTGATACATATTTATTTTTGTATTATTCTTAAATTTAGAATTATTCTTTTTTAAAATAGTAAATAAAAATAAATATATTAAACCTGTTACATAAAATTAATTCTCTAAATGACAATATTAATTTTTATGGCAAGCACAAATCAAAAAAAAAGAAGTGAATCAGATCTTAATTGTAGAAGATGGGAAAAGTGTTGAACCATTTCAAAAAATATATGAAAAATATTCTATTTTGATCGGAAATGCAAGAAAGATTTTTGAATACTTAAAGAGAAGGAAGACATGCAAGATTAAATACGTTGGAGGTTCATATTCCAAACTTTCTTTACACTCTGAGTGAATTGTACGAAGAAAAGCTCCTGAAAACCCTGAAATTTCATCGCGGTATTTAATGGAGGTTTTGGTTTGGATGTTTTCATCAGTACAATGAAAAGGAAACTACGAAAATCTGGGTTAAAAATTATGCCGCAAAAAACAACCTATGTTTTCCATTTCGAGTGGGAAAAAAGGACTAGAGTTTGCAAGAAAAATGTCTAAATATGCCAATCACATTTTGAGATGAAGTAATTTGGTCCGATGAATTCAAATTCGAGTTAAGAAATTTAAAAACACGTAAGCGAGTGTGGTGTAAATCTTCTTATCGCTTAAACACACAGCAGTGCACACAATCATCAGTGAAGCATGGAGGATGTTCTCTCATGGTTTGGGACTACTTCTTAAAATTTGGCGTAGGTAATGTAGTTAACATTGATAGACGAATGACGGGTATGTTGACATTCTTAGCAAAGTGAACTTGTGGTCAATGATCTTCCAATAAGATAACGACTCCCAATGTACATCTCGACTGTCTACCCGTTTTTTTTTTGTTTTTGCAGAAGGCTAATCGAAAAACTGGCCTGGTCAGCTCAGTGACCGGATTAGGTCCAGTTCAATATTTGTGGTTAATTATTCAAAAAGCAGCCGTACAAACTTGAAATAATTTTTTTAGAGACGAAGTGTCAATTTGACATTATTCCTATTAAAATATTAGAAAGTTTGGTTCAAGGCAAGTCAAAACCTCTTCTTGCAGTAATTCAGAATAGAGAATGCAATATTAATTACTAAATTTACTTTTAAACCAAACGTTTTGTATTTTTTCAAAAATTATACTTTCTTCTGACCACTTTTGTTCAAGAGTCCTTTTTTTAAAGTGTAAAATTTTTTCTTTTTATTCCGGAAGAAAATATATTATTTTATAATTTGTTACTTAAATACCTACCTAAATATAATATTAATGTATGAATTATTAATGTGAAAACTGCATTGAAAAACTACTGTGAAATGTATACATTCGTTTGATGCCTAGTGTACATACATCATTATCAGTCAAGTAAATCAACAAACAGATAACTGAATCTGTGAGTGCCATCTACTCCTAATCTCCCACACTGGCACATTATTGCATCTTTGGTATCAACATAAGTGTAAAAAAACTCCAACTCAATGGGCTGTGCAACTTTGCCATTACCGTCAGCGCTGTCACACTCTCCGCTCACGCTGTTTTTTGCCGTTTTGTATCTGATTCCCTGACTCAAGAGTGTCATCATCAGCAACATCGTCTTCATCAGCAGCATTGTCATTGATGTCAATGTAATCTTCGAACCCCTTTGCTTGAAACAAACCAGATAAGGAGCATGGGACATATGTAGGAGTTTAAAAATTACGGTATTGGTGGAGCGGGAAAACCCAGGAAGTTGGCTGAGCAGAGCTTTTACCGTTTCATATGCCTCTGCAATTTCTCAACCACAATAGTAATTACATCTTCTTGGTTTCAGTATAATTTCGTCTCCATCTCTCCAAAACCAATAGCAAAGACACTTTTCTGATTTAACTTTTTTATTTTCCGACTTCTACTTGCATGCAGAGAAAGGGAGAGAGGAAAGTTATATGTTTCCGTTTGACGTTTGTTGTTATGCTGATGCAACATGTAACAACTCATGTAAGGGTAAAATTATTTTATTGAGATGTCCCAACCAAAGGGCATTCACACAAACTCAAGAGTAAGGCCGAAGATACCACGTCAAATGCGAAAGTTTTTCATACAAGCCCTTGATTCCGACCGTTCAGTTTGTATGGCAGCTATATGCTATAGTTAACCGATCTGAACAATTTCTTCAGAGATTACATTGTTGTCTTAGAAAATAACTTGTGTCAACTTTTGTGAAAATACGTTGTCAAATGTGAAAGTTTCCCATACAAGAACTTGATTCCAATTATGTATGTTATAGTGGTCTGATATCGGCAGTTCCGACTAATGAGCAGCTTATTGAAGAAAATATGACGTTTACAAAATTTCAAAACGATATCTTAAAATCTGAGGGACTAGTTCGTATATATACAGACAGACAGACAGACGGGCATGGCTAAAATACTGATCATTTATTTATACTTTATAGGGTCTCTGACGCTTCCTTCTATGTGTTACATACTTCGTGATAAACTTAAAATACCCTGTTCAAGGTATAATGATACGGTATAAGCTCTGGTGATCTTTAGCAAAAATCGGACTGTATAACTAAGCCGATCTTCTTTTAAAGGAAATGATGACTCGGTTTCATTGCATTTTTAGCTACCCTCATGAATAAGATTGTAGCAATATGACGTATATATAATATAAACAAGATATCATACATAGTACAGATTAAATAGTAAACGCTGAGTTTAACAAAAATTGGTTTCTTTAACCGGAATTTTTTTTTCGTGAAATTTATGAATTTCGTAGACTAAATTTCAAAGTAAAGGATTGTATATCGTCATGTCAACATTACAAATTTTACTATATTAATGAAATGAATACCAAAACCGAGAAAGAAGTTTTCATCAAAAATAGTCATAATTATGCTAGCGACTAAAATTAGTATCAATATCATTTTTCATGTTTTGCGTCCACTATTCTAGTACCCACAGAATCGAAGCTCCTTCGTTGAGTATATCTTATAAAGAGCGGAATGCGAAGGGATTAATAGTAGTCATGAAAAGAAGTTTAATACTATATAGTATATATGAAGTTCAAACCGTTAACTGCTGTCTTGAAGTCTGTTTGAATGTTATCTTTTACAGTCTTGCTCTTAATAGACTAAATTACTTATTTTGTCCGAAATTTCAAAGTAAAGCGTTTTGAACAACAGCTTCTTTTAAGCTGGTATATTGAATTTTATTTCGCAAAGATATTTCGAATTTACAATTATAAACTTGTTAGATTCTCTTTGATAAAATATTAGAAGAATAATAAAAGCCCAACCCCACTTTAAAAGAAAAATAGTTGTTATTCTTTATTCATGGGATAGAATGATTGCCACTCATATCGTCATGATAAGTCTTATGGGTATGTTTACGCAATCGGTCGATAGGATCCTTCAAAATAAATTCTAGCAAGAATTTGAGTATATTTTAGTTGAAGGTAGAAACTTGGATTAGCATTTTGTTTACTTAAATTAATTAAAAATAAATTGCTGCGAAGAGGAAAATCGCGATTTGCATTGAAATTCTTAGCCATTCCCTTCATGTCGAGATCAGCTGAATATAAATGTAATAATATTATCTAATGCTGAACTTCGCTCGAACTTAGCCCCGACTTATTTAGTATTTCTGTGCAACACATATTTACGATACCTTACATGGTTTCTGTAAAACATCCTGCATGTGTTGCAAGTAGCACTGTTGCAGAACGTGGAGGCTTTATTGAGTTTTTTCCTTGCAATTTCCTGTTTGCTCATGCGACTTTTAGGCCATTGGCTGAAACGGAGTTGGAGTTACAAATATAAGGGTGTAATTACTTGAATGTGTCTGTGACTAGACCTGCAACTTACACGCGAATTGCAGAAAAATTTGTAAAAGATGCACTTGAACCCATTGCGGTTTATTACATAGCATGTGTCTCCAACAAATGTGGACGATGAATCTTCATAACGGGTGTTGTTTTAGACGTGTGGTTTTCAATTATTTGATACTTTTTTAGGAGGTCTTTTTGAGAGCTCATTTTTCTCTTGCCATTTAAAAATTAATAGTCTTATTCCGGAACAATGTTTTTAAAGAGTGAACATTTTTTACCAAAATAATATTTCGGTTAGCGTACTACGCCCAATATTAAGACGACATAATTTCCCAGCGGAATCGCTATTCCGAACTACTATTAATCGCACCACGTTTATTCTAGTGGTCTCTAGCACTGTGGAGCAAAATATAATATCAATTAAACCTCGATTGCCCATGCGTTTTTTGGAAAATTTTATGGAAAGATCTTCGTTTTCCTACTTACAAAGTCCAATACAGATTTAAAACCGATCGACCATCCCAAATGAGTCTATCCGCGCGTAAAAATTATAGCTGTGCCCATCCATTCTATGGAACGTTTTCTTCTTCTTCTTAATTGGCGTAGACACCGCTTACGCGATTATAGCCGTGTTAACAAAGTTGGAACGTTTTATTTATTTTTAAAATGTAACGGCAAATTCGTTTTTTTTTTAATAGATATTTCTCGGTCATAACATTAAATTATACGTCTTTTATTTCTTCTTGAAAAACCACATGTCTTAAGCAGACACCCTTTATCAATTTGTTACCACCAACCCCTATCATCTCACACCATTGCCGCTAACAAACACTTATCCGGACATTTTTCCAATCCAACAAACAAGTAAGCAAAGAAACGACGTTGTGGGGCAAAGACAAACCCATGCCAATTCCGGCAACTGTTTGCTTGGGCTTTTTGAAAGGTCTTTCTGGAACAAAAGCGGCAACGGTAGCGCCCACATAGCTGTTAAGATTGTAAAGAACTCGGCGAAAGTTTACTCGTGGTAAGGTAGATTTTCCAAAGAGCGAAGATAAACTGCCTGAGACATTGTGAGCGGCGCTGCTGTTAATACTTAAAACCCAAGCGACAGTAAAGCGAAGCATATAAAAGGGTTTTAAGTAAACAGTTGAAAGAAGCAAAGGAGGTAAAAAAATTGTGTAAATAGAAAAAATATTTGTGAAAGAAAAAAAAAAAAACGAAAGATAATATCTAGGTGGCTTGGGCATGATTGCAGTCTGGTTTCTAAGCTTTGCTGCAGCTGTCCGGCTTGAAGTGCTTCTTCGGTTATCTACTGTTAGCATCAGCAATCATCGCATTTAACGTTAATTTTTAGGACACACAAATAAAATCTTTTAATGCTAGGAGTTTTATCTGTAAATTGCCATCTCATAACTGTATATGTACATATAAACAATGTGACAAATTGATACGTAACCCGGTGCATCATATTTATTTATTCTGCTTCGCCTTTTTTACTTTTTGCGTTGCTCTTTCAGATGCTTCCAACTACTTTGACACCCAAGGACCTAATTTCTCGCATGAGCCGCCATCGCGCATCGAATTCACCAACAATGCTGGCAGCATTGCAGATTGCATAGCGCATGGCAATCCACCGCCGAATGTCGAATGGCTGGACAAGGACAATAATCCCATCACCTCGATATCAAAGGTAAGATTTATTCTGTCTAAAACTTAGATAGCGGTTACAGTTAGGCGTGCAAAGCCTGTATGCAAAACTTTCCATATTTTTTAACTCTCTTACCTTTTTTGTTCTATATTTCGGTTGTGTTCCAAATTGTCTGAAGTAAGAACAACTATTCCATCACTGGCTTGTTCGACCATGCATTTTTTTTTTTGTTATTATGGCGGTCGGACCCAAGTTAAAAGGGAGGGTAGGATGTTAAGTCTTCTGTTGGGAGCTCCTCATAAAATATAGTTTCAGAATACCAGACTACTGCAGTGTCTTTCAAGCCATCAGGGTAGTAGAAGATATATTGCTCCGAAGTGCATCTTTCTTCAGGGAGAAGTGAATTCCAATTTTGAGCTCGATGACTGTGTGCTCGAAACTAGTCAAGGTCTGCATGACCTTCTTAGCAGTAGCAGTCATATTTCTAGACTTGTTTGCGATGAGCTTCCTAAACAGGGCAGCCTTGCCCTAATTTCATTGGATTAGAAGCGATATGGTTTTCCAATGTTATCTTGCATTCTATCGACAAACACAACATGTGCTACTGCGACATACTTCTGGCTCAGATTTGCTCAAATCGAAGGTAATCTCGTCGTAATTGTAAATCTTTTGGGTGGATACTGTCCAACAGTCACGCGGTACTGCTAAATATTATGTGGGATGCCCTTTACTATAGCTTTCACTCCAGGAAGGCGTAGTGGAAACTTATTGTTATTACTTATTGTTAAAATATTTCAGAAGACACACCTTCGGCGAGTGGCTGAGACTTATATCAACTCTTTAAAAAATATGTGATAAGATAAAGACGCTTTGTCGTTTCACCTGCGTTGAAACTTTACTAATGGGTAATGACAAATGAATGGCCTTGAAAGCGCATATAGAAGAATTGTTTAGTAAATGAAACATTCTTGCTCATTAACCTGATTTAATACTGAAATTTTTAATTCCAATCATTGAACCAACCTTTGGTGATTGAACATTTAGTAATAATTCTTTAGAAAAAATATACGTCACGAATATAAGATATGTTGTTTTACTATATAGTTTACTTCTTCTTCTTTACTGGCGTAGAAACTGCTTACGCGGTTACAGCCGAGTTAACAACAGCGCGCTAGTCGTTTCTTCTTTTCACAGGTTCTTCTCCACTTGGTTTTTTCATCGGAGTGAAGGTCTTCCTATTCCCCTGCTTCCCCCCACGGTTACTGCGTCTATAAATTTCAGAGCTGAAGTGTTTTCATCCATTCCGATGACAAGACCTAGCTAGCGTAGCCGCTGTCTTTTAATTCGCTGAACTATGTCGATGTTGTCGTATATCTCATACAGCCCATCGAATGCGATATTCGCCGTGGCCAATGAGCAAAGGGAGATAAATCTTCCGCAGACCATTTTCTCGTTCAATGCCAGACCCGCTAGCTTCGCTTCCTTATCCATTCTGGAGAAAGCATAACTAACGGCGCGGGTGTTGAGTCCATTGATATCCATGTCATCGACATATGCCAACAGTTGTTCATTCTTATAGAAGATAGAACCTTCCTTAATTATTTCTCCAACTTGAATTATTTTCTCTAAAAGTAAGTTGAAGAAGTCACATGAAAGGGAGTCGCCTTGTCTGAAACGTCGTTTGATATCGACCTGCTCAGTGAAGTCCCCTCCGATCCTGACGGAGGGCCGAAAGTGTCGTCACTATTAACCAATAGCGTTACTTACCTTGATCTCACCTGCTGAGTCACAGCTAAGACTGGTCGGAGAATAACAGAACCACCTGCATAAGTTCTACGAAGAGAGATGAAAACAACTCAACATTTCCTTCTTGAATGTATCGCGTTTGCGTAATTAAGGGCATAACCACTAGAAGCTCACACAGTCAGACATCTCAAATATCTAACTTGAATAAAAATTAAACGCCTGAGCAAATTTTCTATGGATATAAAGGCGCTATACTGCCTTATAACAACGGAGATCTGTTTTTATGGCTTCGCAAACTACAAGATATAACGAGTTATAACTAAAACTAAATGTAATGACCTGCTATTTTGTTATTTTTATTTGTCAATTGCTAATATTACCCAATTAGCGAACTGATTACATCATCTTTTTGATGTGTAATTTGTAACAGCTTACAAATTCAATTAATGCTTAAACTGGCTGGTTGGAAGGCTCAAAATTTAAACAGCTGACACGTCACATTCGGAAGTTTCTTAAGGAATTTGATATTAATGGTGCACAATGTGCTTGCTCAAGTATCCTGACTAAACTAAGACGGGTTGCTGATAATGGCCCGTATTTTTAAGTTTATTAATTATTCCGTATTTAAAAAAATATAATTATACTACATGAAATAGCTTACCTTTTTGTTAAAAGCATATTTTGAGTTACGCTTTTTTAAGTTATTAGTCGTTATATCTAGTAGTTTTTGAAGCTATGATCTGTTTTAGATCTCCGTTGTTATAAGCTAGCAGAGCATAAGCCAGTAAGTCGAAGTACGATCTCTGGATCAACAATCGAACCTAACGTTACTTTGTAATGCACGTATGTATTGTAAATATTTATCTATGATACCGCTGGCTCATAAAAATCTAACGATCTCAAGCATTCTTGCAAAATAATGCAAATATACAACAAAAGCAACTACTGTTATAGTCATCAAAGCAACCTTAAAATGTCTTGCATACAAAGTCTTAATACATTATAATATTCTTTTATAAATATTTAATTGTTGTTAACTTAAAGTCTGCATACCCTTTAATGCAAAAAAAAAATGGTAACGAAATTTAACAACTTAGAACAGTTGGTAGCTTCTAGCTACCCACCCAGTATATGAGCCACATCCCAAACAAATCGTAGTTCTTACTGTAACGTAGAAAAAGCGAAACAACTGACACCAATATAAAAATTCAAATACAAAGATATAGCAATAAAATGACAACAAAAGCAATAATCACTTATGGGTGACCTGAAAGAAGTGCCAGAGTTCAGGCGGGCGGCCAGAGTCAGTTTCGAACAAATTCAATCAATAACCAATTGAACCAAACTTCCGCCATTGGCGGCTTGCCTGAGTTGTTTCGATATGGCACCGAAGGTACAGACTGTTGGTGGGTAGAATCGAGCGAGACAGGCTGGTGCAGTCGGTTGGTAGACAAATACCGCGAAAAGGGTGTTGTTGGTCAGAAAGATTAACGGGCGGTCAGATAATGTAGCAGCTTCGCATTTTATTTCGCACAACAACTACTTTAGAAATGTCGATGGCACAACAAGCAACGAGCGAAGTCAATGCTCCAATGCTGCAGTTTTTAGTAATAGGGAAGTACAACAATGTGGCATTGTCAATGCCATCAGTGACGAGGCCTGGGTGTCGTCTGCTGTACGGGAGTCATTAAAACTACCCCTTATAAATATGTAAGAGCGTATTTTTTAATCTTATGAGTGTCTTTGTTCTCTTACTGAGACCCATCCCATTCCTTTGATGCACTTATCATTTTTGCTTGTCGTGGACTTCCGAATATCGGTAGCAATAGCAAATTCTTTGTCGCAAATTTTTACAGATCAAGTAAAAAATTGCTGTTAGTATCTCTGCAGTACTGTAACAACGCACCGCTTGCAATATAATCGATTAAAAGCTTTGCATTATTTCCAATTTCCATTAAACTAAATCACTGTTTCAATATTTTTGCATTTCTACCTCGACTCACTGGTAATACATTTACCTCTCTCTTGCAGGTCCGTCATATGCTCGCCAACGGTTCACTCTATTTCCCTCCCTTCGAAGCGGAAGAGTTTCGCCAAGATGTCCATTGGTCCGTGTATCATTGTGTGGCCAGCAATGCTGTGGGTACAATTGTTTCTCGTGACGTTGTGATCAAAGCAGGTAAGTACAGCAATAAGTTGGAATTAGATATGTCAAAATCACAATCGTTCACATTGTTTACTTATGCGCAACGATTCAGAGAAATTTGTCCACTGAATGCATCACAAGTGCATTGTATCCTAAGAGAATGGTAGTCGAAAAATTTTGGTATTCTCAAGTTATTTGCCTCATTCTCTTAGAGTTAGTCAAGTTTACTAAGATAATTGCAATAAGAAGAACGAATTCCTGAGGATGTTGCGATCCATACTGTTTCTTGTTGAAAGCAACTTGAGTCAGTTGCATATTTATCTTCCAAGAGCTAGTTTCAAGTCCACAGAGGCTGTAATAAAAAGAGTAAAAGGGTCTCCACGGATCTTATTATAGTTTTGGCTATCAGAACCTAGCTACATATATACATTAATATAACATTTTTCATATCTAAGTTTTATAATAAAAGCAGGATTCTGTAACCAGTCTCTAGTCTCTATTTGATACATTTTGAGGTAAAATCTCAATTTGTGATTAGTTACTATTCACTAAAGTCTCTAGCGTTAGTCTCAAAATATTGCCTCAAATTTGAGACCTGGTAGTTAGCAGGTCACAAAAATAAAAAGAGCTCTTGCCTGCCATTTTGAATATACTGAATAGAGATCATCATAGATATTAATCGATTGTCGTTTTTTTTAATTTTTAATCAACTCAAACACGGAAAAGTTCAAAATAAATAAATTTTACATAAATTTCGTGAATATTATGAAACAAAATCGACATATATTTTTATTTTTATTGATAATTATTTTTTGACTATGTTATAGAAAATTTAATACTTGTTATCGACATATTTATTTTCATTCAAGTATAAAAATATCAACAGAATAGCAAAATCGTCTAAGTCTCAAAAATTGTCTCTAACTTAAAATCTCAAATTTAGAGACTTGAGACTGTATCACAGTACAGAATCGCACGGTAAAATCATTATAACTTGCATCTAAGAACCGGGAATTAATTTCTGACAGTACTATGCTTAACAGTTATATGTTAGGTACGTTTTAAGTATAGAAATCTTATTTAATAACAGCTGGGTATATATAGGTCGAACAAACTTAATCGGGACCTTTCATATTAAGTTGTCAAAAAAGTCTTGCGGTATTTTCGCTAGTTGGCGCTGAAAGCGCGAAGTTATAGTTTTATTCGTCGCATCGGGTCATGCTATACCGTTTTCGAAAGCCCATTTCACGCGCTAACACGTGTTTGATCGATTGTCGTTTCTTTTTAGTCGTTCGTGAGTTATAGCGTCGCAAACATCGAGCAAAATAAAGAGAAAATACAGCATATTTTACAGTACTACTACGATAAAGGCAAAAATGCATAGTTTCCATTTCTACAGCACAACGATGGTTACAACGTTTTCGTTCTGGTGTAGAGGTGGTCGAAGATGAGCCACGCTCCGGAAGGCGTGTCGTCGAAAATTGCGATAAAATCGCGGAATTGGTCGAAAGTGACCGGCATAGTAGCAGTCGTAGCATCGGTCAGGAGTTGGGCATGAGTCATCAAACCATTATAAACCATTTCAATTAATTAAATAAATCATTCAATAAAAATACCGCAAGACTATTTTTGACCAACTCATATTATTAAATATGCATAAAACTCTAAAAGATGAATGGAGAAGAGATTTAGTAGGGACGCTGTTTCCATCAATACCGACGGGTCTAAATTGGAGCGCGAAATAAAGACGGGGATGTATTCCGTGGGTCTTTATAATTATTTCTCTATCCGTCTACCGAACTCAGTTAATATTTTTTAAGCGCAAGTACCAGGCATAGAAAAGGAGTTCTATCGAATAACCACGGTAGGAATCAGAAAGCTAACATATTTGCAGGTAGCCGCGTGGCACTACTAGCTTTGTCTGTGGCAAAAATTTTATTCCAACTTAGGAAACAAATGTGGGAAGGCTTTAAGCTCAGTGGCAGGAAAAATTCACTTGTCCATAATTTGAGTTACCGGTTACAGGAGCATGTTCGGCAACGAGATAGCGTATAAATTGGCCAAATCAGAAACCCCTATAACGAAGTCTATAAAGAGGTAATACGGTGTCCGCTAGGAATGATCTATAAATAACCAAAAACATAATTGGAGGATTAGTTTAGAACACTTAGAAATCTATAGCCAAATTTAAGAAAGCGAACCAGATATGACCAAAATATGATCCGACTTATTAAATATGTCAAGAAATTGTATTAACAGTTTTACCACTTCCGCTGTCACAAACTCGAAAGGAAACTAGAAACGATCCTACACTTCTTTTGTTAGTGCCCAGTAGTTAAGTGGTACCAAGATAGCAATAATTGAATGACTTTCAATAGTGTTTCAAAATGGCGAATCTACCACTAATTAAGTCCGAAGCGTTTTATCGTTACTTCAATTTTATTATGGTAAAAAAAAATAAACATTGAAATTAACCCAACACATCCACTTGAATTTTATTGAACACTAGTATAAATACAAAATTTGTTTCTTTTTTTTTTGTGCAGATATATATATTAAGCATGTTCGGCTGCAGCTATTCGACCATTAGCTATGCACCAGGATTTCGGTTCAAAGTTTTTCTTTAATTAAAAAGAAAACATTTTCCAAAATTTATGTGTGCGCTATAAAAATACTTTCACAGAGCCAAGACAACATGCTCAATTATTTACATATATAGTATGTATGTATGTATGTCAGTTATACTTTTGTGAAAGCTTTGCATGCCAAACTCTGCAAAAAGGTAGAAATGAAGTGAACATAAAGTTTTACGGCTATCATGAAAGGGTTTCTGGTGTTTATTGGTAAATTTACACTTCCTTGCCGCATCATCATTGAAGGAAATTCGCCAAGGAGTTCATCTAAGGTGGTGTTGTGTGAAATAATTTGAAAGCTACGAATAGTTGAAAGAAGTAGATATGTGTGGAGGTATGCAAGTAAAGCTTTGAAATTGGTTAAGAGGCCTTTTTGAAATTTAAGGAATATTTAAATATTGCTCAACGGAGGAATTTTTAATTGGATATGCACTGAACTAACTGTATTGTTTGTGTTTTCATAAATTCTACAGATTTGTTGTGCACAATTATGAGTGCCTAAAAATGTTGAAAGTAAAAAAATGAAAGCACTTCTTTTAAATACTTCTGCAAACAGTCTTGGCTTTAGTTGAGACGGTACACTAACTTTTTGGAAACATACTGGGGTTGCGGATCGTCAACAGATGTTCCTGTGGCTCCACTAACACTAGGCTAACCAATGAATAGAGGCTTACTACATACATGCGTCCTTTCGATACGGATATTCAGTCACCATGTAGGTCTAGAAAGATCTTGAGAAACTATATTTTGATCGGACTAACTCCCTCAATTAGAATTGGCATCACTCATCTAATTTATTACCTTTTCTTTGGTATTTTGACTTTAGTTCACCCTTCAAAGTGTTGTTAGTTATTAAAGTGGTGAAGATTCAAGGATCTGTTTTTTGAATTCTAATTAGCCCATACGTTAAGAAATCTAAACTATACAGTGTTAGTGTTCAGTTAGTAAATTAATTTAGTATTAGTAAAATATCGCAAACTGTATATATAAATACCAAAACCAGAAAGAAGCAGCGGCATCAGCATATACATATAAGAAACACAGATGTGCAGCAATATGGCTATTGTTGCAACTTTTGCGAAACTGTGTTAAGGCTGAGAGCAAAGGAACGCCCCAAACCTGTTAAACGTCTAAAGAAATATTTCCACCGACCATTTTAAAATAAGCAAATGAACATATAAAAGTTATATACAAAAGGGCACGAATATACACACATACTATACATGTAAAATAGCTTAATATACTTATATATAAAACAGCAGGCTGCCAATACTTAGACGACAAATAAAACACACAAGGGCACACAAGTTACAAACACAGAAAAATGATTGAGCACAAGAAAAGTAACATATACTCAGGCTCCTCAGAATGCCACATTTTAACCCATTTTAAATGGCTCAAATGCTCCTGTATACCTCGCATTCCAACGCCAACTTTCGCTACTTTTTGTTCTGTTTATTGACTTTTTTACTTTTTATATCCGACCCCCTCGCTCTCTTTTCTCCACTCGCTGCCATACATTTTGCTTTATTTGCTACGTTTTCGTTGATGTATTTGGAATATCATAATTGCTGGGTTTAATGCTTCTTTGAAGCTGCTTAATTTCAAAAATTATACAACCAACTATACAACTGCATGGTGCGCACCTCGTAAAAACAACAGCTATGCAAGCTACCGTCCAACCTAACACCGCTTAAATGTTTAGCGCGCCTTTTCAGTATGAAACTTTTTCCTTAACCTTTGTAATATATTAAATTCTGGTTTTTTTTATAATTCTCATTAACGCGTGCGGAAAAATTCAATAAGGTTGCACCTTTAGCAAAGATTAGGGTGGTGCCTTTTGACATTGCACATTTGCGGAACGCCAACTGTTAAAGTCATCTAAAGAATACATCTGCCATGGTGGTAAAGAGGGTCTTCGTTGGAGAAGTTATAAAATATAGTAAATTGTCAAACGAAAAAATAGAAATACTTTATACTTGTAGAAATGATTCCTTGACAGCAAATAACTTTTTAAGGGGTTTATGGAGGTCTATGTTGTTCATAAATTCAAAGCATTAAAATCTAATTCTTCTTTATTGGCGTAGAACAGCTTAAGTAATTAGAGCCGAGTTTACAACAGCACGTCAATCGTTTCTTTTTTTTGCTGTTTGGTGTCAATTGGAAATTTCAAGTGTAGCCAGGTCCTTCTACACTTAGTCTTTTGAACGAAGTGGAGGTCTTCCTATTCATCTACTCTCCCCGGCGGCTACTGTGTCGAATACTCCCAGAGCCGGAGTGTTTTCATCCATTCGGACGACATGATCTAAACAGCGTATTCGCTTTCTCTTAATTCGCTGAACTACAACTATGTCAATGTCGTCGTATATCTCATACAGCTCATGGTTCTACCAATTGCGTTACATATTCGCGGTGGCCAACGCGCAAAAGACTATAAATCTTCCGCAGAACATTTCTCTCGAAAACTCTTTACGCCGACTCATCAGATGTTGGGTCCAAGCTTCTGCACCATATTGCTGGACGGGGATGGTGGGTGACTTGTAGAATTTGGTCTTTGTTCATCGATAGAGGACTTTACTTTTCAATTGTCTATTTAGTCGGAAGTAGCATTTGCTGAATAACTCTTGCCTTGGATTTCGAAGCTGACATTGTTATTGGTGTTAATGATAAACGAAATTATCAACGTCTTTGAAGCTTTGACTATCAACAGTGACGTGGAGCGATTGTGTCGACTGTTTTTTTGAAGACAGGAGATATTTCATCGTGTTCTCATTCACTACCAGACCCAATTGCATCGGTTCTTTGCCAACCTGGAGAAAGCATTAGTTGCACAGCTACAAGAAATAGTATTACCCTAATATGCTTATGTACTCATAAATAAATGATTGCTGGTTTATTACTACATTTTGGTTATTTTTGTTTATCTCGACCAGTGTTTAAAGCCTTCACCATTTTTGCGTGTGCATAATTAAAAAGAATTTAGCAACTTTGACACTGCCTATCTAAAATCTTAATGAGGGTTTCATTGTGCATTTTAATGTTAGAGAGGCAAATTGGATAGATTCGGGTTTACTTAAAAGCGACATTTTATCTGAAACCGCGGCGTGCATTCATTCAAGTAATGGGAGGTGAAAATGTTAGTTATTTTTAAGGTAAAGAATTTCATTAAAACTGTAGTTGTAAACAGTCCGTCCGCATTTTGTCCAATAATACAAGTCCAACGATACAATTTCTAAAATTTTAAGTGGCCATTTTGCAGAGCTAGGGATCAATTTATACCAAAATTACTATATTAAGCAACTGAAAGGAGCATTGCTATATTGTGTGTGCATCTTCACAGTTCAAAAAATATATATTTTATTTTATAATTGAGATGGTACAGAAAGACTTCACAGTGTCTCTAAGTACCTAAAATAGATGAAATCGGGGAAAAGTTTAACATTTTCCATATATATGTATATGATGTGATGAGGTACCGTAATGAAACTCTAGGAACGTATTGTTAGTCCGTGGCATATTAACTATAGTAGTATTAACAAAAATAGATAGAATTGAGTACATACATTAGTTGTAATATTTTAGTTATTTAACAAGTCAGTCCGTAGTCATACAAAATTGCTTCAAGTATATTCTTGAGCCTACCCGAGCAATATTAAAAATATTACAATCAGCCCGACCATTCCCTCTATTTAAACTATTCAGGTTGGGTTTAAATGTTGTGTGATATTTTTAAAATATTAAGTGAACAAGATTTCTTTAAAAGTATTAAATGGTTACACCCAGGCTTAGCAGTTCCATATATGTTTTTATAATGTTGATATACAATATTACAATTATGATAAACACTTATATTATTTTGTCGCCTTAAAAGTAATCCCCACCAGATGCAATACACTTATGCGACCGATTTATCATAATCACAATTTATAATCTTCCAGAACGAGGCATGTCTGCAACGATCTCCCGACCGTCTTTAAAGGATTTATACCACTCGTAGGCTTGTGTTTTTGAATTACCTTATATATCTTCTAACATTCATCTTTTATAACACAAAATTTGGTTAGAAATACACAATTTGGGACTTATTACTTATAGGATATTTTTTCCCATAAAAATCACAACGCTCTACTGAGGTGTCCCTAATCAAACAGCTGTTGGGACGTACAGATCGCGCTTATATTGGCATAGTAATTAAAAAGAGTCCTGCGAATTTAGCAAAATGCATTTTTTTGAAATATCATTTACGAAGGGATTAAATACAGTTTCGGATGCTTTTTTGTCACAATGCACATGCGCTTAAAGTACGATACTTTTTTAGCTGCTAAAGCCAATATGGTTAGATTTATTTTTACGAGCGTGGGGATTTTCCTTTGTAAGAAGAAATAAATTGTAGAATTTTTTAGTAAATTCTTAGTCAAAGACAATAAAGTAACGATGTCACAGCCTCCACATTCGCCAAGTAACCTCCGTGTGACTTATTTCAAAAATCGCTGAAAAAGCTAAAGAAATTTAGGAAATATTACCAATACACTTTTTAATTAACACTTCAGACAATTAGTGAGATATCTTAAAAACATGGGTATCCTATTACCAGGAATAAAAAAAGAGGTTCACATCTTCTAAAAACCTTTTTTTTCTATGGACTTTTAAATGCGTATGGTAGGTGACCTTACAAATGTGATTATAACATAATAGTTCCCTGAGACAGGGGGTGTCGCTGTGAAATTAGTATAACTAAAACACAAAAATTCACCGAATTGAAGTGCCGCAGCATACATCACGAGCAATCAAATAAACAACTCTGCACACATTTACTATAAACGGTAATCAGAAACTTGGAAAATACACAAGATTGACTGATATTGCTGGGCATTTCACGTACTCACGCTTACATTTCAAAACACGTACATTCACATACATTGCCACCCTTTTATACAAGCACATATTGTGATATAGGTAGGCTGAAATGCCTGTAGGCCACTACGTATACGCAACATGCTCTTTGCATGCCTAAAAACTCACAGAGGGAACGCTATGGGCTGATAACAGTAAATGTCGAACCAAAAATTGAGCCAGAGTAGGTTGGAAATACAAAAAAATTATTTTCCCTGACGAAGGCGAATTGCGTCAAAGTGAAGCCTTACAACCCACACAAACACACGCTGGGAAGCTTTCATGCCACACTTCAATCAGTCGATGAGTGAAAATTAAAATTTGCAAAGCTGAAAGCTTCGAAATTTCTCATGCAATCTATACACACACACTAACATACATACTGTTGTTTGCGAAAGACACTTTGCTGTTGTTTTTGTGTGGCAACAATACTTCTCTCAGTGTTTTTTTAATTTCGCATAACGCCAACTCCAGCTGCAGTTTCTTGGCGAAGGATTTTACTGTCCAGTGGTCTCAAATAAACAAACACACTCATATACCCTCATGTTACTTAATATACGCTACACTCCTTTGGATACCAACTTGCATAGCTGTAGTTCCTTCTTCTCATTTCAAAGAGTATATTGGTTTTCTGAACCACCATTTAAGCCACATAGAATCAGTACGGCTATAATACATTTTTCGACATCATCTTAGTAAGGCAGCTTCGCACTGTTACAAATTATGGGTCTCTGTTATTATAGAAAATAAAAACTATGACCTCATTCATTCTAAAAATTTTAGCTTTGAAATACAACCCCAATTACAATACTTGTATATAATATAATGAATGTATACTATATCATATCGAACGTGTCGCCTTGTCTAAAACATCCTTTTGTGTCAAACGCTTAGAAAGGTCTTTTCCGATTCAGAGCTTTTGGCATTGTTCAACGTATATTTACACAGCCGTATTAGCTTTAAGCGGATACCAAATTCAAAACTTGCGGCCTAAAGAAGTGGTGGCGCATGGTGAATATCTGGTCAGTTGTTCGTTTTCCAGGCTCCAATCAGTTTGTTGACGGTGGGCATTAATCTTTCCCACAATACGCTCGATAGAACCTTATATGCGATGTTGAGGATTCTCCCTTGTGGACTGGGCAGAGCACTCTTAAATTCCAATCGTTGGGCGTACTTTCGTCCGACCATATTCGACAAAGAAGCTGATGCGTGTTCCTTAAGAGTTCTTCGCCGCTGTATTTGAATAGCTCGGTCGGCAGTTCACCGGCCCCCGCCACTTTGTTTTTCTTCGGACGTCTAACCATTCGGGCTTCTTAGCGGTCGGGCAATGGAACGTTTACTTCGTCGTCATGGATTGGAGAATCGGTATCGCTTTCCCCTAGTGTTATGCTTTTAATGCCATTCAGAAGGCTGAAGAAGTATTCCTTCCATAGTTTTAGTATGCTCTGGGTATCGGTCACTAGATCACCTCTGGGGGTTCTACAAGAGCATGCTCCAGTCTTAAATTCTTCTGTTAGTAGCCGCATTTCTTCGTAGAGTTATACCTCTGTCGGCCAGCTTGCTCACTACACACGCCTGGGCAGCAAAAACATTAGAATTGTGTAGAAAGAATTTTATGGTGGATAGAGCACACCGAGCTCTTCGCTGGGGGTGTTATTGCCACAATAAAAGTGGACCCTATTACTCTGCTCATGTTCTGCACCAGCTCCCGTAAACACATACCAACAAACACTCATAAGGGCGGTCCGTTAAGCACGTATATAGTGTACAGGCGCCCACAAACACTTTGAAAAATGGCAATTTATTTTTCAAAATATGTCTCTTTTATCTCGATACGTTTGGCCCAGCGATTTTTCAACTACAACTATTCTTTTAAATATGGAAACAGAACAAGCCCACCTTGTTTGCAAAATATATCGCCGGGCTTACCCTTCTCTACTCGGTTTATACATATATACTATACATAATGCATCTTACAAGGAATGTTCCAAAGTACACAAGACTTAAAACAAAACAAAAAAAAAAAACGGTTTTTCGGCAAAATCAATTTATTTTATTCAAAACAGTCTCGTCTGCTTCAATATGGCTTTTTGCACGGTCCAAAAGCATTTCGAACGAGTGTTTTTAGCTCGCTGGCCGCCAGTTTACTGTGCAAGACTTTTGGATGGCCTCTACGTCTGCATAACGCTTTTCTTTCATGGGAAAATGCATTCTTCTGAAAAAGAAAGAAGTCGTACGGTGCCATAGCAGGTGAATAAGGGGAGTGGTTAATGGTTAAATGTGATTTTTGGTCAAATAATCGGTCACAAGCGTCGATCGATGAAATGGATTCTGAATTTTTGGTCGTCAGGAATAAACCATGCAAATACCTTTCGTAAGCCCAAATGTTCGGTTAAAATGCGATAGATCGATGTTTTGGAGATACTCAATTCCTTTCCATGAATTTCAATGATGATTTCGCACAATTTCGACGGGATTTCCGGTGATCACGGGTTTTGATTGTCCCACATTTACGTTGAAACCACTCATGCACTGCTGCGGGATAGGGAATCATCGCCATAAACTTGTTTTATCAATTGAAACCTTTCGGTAAAAGTTTTACCAATTTTAAAACAAACACACATGTTGGTTCTTTGTTCGAAGCTCGTTTTCGCACCGATAACATAAACATACTCACACTCAAATTGCAATAACTTCGCTTCCAACCGCCGAAATGTCATGAAATTGTCATTGAACAATCGATGAAAATAGCAGATTGTAACGCATCGGTCACATATAGATGGCGCCACCAGGGGACGCTAGATTCAAAAAGTCCCGTTTATTTTGGAAAGCACCTTGTAGATATGGGTGGCATTCACTATAGGTCAGTCTCACCTTCTTTGGTGCTTATTAACCGGGAAAATGAAACGTTTCCTTTCACATATCTTTCTATTATTTACAGGCACGACACAATTATGCTATATTCTAAATGCGGTTAAAAAAACACGGAGTTCTATTCGTCTGAGTCGGTACTAAAGTTCTATTGCAGTAGTTGGGCTATAGAACTTATGAGCTTATCGGATTCCACTCGTATATCTGGTGTTGCCAGAGCCAGTATAGAAATCTTTTTGCTCGTTCATCCACTTGTATGCCGCAAAAGGCCCAACGAATTTGAAGCGAAGTGATGGCGACAGCGGTGATGTGGGCAGGAGTTGACAGTAGGCGTTGTCGGGGCGTCCTTTTCACTGATTTTCGTTCACATTGCATTCCGATTTTCTGTTTTTATTTTATACCCTGAACAAGGTATATTAAATTTGCCACGAAGTTTGTAACACCCAGAAGGAAGCAGCGGAGACCCTAAAGTATACATATATAAATGATCAGTAGGTAGAGCTGAGTCGATTTAGCCATGTACGTCTCTCTGTCTGTCCGCTTATATATAGCTTCCCTACAAACTGAAGACATAGTTACTAAAAGAAATTCAGCTGTGCAGGGTATATTAGCTTCAGTGCAGCCGAAGTTAACAGTTGTGTACAGTGTACAGTGTGCGGTTTGTATTGCCTTCACTGCTGCAGTTGACGAGCCAAAAATTCAAATTATCAGCGAGAAATGTGTGTTTGCCTCACATGTCGTTTGGTCGTTCGGTTGGCCGACTCGAAACGTGCAAGGATGCAATTAGGTTCTGCGCTGTTTGTGTTTATATATCTTCACACGTACATATACGTATATATACTCATTGTATATATATACACACTTGCAATTACGCAGTAGTTGATGTGTTTGTGTAGGTCTGACGTTGCCTCTTATGGGAAGTGTGGCGTTGTTTCAGCGCTTGTTTGTTTTTTCTGACTACAGAACATAGTCCGAATATGGCTGACTATCCCCAAAATTGATTGATAATTCGGGTGGTGGAGCACGGTGCTCGCTCGTTCCAAAATGTGGTTGGCCGTGGAGAGACGGTCGGCGCAAATGATTCCACAGGAGTATTAAATAAAAAACCAAAAAGTTTCATATAATACTTATATTTAATTATAAACAAATTAGAACCACACTTACCTACGTTTGTATCGCCAAGCGGTCGCAAAAGAAGAGAGCGCGCAACTTTTTAGTTGGAGTTTAGTTGCGCGCGAATAAAAACTTCGAAAAAACTTCGAAGAAGAGAATAGCTCTGTCGATACAGACGTGGCAATGGAAACTGGGCGGGGGCGGCGTCAACATTCTCCCCGCCTTGCAGTATTACTGCAAATGCAGTTTACAATTAATTACTTAAAACTAACTTAATTAACTGGCTCCTGCTCTTTCTCTTCCATGTCTTCTTTGCAAATGGGGTGGCCGACAAGACGACTCGAGTCTGGTTCGGTCCGGGAAATGCCGCTGAGATGAATCGAATCTCAGTCGGTCATTGCCATGCCGCCAATCTGCATAGAAGTCACCACCTTCCGAGGTCGGCGAGACGACTCGAGTCGAACTCGATCCTGCGTAGGTGGTGAAAGTGAGAGGTATTGGCAGCCAGCGCACTTTATTGTGCCGATATGCCAAGGTGGTGTTGCGTGCCTTTCCTTGTTGATACGAGTAAGGCGTGCATCTGCTTGACGTCGAGCGTTTCGTCCACGCCTTCGCTTCGGATGGGGTGGCCGTCGAGACGAATCGTGTCTGGTTCGGTCCGGGCAATGTCGCTGAGACGAATCGAGTCTCAGTCGATCGTTGCCATGCCGCCAATCCGAAAGGAAGTTACCGGCATGCCGAAGTCGGCGAGACGACTCGAGTCTGGCTCGATCTTGGGCATGTGGTATGCGGGAGAGGCCTCGTTGGTCAGAGCTTTGCGTCCGTTGACACTGTTGTTGTTGTTGCTGTGGGGCGTGTGTCAACGCGTGCGCCATTGCTGCAGGTTGCTGCTGCTGTGTTGTACGGTGTGTGGCTGTCGACTGCGTTGCATGTCTGTTGTTGCGCGCTGCATGTTCATTTACTGTTGTTGTTGTGGCCGCCGCATGTAGGTATTGTATAGGCGGCTGTTGTGACGTCACATACGTTGCTGATTGGTCTTCTTGCTGCGATTGCAACGGCGGCGCCTGCAGTTGCTGGTGGTAATAAGCTGTTTGCAGTTGATAACGTTGCTCGTATTGTTGTTGTGCGCTGTTGCTGATGAGGCCGCCACAGCTGATGATAACGTTTGTGATGGGGGTGGTAGTGGTGGCGTTGCTGCGACAGCATGCCGCTGCGTTGCAGCTGTTGCAGGCGTTGCTGCCACCGTTTCTACGGCGCCCGGGTAATAATCGAGATTGCTGGTATTTGTCGCTTCAGCGCTGCTCGGCGGTGTGCTGCCTACGGATGTTGCTGGCAGAGATGGCGCTGCTGCATGCAGTGTCGGCCCACCGACGCCACAATGCGTATCGGTGTGATTCGATAAGACGGTCGCATCATTTGTTTCGCCATCATCATAGGTTTGATCCTGTTGTAGCTGGCGCCGCTGTTGATGCTGCTGATGTTGTTTCTGTTGTATAAATATATAATTAGTATCTATTATACTACAAAAATTGTTTTGTGTTTGTTGTTTAGTTATTACTGATTTTTGTCCGTCGCCTTTGCCATTTATCTTCCTTTCTTCGGAGGGAACGGAACCTGTTATAATCCAACCAAACACTGTTCGTTGTGCAGCAAGGGATCCGAAAATTTTCAATTTTACCCCATTTAGTATAACTTTCGGGTTAAGATCTGCTCCGATCAACAAGTCAACCTTTTGACTTGTATAGAAATTATTATCCGCTAAAGAGATATTAGGTAACCTTTTGACAATTGAAAAGTTAATTGATCTGGATGGAAGCAGTCCAGTCAATTTTGGCAGTACCAACGCTTCCGCTTTTAGTCGTAAACTTTTGTTACGGGGCGAGCCAATTGTGATCGAGCATACCGATTGAACTCGTCCTGATACGGTATTATTCAATCCTGAAACTTGCGCGCTGACCTTTTTGCGTAAGCGTTTCTGAAGACTGTTGCTTACGAAGGTGGCTTCAGATCCCGAATCAATCAGGGCTCTGACAGTGAAGGTGCTCTCGTTGTGACATATGGTCACCATGGCTGTACCTAAGAGCATGCTTCGACTGGTAGGCACATTTGAAATATTGGCCTTAATAGAGGCCACATGAGATTTAGTAGAAATCTCAGCAGTGTCTGTGCTGTCAGATGTCTGAGCTATTCCCTCACTCTGATGCCGGTGAATCATAGAGTGATGTCTCTGTTTACATTTATTACAATTAAACATACTCTTACAATTTTTTACTTCATGTGAGTCCGATAAACAATTTAGGCAGACGTGGAGTTTTCTGACAGCATTTAATCGTGCATTAGGCTGCATCTCAATGAATCGCTGACAAGTTTTCAAAATGTGCGATTGAGATGAGCACAGTTTACATCCGGTATTGTTGGTTTTGGCGTGATGGGCATTGATGTTTTTAGATCCAATCCTTAACTGCAAGGTTGGTATCCGATCTTCATCATCAGCCGACTTAATTTTGGGTTGAGTACCTAACTCGCCTTTGAGATTTGATACTCTTTCAAGCGTTTTAACCCGTTTGGTTAGAAACTTGTCTAACTCAACCCATTTTGGGATCTCTAAATCCGAATCCAGAGATTGTTCCCAAAGCGACAGTGTATAGTCCGGCAGTCGGATAGAACACAAGTACGTAAATATGGCATCCCAGCTATCTGTATTGATGCCATGTATTTGTAAAGCTGAAATGCAGCTGTTAATCTCCCGCTGCAGATTTCTGAGTTCGGTCTCAGATTCTGTTGAGATGTGCGGGAGCTTGAACAATAAATTCAATTGTGTGTTGACAAGCACTCGCTTGTTTTCGTATCTACACAACAAATTATTCCAAGCCAATGCGAATCCGTCATTCGTCAGTGGCGCTTTGGAAACGATAGCTTTTGCCTCACCTCGCGTTTTTTGATTGAGATGGAATAACTTTTCTACCGGAGATAGCCTTGGGTTATTCCCATAAATGGCGGCAAATAAATCCCTAAAAGAGGGCCATTGTAAAACATCGCCATGAAATATTTCGGTATCACATGGCGGCAAATTGATAGAATAACTCACGGGTTCTACAGTTTGTTGTAACCGTTCAGGTTGAATCACTGTAGAATTCGAAGTAGGGCTTTGGTTGAACGCCGTGAGGTTGTGCATGTGTTCGCCCATCAAGGCCGCGCAACACACATAGGCGTGGTAACAGTTCGTATATTTAAGCTTAATGTCGTCAATTGAGCTTGTGTCCGAAGGATCCACTTTTGATAAACACAACTTGTATTCAGACTTTACCTCTGCCCACAGAGATTTCAGTTCACCTTGTTGAACTTCAAGAGAGTAGGCACTTTGGTTGTTTGCTGTTGGAGTAAAAGACTCCTCAAACTCCAGTAGAGCGTCTGCAGCTGTAGTAAAGGCTCTGATGGATTCCATTGTTTCCGAAAATTGAACCGGAACTGCAAAAATGTTGCACAAAATCGGATCTAAAACTTGAAATTAAAATTTAAAAATATTTGCAAATATGTTGCAAAAGTTCAAAAGTTATAGATCCAATCACGGACAGACCACAAATAAGTTGATGATAGGCAGTGCGTTGTTTCTTTATTAAACGTGAATTTTCGAAGGCACAAAAAAACTTAATAAATTTAGTAAACTATTTTGTCAAAGTATTTTTCGAATTTAATTAGTATGTGCTTGTTGGGTAATCGGCCCAATGCACTTGTACTTGCACTTGCAAATTTAGTCAAGTATTTCCGCAAAGTAATTTTCCCAAATTTATTTTCAATGTGCTTGCTGGGTAATCGGCCCAATGCACTTGCACACTACTTCAACTATGTACACAAACAAAATTGATTTGTGCTTAATTGCTTTATTAAAATGTACAAATACAATACAAGTAATTGAATAAATTCACAAGCACTTATTTGAATTTATTCACATTCACTTTTGTTCCCTGGGTTATTCTAATTTATCACTGCACTATTCCGCTTGTTGCTGTCCTTCTGGAATGGCTGCTGCGCTGCCTTGCCTCTGCTGCTTTGCCTATGCTGGTATGCCGCTCTCACTTTTGTGCTTGGCTTTCTTGCTGTCGCTCACTTCACTTTGTGCTGCTTCTCTGTGCTGCTTTACCTTTCCTGCTCTCCTTCTGCTGCTTGGCCTTGGCTGCTTGGCCTGTGCTGCTTCTCTGTGCTGCTTTGCTGCTTGCCTGTGTTGCTTGGGCTTTGCTGCTCTTCCTTTGCTGCTCTCACTTCTTTGTTTGGCTTTCTTGCCGTCGCTCACTTTTCTGCTAAGTTTTTTGTGTCACTCACTGCACTTGTAATTTGTATTTTTTTTTTTTTTTGTTTGCACTCGCGAAACTGCAGCTGCGTTATTGCTGCTTGCCTTTATTGCTATTCGAGCAATATATGGGAAGGCAGAGTTGAGCGACTAGACTCAAATTAAACCACAAGGAAAAACAAAAACCCGAGAGAGATTGTTGACGCTCCAGACGATTTTGTGCGTCCAAGAAATTTATAACTTTTTCTCGAATAACAGAGTGTTGTTTTTTTTGTAAAGTGAAATAAGTGCATTTGCCAGGTGTATTTGTTGTTGTACTTAAATGAAGTACAATACTACCTGCAATCTTGTGCGTTGATTTTGTGGGTAGAGTGCCAAAAATAAGTTTTGGTCTCCACTTCACACAGCACAATGGTTTTTGTACATAAATGATGCACAAATTAACCAATCTATTGCCTTATAGCTTGCAGAGCACAAATCCAAAATATGTTTGGCTGTAACTTGCGAGTTGCTAAAGCGGGCAAATTATGCACTTTCACTTTAAATAAAATTCACTTGTTACCTGTTATCCGGCTCGAAGGACCAATGATAATTCGGATGGTGGAGCACGGTGCTCGCTCGTTCCAAAATGTGGTTGGCCGTGGAGAAACGGTCGGCGCAAATTATTCCACAGGAGTATTAAATAAAAAAACCAAAAAGTTTCATATAATACTTATATTTAATTATAAACAAATTAGAACCACACTTACCTACGTCTGTATCGCCAAGCGGTCGCAAAAGAAGAGAGCGCGCAACTTTTTAGTTAGAGTTTAGTTGCGCGCGAATAAAAACTTCGAAAACACTTCGAAGAAGAGAATAGCTCTGTCGATACAGACGTGGCAATGGAAATTGGGCGGGGGCGGCGTCAATATTGATGCTGCTGCATTACCGCATAGTTTTCTAAAGCTGCATATTGTCAAAATTATGTAAGAATGCAGTACATACGTCTATTAAAAAAACCGAGAAACTTCCGAATGACCAAAATAAAGGTTTTGGACAGTTTCATCAAATGAAATTGTTGATACCAATTTCAACAACACTTCTAACAAGATTGTAAGTTCTTAGAAGAACTACTTAGAATCTGATAGCTCAGCTTAAATGGCAAGTGTTTCTTCGGAGATTGTACCATAGCCTTAGGCAACAAGCCATGACGAATATCTTGAATTTCTTCAAAAGCTTTCAATTTATGCTATATACTGTAGTGGTCCGAATCAGCGAAACCGCCGGTAAAGAGAACGTATGAATCGATATCTAAAAATCTGAGGGGCTTTTCTTTTTTATTGACATAGACACCGCTTACGTAGGTATAGCCGAGTTAAAACATCGTTCCAGTCGTTTCTTCTTTGACGGAGTGGAGTTTTTCCTCTTTCCCTGCAAATGTTACAATTTCACTTTCGTTTAGAAAGATGGAGAAGTATTGCCTCTCTAAATTCAGTTTCCTCTGAACATCAGCCACTTGATCAGCTCTTTGGCCGTTTTTGTTCTGCATATGCAAAAATCGATTTCTATCCTACTCGGCTTGTATTGTGGTCGACCGCGACATTACGAAATAGGCTATCTCCTTTTTCTTAAATCGAATGTGTTTGAATGGTTCCACTGAAGCCTCTTCGCTTTCAGAAGAAACCCCAGTCTCCACACGAGTTGGCTAACATATCTCACACAAGCGTTGCTCACGTTTTCAGGGTGCTCAGCTAAGACGCAAGAGCAGAAATTAAGTATACCCATACGATTTTAACTTCTTACCCAGAATCTTGATCATACTCCCTTTACAATCCATCAAGCACTGAGAGACTAGTTCGCGTTTATAAAGACAGAAAAATTAACATGGCTAAATCGACATACCATTATATATATTTGTATTTTATAGGATCAGAACTTTTAAAAACTACAGGAGCTTTTACGTCGAACCTTCAATTGATTTTAATTTTTTTTCAAAAATATTTTTACAAGAAATATGTTCTAATATTAAATATTAGGTTTAGTTCAAATATGTGCCTTTTTTTCAATAATCTGTTTCCATCTAGAAGGCAATTTCGTAAAACCTTCCTCATAGAAGCTCCCTCCTTATTAGCGAAGAACTCGGACAGCCACTTTTCACAAGCCTCTTTTGAGTTCAACTTCACACCAACAAGGCCATTCACCTTGGACAGGAACAAGTGGTAATCCCTTGGCGCTATGTCCGGAGTATATGGTGGATGCGATAAACACTTAAATCAGAGTTCCCTTAGCTTCTGGCGAATAATCAACGAAGTGCGTGGTATGGCGTTGTCCTGGTGGAATACTACACCCTCACTATTGCCCATTTCTGGACGCTTCTGGTCGATCGCTTGCTTCAAGCGGTCTAGTTGTTCGTAGTAGACGGTAGAATTAAGCGTCTGGCCATATGGGAGCAGCTCGTAGTCGATGATTCCCTTCCAATCCCACCAAAGACACAGCAAAACCTTCTGGCCGTCAATCTCGGCTTAGCCACTGTTTGGGACGATTCACCGGCCTTCGACCGTTTTCGTTTTCGTGTGATATTTTCGTATGTGATCCACTTTTCGGCGCCAGTACCCATCCGCTTCAAAAATGGGTCGAGTTTGTTGCGGTTCAGCAGCATATCGCAGGCGTTGATTCGGTTCAGAAGGTTTTTTTGTGCCAAATAATGCGGCACCCATACATCAAGCTTTCTGCAGATGGTTTAAAATGGTTTTATGACCAACCCTATTTTCTGGGCGATTTCACGAGATACCACGTGCGGGTCTAACTCGATGTTTTCCATGATTTCATCGGTATTCGTCGTCACCGGTCTTCAGCCGGCTGGCTTATCCATGGTGAAATTTTGATCCGCTCTAAATCGTCGAAACCATTCCTCCACAGTTCGAAGTGATAGAGTACCATCCCCCAAAACACCATTAATCTCAAGGAACGTTTCTCTAACCGATTTACCTTTAACGAAGGAAAACTTTAAAATAGCGCGAATTTCGGCGTTAGTGAACTCCATGTTTACACGTCTATAACTGTTGTCAAGACCTTTCAAAGATGTATAATATTGCCAGATACGAGTTCTGTAGCCCTTTATACATAGCCGCGAAATTCAAAAGACCAAGAATGCGGAAGGGAGATATTTGAGAGCCTAATACAGTAAGAGAGTTTGCCGTCTGCTCAAAACATTTTTCTGCATTTTTGATTAGGGAAAATAGACGTCTCCATTCATCTAAGGTAGTGGAATGTCAGTTTTAAATGTTTTAAATAATATTTTTGAAAATTAGATTATTTCGTTTAATCCCATTCAAAAACAGATCCTCCACCAAATACAATATGACTAACACTAAAGTAGTTTATGTGTATGTAATTTATTATATGGTCATTCGGAGATACATTTTCCTGCCCGTATCTTAGGTTGAATTAATCTTAAAGGGCATCGTTTTATAATAACCCTATTCAAAACTACGCTTTAAGCTTAGATTTCCTGGAGTATTCTAGTTTAGTCATCTCTGTGCAACAACAAGTGTTGCTCTTTTACATACTTACACTTGGATACGCGTTTATTTCCAGCAATATGAGCACCAAAATACACATTAGAATGATTGTATTACGGGAATGTAATCTTACAGTTTGGCATTGGCACAATTTTCACAAAATGTTGCAGAACTGCCACAGTTAGATTTTTGTTCATATCCATTTCGTAGAAAAAGAAAGAAAATAAAAAAATAATAAAGGAAAAGTAATAAATGCACTTATATATGTGGTATTTAGTACTTTGTGTGAAGAAACCGCAGGAGAAGAAATTAACCAGAGCCAGAGAGAGAGCAGAGTGGTTCTTGGTTGTAAGCCCTTGCTTGCTCCGGCGAGTTGAAGGTTTATTTCAACTATTTAAAACGGCTGAAATGGATTAGATGTAGCTTTTATATCAGGCATGTCAGTGTTTGCAAAAAAGGTTAACAGGGCTTAAAATGTTGAGCAGTATAGTCTTTTAAAAATATGTATTACCGTATACATATGTATTTTACCGATTCTAGACTGCCAAAACATTCCATGAGGATGGATTAATGATATGAGAACAAGGAGCAAATTTAGAACAATTACGGATGTATTTTATACCTTTGTGGCATATAAAGGAGCGCAGGTTTGGTGTGGGATTCGTAGGGGGAGAGAGACTCCGTCGCCGAGTACTATCATTCACTCTTATGAATGAACGTCTAGCCACAATCCGCGTCAAAGCGAGG
>CM050322.1:6124129-6169206 GCA_027475135.1 Bactrocera correcta
ATATGGCCAGACGCTTAATTCTACCATCAACTAGACCGCTTGAAGCAAGCGATCGACCAGATGTGTCCAGAAATGGGCAACAGGAAGGGTGTAGTGTCCCACAAGGGCAACGCCATACCACGCACTTCGTTGATGACTCGCCAGAAGCTACGGGAACTCAGATGGGAGTGTTTATCGCATCCACCATATACTCCGGACATAGCGCCAAGGGATTACCACTTGTTCCTGTCCAAGGCGAAAGCCCTTGCTCGTGTGAAGTTGAACTTAAAAGAGTCTTGTGAAAAGTGGCTGTGCGAGTTCTTCGCAAATAAGGAGAAGGGCTTCAACGAGGGTGAATTATGGAGTTGCTGTCTAGATAGAAACAGATTATCGAACGAAACGGCGCATATTTGAACTGAACCTAATATTAAATTTTAGAACATATTTCCTCTAAAAATATTTTTGAAAAAAATTAAAACCAATTGAAGGTGTGACGTAAAATCTCTTGTGGCGTTTATAAGTTCTGATAATTAAGCTTTCCACGAAGTCTGTGACACCCAGAAGGCAACGCTCAATATCCTATAAGATATAAATATATATAAATGGTAAGTCGATTTAGCCATGTCCATTTTTCTGTCGGTATAAACGCGAACTAGTCTCTCATGATGGATTGTAATGGGGTATGATCAAAATTCTGAGTAAGCAGTTAAAGTCGTATGGGTATACTTAATTTCTGCTCCTGCATCCTCGCCAAACACGCTGGAAACGTGAGCAACGCTTGTGTAAGATGTGGTGGCCAACCCGTAGGGAGCCTGGGGTCACTTCTGAAAGGGTGGAAGTTTCAGTGGAGCCATTCAAATATATTCGATTGAAGGGAAAGAAGACAGCCTACCTTGTAATGTTGCGGCCGACCACAACACAAGCGGGGTAGGAATGAAATTGGTTTTTGCATATGCAGAACAAAAACGGCCAAAGAGCTGATCAAGTGGCCTATGTTCAAATAAAACTGAAGTTATAGAGGGAACACTTTTCTATCCTTCTAAACCGTAGTGAGAATGTAACATCTGCAGATGGCGGACCCGTTTCCCCAATCGATGACGAAGGAATAGATATTTCATTGCTCGACTATGATGAAGTTCGAATAGCAATTAACCGCCTGAAGAACAACGAAGTGACAGGCGCCGATGGATAAGGTGCATGCAACAGCTTCTTTGCAAAATATGGATGAAAGCATGCCCGATGATTGGAACCTAAGTGTGTTCGAGAGAAAGGTTTTGAGGAAGGCTTATTGCTTCTCAAAATTCAAAATATTCGTCATGGTTTATTGCCTAAGGCTATGGTACAATCTCCGAAGAAACACTTGTCATCCAAGCTGAACAATCGGTTTGTAGTTCTTCTAAGAACTTACCATCTTATTAGAACAATTTCATTTGAAGAAACTGTCCAAAGCCTTTATTTTGATCATTCTGAAGTTTCTCGGTTTTCTTTATAAGACGTATATACTGCATTCTTACATAATTTTGACTATATGCAGCTTTAGAAAACTCTGCGGTAATGCAACAGCATCAATTTTGGGGGTAGTCTGTTGCCATGTTCGGACTATGTTCTGTAGTCAGAAATAACAAACAAGCGCTGCAACAACGCCACACTTCCCATAAGAGGCAACGTCAGCCATACGCAAACACATCAACTCCCGCGTAATTGCAAGTGTGTATATATATACAATGAGTATATATACGTATATGTACGTGTGAAGATATATAAACACAAACAGCGCAGAACCTAATTGCATCCTTGCACGTTTCGAGTCGGCCAACCGAACGACCAAACGACATGTGAGGCAAACACACATTTCTCGCTGATAATTTGAATTTTTGGCTCGTCAACTGCAGCAGTGAAGGCAATTCAAACCGCACGCTGTGCACATAACAACAACCAATAAGCTATAAAACAAGAAAAAACGTTAACTTCGGATGTACCGAAGCTAATATACCCTTCACTGGTGCATTTCTTTTAGTAACTATGTCTCCAGTTTGTATGACAGCTAAACTCTATAGTAATCCGATCTGAAGATTTTTTCCGGAGATCATATTATTACCATTCAGTGCATGTCAAATTTCGTGAATATATCACGTCAAATGCGAAAGTTTTCCATACCAGCATTTGATTCCGATCGTTCGGTTTGTATGGCAGTTATATGCTATAGTTAACCGATCTGAACAATTTCTTCGGAGATGAGAGTGTTGCCTTAGAAAATAATCTATACCAAATTTCGTGAATATATTTTGTCAAATGCAAAAGTTTTCTGTACAAGAACTTGATCCCGATCGTTTAGTTTGTATGGCAGTTATAAGTTAAATTGGTCCGATATCGGAAATTCCGACAAAAGAGCAGCTTTTTGAAGAGAAAATTACGTTTCCCTGTTCAGGGTATAAAACAAAAACAGAAAATCGGAATGCAATGTGAACGAAAATCAGTGAAAAGGACGCCCCGATAACGCCTACTGTCAACTCCTGCCCACATGACCACCCTCACCGCTGCCGCCATCACTTCGCTTCAAATTCGTTGGGCCTTTTTCAGCATACAAGCGGATGAACGAGCAAAAAGATTTCTATACTGGCTCTGGCAACACCAGATATACGAGTGGAATCCGATAAGCTCGTAGGTTCTATAGCCCAACTACTGCAATAAAACTTTAGTACCGACTCAGACGAATAGTACTGCGTGTTTTTTTAACCGCATTTAGAATATAGCATAATTGTGTCGTGCCTGTGAATGCTAGAAAGATATATGAAAGGAAACATTTCATTTTCACGGTTAATAAGCGCCAAAGAAGGTGAGACTGACCTATAGTGAATGCCACCCATATCTACAAGGTGCTTTCCAAAGTAAACAGGACTTTTTGAATCGTGCGTCCTCTGGTGGCGCCATCTATTTTTTACCTTTATCGACTGTCCAGTGAGAATTTTATTACATTTCATCGATTGGAAGTGAAGTTATTGCGTTTTAAGTGTCAGTATGCTTGTTTTCTTGGAGCGAAAATGAGCTTCGAACAAAGAGCCAACATTAATTATACCCTGAACAGGGTATATTAACTTTGTCACGACGTTTGTAACACCCAGAAGGAAGCGTCGGAGACCCTATAAAGTATATATATAAATGATCAGGATGTTGAGCTGAGTCGATTTAGCCATGTCCGTCTGTCTGTCCGTCTGTCCGTCTGTCCGTCTGTCCGTCTGTCCGTCTGTCCGTCTGTCTGTATATATACGAACTAGTCCCTCAGTTTTTAAGATATCCTTTTGAAATTTTGCAAACGTCATTTTCTCTTCAAGAAGCTGCTCATTTGTCGGAACGGCCGATATCGGACCACTATAGCATATAGCTGCCATATAAACTGAACAATCGGAATCAAGTTCTCATATGGAAAACTTTCGCATTTGACAATGTATCATCACCAAATTTGGTATGGATTATTTTCTAGGGAAAAAATGTAATATCCGAGAAAATTGTTCAGATCGGTTAACTATAACATATAGCTGCCATACAAACTGAACGATCGGAATCAAGTCCTTGTATAGAAAACTTTCGCATTTGACAATGTATCATCACCAAATTTGGTATGGATTATTTTCTAGGGAAAAAATGTAATATCCGAGAAAATTGTTCAGATCGGTTAACTATAACATATAGCTGCCATACAAACTGAACGATCGGAATCAATTCCTTGTATGGAAAACTTACACATTTGACAAGATATATTCACGAAATTTGGTATATAATATTTTCTAAGGCAAAAATGTAGTCTCCGAAGAAATTGTTCAGATCGGTTGACTATAGCATATAGCTGCCATACAAACTGAACGATCGGAATCAAGTTCTTGTATGGAAAACTTTCGCATTTGACAATGTATCATCACCAAATTTGGTATGGATTATTTTCTAGGGAAAAAATGTAATATCCGAGAAAATTGTTCAGATCGGTTAACTATAACATATAGCTGCCATACAAACTGAACGATCGGAATCAATTCCTTGTATGGAAAACTTACACATTTGACAAGATATATTCACGAAATTTGGTATATATTATTTTCTAAGGCAACAATGTAATCTCCCAAGAAATTGTTCAGAACGAGTTACTATAGCATATAGCTTCTATACAAACTGGACACATAGTTACTAACAGAAATGCACCTGTGAAGGGTATTTAGCTTCGGTGCAACCGAAGTTAACGTTTTTTCTTGTTTTGTTTTATAATTGGTAAAACTTTTACCGAAACGTTCCAATTGATGAAACAAGTTTATGGCGATGATCGCTATCCCGTAGCAGAGTGCACGAGTGGTTTCAACGTTTTCGAAGTGGTCGTGAGGACATAAGTGTCGATCAACATTCAAAGGACGATTATTTGATCAAAAATCATATTTGAACCCCTAACAACTCCCTGTATTCACCTGATATGGCACCGTACGACTTCTTTCTTTTTTGGAAAAAAACATTTGGCATCCGAAAGTTCGACATGCTTTTTGACCGCAAAAAGCTGTGTTGAAACAGAAGAAGACTGTTTTGAATAAAACAAACGGAATTTTGCCGAAAAACCATTTTTTTAAGACCTCTTTCTTCTGTGGAACATACCTTGTAAGATGCTTTATGTATGTATATATAAACCGATTAGAGAAGGGTAAGCCCGGCGCCATATTTTGCAAACAAGGTGGACTTCGTTCTGTTTCCATATTTAAAATAATAGTTGTAGTTGAAAAATCGCTGGGCCAAACGTATCGAGGTAAAAGAGACATATTTTGAAACACAAATTGCGATTTTTCAAAGTGTTTGTGCGCACTTGTACACTATATACGTACCTAACGGACCATTCTCGTGAGTGTTTGTTAGTATGTATTTGTAGGAGCTGATGCAGAACATGATCAGAGCAAAAGAGTCCACTTTTATTGTGGCAATAACGTCCCAAGCGAAGTGCTCGGTGTGCTCTGCTCGACGTAGCACCCATAAAATTCTCTCTACTGTTTTTGCTGCCCAGGCGTGGGCAGTTAACGTGAATTTCGATGATAAAGTTTGGTAAAATAGAATCTAGAAGCAGCAAATGCTCTACTTTCG
Source organism: Bactrocera correcta (assembly GCA_027475135.1). Lineage (NCBI taxonomy): Eukaryota > Metazoa > Arthropoda > Insecta > Diptera > Tephritidae > Bactrocera > Bactrocera correcta. Next base: position 6,129,218 of record CM050322.1, read on the forward strand.
TGCGGCAGTCTTCGCCTAACACGATCAATGCATTCCACGTAGCCACAGTGGTGCTGCATTATTGTTGTTTACATATATTTGTCAACACAGAAAACAGGCAAGCAGAAGGAGTGGGTATTGTAGTATGTATTATGTTTTTTTCCACCGGTTATGGTCAAAATGTAAGCCACTCAAATCATCGAAAAGCTCCAACGACTGATAAAATTTTATGTTCATTGACGGACAAGCAGACGCATTTACGGACAGACAGAGAGAGTACTAAATGCGTGAGTATGAAGAGCTTGACAAGCTGGCCGACAGGGGTATAACTCTACGATGAAATGCGGCTACTAACAGAAGAATTTAAGACTGGAGCATACTCTTGTAGAACCCCCAAAGGTGATCTAGTGACCGATGCCCAGAGCATACTAAAACTATGGAAGGAATACTTCTTCAGCCTTCTGACAGGCATTAAAAGCATAACACTAGGGGAAGGCGATACCGATTCTCCAATCCATGACGGCGAAGTAAACGTTCCATTGCCCGACCGCTAAGAAGCCCGAATGGTTAGACGTCCGAAGAACAACAAAGTGGCGGGGGCCGGTGAACTGCCGACCGAGCTATTCAAATACAGCGGCGAAGAACTCTTAAGGAACATACATCAGCTTCTTTGTCGAATATGGTCGGACGAAAGTACGCCCAACGATTGGAATTTAAGAGCGCTCTGCCCAGTCCACAAGGGAGAATCCTCAACATCGCCTATAAGGTTCTATCGAGCGTATTGTTGGAAAGATTAATGCCCACCGTCAACAAACTGATTGGAGCCTGGAAAACGAACAACTGACCAGATACTCACCATGCGCCATCACTTCTTTCCTGCTTTTGACAAGGAAAGGAGTTGCCTTTAGGCCGCAAGTTTTGAATTTGGTATCCCGACAAAACTAATACGGCTGTGTAAATTGACGTTGAACAATACCAAAAGCTCTGAAGAGATCGGAAAGGACAAGGCGACTCTCTATCGTGCGATATATTATAATATATATTCAATAAATGGGGATGTATTTTAAAGCTGTAATTTTAAGGAAGAATGAGACCATAGTTTTTATTTTTTATAAAAAGAGAGTCCCATAATTTGTAACAGTGCGAAGCTGCCTTAGTAAGATGATGTCGAAGAATTTTCAAATATACTCTTATATATGTATATTGGGCGCTGGAAATTTTGCCAAACCCAAATGAAGTATAGCCGTGCTGATTCTATTTGGCTTAAATTGGTGGTTCAGAAAACCAATATACTCTCTGAAATGAGAAGAAGGAACTACCGCAATGCAAGTTTGTATCCAAAGGAGTGTAGCGTATATTAATTAACATGAGGGTATATGAATATTTTTGTGCATTTGATGCCACTGGACAGTAAAATCCTTTGCCAAGATACTGCACCTGGAGTTGGCGTTATGCGAAATTAAAAAAAACACTGAGAGAAGTATTGTTGCCACACAACAACAACGGCAAAGTGTATTACAGCAAACAATAGTATGTAAGTGTGTGTGTATAGATTGTATGCGAAATTTCGAAGCTGTCAGCTTTGCAATTTTCATTTTCACTCATTGACTGATTGAAGTGTTGCATGAAAGCTTCCCAACGTGTGTTTCTGTAGGTTGTTAGGCTTCACTTTGACGCAGTTCGCCTTCGTCCGGCCATAATTTTTTTGTTTTTCCTACCTACACTGGCTCAATTTTCGGTTTGACATTTACTGTTATCAGCCCGTAGCGTTCCCTCTGTGAGTTTTTAGGCATGCAAAGAGCATGTTGCGTATACGCAGTGGCTTTCAGGCATTTCAGCCTACCTATATCACAATATGTTCTTGTATAAATGGGTGGGAGTGTATGTGAAGGAATTTTGAAATGTAAGCGTGAGTATGTGAAATGCCCAGCAATATCAGTCGTTTATAGTAAATGTTTGTAGAGCTGTTTATTTGATTGCTCGTGATGTATGCTGCGGCTCTTCAATTCGGTGAATTTTTGTGTTTTAGTTGTACTAATTTCACAGCAACAACCCATGTCTCAGTGAACTATTAAGTTTTAATCACATTTGTAAAGTCTTCTACCATACGCATTTAAAAGTCCATAGAAAAAAATGTTTTTTAGAAGATGTGAACCTCTTTTTTTATTTCGGGTAACAGGACACCCATGTTTTTAAGATATCTCACTAATTGTCTGAAGTGTTAATTAAAAAATGTATTGGTAATATTTCCTAAATTTCCTTAGCTTTTTCAGCGATTTTTGAAATAAGTCACACGGAGGTTACTTGGCGAATGTGGAGGCTGTGACATCGTTACGTTATTGTCTTTGACTAAGAATTCACTAAAAAATTCTATAATTTATTTCTTCTTACAAAGGAAAATCCCCACGCTCGTAAAAATAAATCTAACCATATTGGCTATAGCAGCTAAAAAAGTATCGTACTTCAAGCGCACTGTAGTTAAATTCCCTTCGTAAATGATATTTCAAAAAAATGTTAAGTTCGTAGGATTCTTTTTAATTACTATGCCGATATAAGCGAGACCTGTACGTCTACAACAGCTGTTTGATTAGGTACACGTCAGTAGCGCGTTGTGATTTTTAAGGGATAAAAATACCGAATTAAGAATTTGTCTCAAATTGTGTATTTCTAACCAAATTTCGTGTTATAAAAGGTGAATGTCAGAAAACAAGGCTTAAGGTCATTCAATAATATAAACCTACGAGTGGTACAAATCCTTTAAAGACGTTCGTGAGATCGTTGCAGACATGCCTCGTTCTAGAAGATTATGAATTATTATTATGAAAAATCGTTCGCTTAAGTGTATTGCATTTGGTGGGGATTGCTTTAAAGGCAACAAAATAAAATAAGTGTTTATTTATAATTGAAATATTGTATATCAACATTATAAAAACAAGTATGGAACTGCTAAGTCTGAGTGTAACCATTTAATACTTTTAAAGAAATCTTGTTCACTTAATTTCTTTGAAATATTACACAACAGTTTAACCAAACCTGAATAGTTTAAATAAAGGGAATGGACGGGATGACATTGCTCAGGTAGGATCGAGAATATACTTGAAGTAATTTTATATGAGCGATATGTTTGGCATAAAACTTGTTAAAATAACTAAAATATTTCAACTAGTGTATAGAAATTGGCAGTGTTTACTCGAAATTATCTATTTTTGTCAACACTACTATAGTTAACATGCCACAGACTAACAAAAGGCTTCCATAGTTTCATTAAGGCACCTCATCACATCATATATGTATGGAAAATGTTAAATTTTTCCCCGATTTCATCTATTTTAGGCACTTAGAGACACTGTGAAGTCTTTCTGTACCATCTCAATTATAAAATTTAATATATATTTTTTGAACCGTGAAGATGCACACACAATATACTCGTAGCAATGCTCCCTTCAGTTGATTAATATAGTAATTTTGGTATAAATTGATCCCTAGCTCTGAAAAATGGCCAGTTAAAATTTTAGAAATTGTACTTGTATTATTGGATATAACATGGACGGACTGTTTACAACTACAGTTTTAATAACATTCTTTACCTTAAAAATAACTCACATTTTCACCTCCCACTACTTGAATGAACGCACGTCGCGGTTTCAGATAAAATGTCGCTTTTAGGTAAACCCGAACCTTCCAATTTACCTCTCTAACATTAAAATACACAATGAACCCTCATTAAGATTTTAGATAGGCAGTGTCAAAGTTGCTAAATTCTTTTTAATTATGCACTCGCAAAAATGGTGAAAGCTTTAAACACTGGTCGAGTTAAACAAAAACAACCAAAATGTAGTAATAAATCAGCAATCATTTATTTATGAGTACATAAGTGTATTGGGGTAATACTATTTTTTGTAGTTGTACAATGAATGCTTTCTCCAGGTCGGGCAAAGAACCGATGCAATTGGGTCTGGTAGTGAATGAGAAAAAGATGAAATATCTCCTGTCTTCAAAAAAACAGTCGTCACAATCGCTCCAAGTCACTGTTGATAGTCATAGCTTCGAATTCGGAGATAATTTCGTCTATCATTAACACCAATAATAATGTCCGCTTCGAAATCCAAGGCAAGAGATATTTAGCAAATGCTACTTCCGATTGAATAGACAAATGAAAAGTAAAATCGTCTATCAATGAACAAAGACCAAATTCTACAAGTCATGTGCGATGTCAAAAGGCACCACCCTAATCCTTGCTAAAGTTGCAACCTTATTGAATTTTTCTGCACCCGTTAATGAGAATTATAAAAGAACCAGAATTTAATATATTACAAAGGTTAAGGAAAAAGTTTTATACTGATAAGGCGCGCTAAACATTTAAGCGGTGTTAGGTTGGACGGTAGCTTGCATAGCTGTTGTTTTTACGAGGTCCGCACCATGCAGTTGTATAGTTGGTAGTATAATTTTTGAAATTAAGCAGCTTCAAAGAAGCATTAAACCCGAAAATTATGATATTCCAAATACATCAACGAAAACGTAGCAAATAAAGCAAAATGTATGGCAGCGAGGGGATCGGATATAAAATGTAAAAGAGTCAATAATCAGAACAAAAAGTAGCGAAAGTTGGCGTTGGAATGCGAGGTATACAGCAGCACTTGAGCCATTTAAAATAGGTTAAAATGTAGCAATCTGAGGCGCCTGAGTATATGCTACGTTTCTTGTGCTCAATAATTTTTCTGAGTTTGCAACTTGTGCGCCCTTGTGTGTTTTATTTGTCGTCTAAGTATTGGCAGCCTGAAGTTTTATGTATATATTAAGCTATTTTTTATGTATAATATGTGTGTATATTCGTGCCTTTTTGTATATAACTTTTATATGTTCATTTGCTTATTTTAAAATGGTCGATGGGAGTATTTCTTTAGAGGCTGGGGCGTTCCTTTCCTCTCAGCCTTAACACAGTTTCGCAAAAGTTGCTACAATAGCTATACTGTTGCACATCTAAATATTTGCATATATATTTATATATTTATATATATATATATATATATATATATATACATGATGTATATTTATATATACAGTTTTCGATACTTTACTAATACTAACTAAATTAATTTACTAACTGAACACTAACACTGTATAGTTTATATTTCTTAACGTATGGGCTAATTAGAATTCAAAAAACAGATCTTTGAATCTTCACCACTTTAATAACTAACAAAACTTTGAAGGGTGAGCTAAAGTCAAAATACCAAAGAAAAGGTAATAAATTAGATGAGTGTTGCCAATTGTAAATGGAGGCGTTAGTCCGATTAAAATATAGTTCCTCCGAGATCTTCCTAGACCTAAAAGGAGACTGAATTGGCGTATCGAAAGGACGCATGTATGTAGTAAGCCTCTATTCGTTGGTCAGCCTAGTGTTAGTGGAGCCACAGGAACATCTGTTGACGATCCGCAACCCTTGTATGTTTGCAAAAAGTTAGTGTACCGTCTCAACTAAAGCCAAGACTGTTTGCAGAAGTCCTTAAAAGAAGTGCTTTCATTTTTTTACTTTCAACATTTTTAGGCACTCATAATTGTGCACAACAAATCTGTAGAACTTATGAAAACACAAACAATACAGTTAGTTCAGTGCATATCCAATTAAAAATTCCTCCGTTTAGAAATATTTATATATTCCTTAAATTTCAAAAAGGCCTCTTAACCAACTTCAAAGCTTTACTTGCATACCTCCACACATATCTACTTCTTTCAACTATTCGTAGCTTTCAAATTATTTCACACAAAACCACCTTAGATGAACTCCTTGGCGAATTTCCTTCAATGATGATGCGGCTAGGAAGTGTAAATTTACCAATAAACACCAGAAACCCTTTCATGATAGCCGTAAAACTTTATGTTCACTTCATTTCTACCTTTTTGCAGAGTTTAGCATGCAAAGCTTTCACAAAAGTATAACTGGCATACATACATACATACTATATATTTAAATAATTGAGCATGTTGTCTTGGTTCTGTGAAAGTATTTTTATAGCGCACACATAAATTTTGGAAAATGTTTTCTTTTTAATTAAACAAAAACTTTGAACCGAAATCCTCGTGCATATCTAATGGCTGAATAGCTGCAGCCGAACATGCTTAATATATGTATATATCTACACACAAAAAAAGGAAACAAATTTTGTATTTATACTAGTGTTCAATAAAATTCAAGTGGATGTGTTGGGTTAATTTCAATGTTTTTTTTTTTTTTTACCATAATAAAATTGAAGTAACGATAAAACGCTTCGGACTTAATTAGTGGTAGATTCGCCATTTTGAAACACTATTGAAAGTCATTCAATTATTGCTATCTTGGTACCACTTAACTACTGGGCACTAAAAAAAGAAGTGAAGGATCGTTTCTAGTTTCTTTTCGAGTTTGTAACAGCGGCAAATGTTCTCATTTTTGTCGCGTGTTTTCCAACTGACCAATGCCCCGTTATGGAAGTGGTAAAACTGTTTATACAATTTCTGGACATATTTAATAAGTCGGATTATATTTTGGTCATATCTGGTTCGCCTTCTTACATTTGGCTATAGATTTCTTAGTGTTCAAAACTAATCCTTCAAATTGTGTTTTTGGTTATTTATTGATCATTCCTAGAGGACACCGTATTACCTCTTTATAGACTTCTCTATAGGGGTTTCTGATTTGGCCAATTTATACGCTATCTCGTTGCCGAACATGCTCCTGTAACCGGTAACTCAAATTATGGACAAGTGAATTTTTCCCGCCACTGAGCTTAAAACCTTTCCACATTTGTCTCCAAAGTTGGAATAAAACTTTTGCGAATTATCTGTGAATATGTTAGCTTTCTATTTCCTACCGTGGTTATTCGATAGAACTCCTTTTCTTCCTGGTACTTCCGCTTAAAAAATATTAACTGAGTTTGGTAGACGGAAAGAGAAATAATTATAAAGACCCACGGAATACATCCCCGTCTTTATTTCGCGCTTCAATTTAGACCCGTCGGTATTGATGAAAACAGCGTCCTTACTAAATCTCTTCTCCATTCATCTTTTAGAATTTTATTCATATTTAATTACATGAAAGGTCCCTACTAAGTTCATTCGACTTATATATACCCAGCTGATATTAGATAAGATTTCGAAACTTAAAACGTACATAACATAAAACTGTTAAGCATAGTACTGTTAGAAATTAATTCCCGGTTCTTAGATGCAAGTTATAATGATTTTACCGTGCGATTCTGTACTGTGATACAGTCTCAAGTCTCTAAATTTGAGATTTTAAGTTAGAGACAATTTTTGAGACTTCAGAAGATTTTGCTGTTCTGTTAATATTTTTATACTTGAACGAAAATAAATACATATGTCGATAACAAGTATTAAATTTTTTATGACATAGTCAAAAAACTAATTATCAATAAAAATAAAAATATATGTTTACTTTGTTTCATAACATTTACGAAATTTATGCTAAATGTATTTATTTTGAACTTTTCCGTGCTTGAGTTGCTTAAAAAATATAAAAAAAAATCGACAATCGATTAATATCTATGATGATCTCTATTCAGTATATTCAAAATGGCAGACAAGAGCTCTTTTTATTTTTGTGACCTGCGAACTACCAGGTCTTAAATTTGAGGCAATATTTTGAGACTAACGCTAGAGACTGTAGTGAATAGTAACTAATCACAAATTGAGATTTTACCACAAAATGTAACAAATAGATACTAGAGACTGGTTACAGAATCCCGCTATTATTATAAAACTTAGATATAAAAAATGTCATATTAATGTATATATGTAGCTAGGTTCTGATAGCCAAAACTATAATAAGATCCGTGGAGACCCTTCTACTCTTTTTATTACAGCCTCTGTGGACTTGAAACTAGCTCTTGGAAGATAAGTATGCAACTGACTCAAGTTGCTTTCAACAAGAAACAGTATTTCCGATCCAACCTCAAGAATTCGTTCTTCTTACGATGATTATTGCAATTATCTTAGTAAACTTGATTAACTCTAAGAGAGTGAGGCAAATAGCTTGAGAATACTAAAGTGTTTCGACTACCATTCTCTTAGGATGCAATGCACTTGTGACGCATTCAATTGATAAATTTCTGCGAATCGTTGCGCATATGCAAACAAAGTGAACGATTGTGATTCTGACATATCTAGTTCCGACTTATTGCCTTACTTACCTGCTTTGATCACAACGTCACGCGAAACAATTGTACCCACAGCATTGCTGGCCACACAATGATACACGGACCAATGGACATCTTGACGAAACTCTTCCGCTTCGAAGGGAGGGAAATAGAGTGAACCGTTAGCGAGCATATGACGGACCTGCAAGAGAGAGGTAAATGTATTAGCAGTGAGTCGAGGTAGAAATGCAAAAATATTGAAACAGTGATTTAGTTTAATGGAAATTGGAAATAATGCAAAGCTTTAAATCGATTATATTGCAAGCGGTGCGTTGTTACAGTACTGCAGAGATACTAACAGCAATTTTTTACTTGATCTGTAAAAATTTGCGACAAATAAGCTGCTATTGCTACCGATATTCGGAAATCCACGACAAGCAAAAATGATGAGTGAATCAAAGGGAATCATAAGATTAAAAAATACGCACACACATATTTATAAGGGGCAGTTTTAATGACTCCCGTATAGCAGACGACACCCAGGCCCCTTCACTGGTCACTGCAATGCCACATTGTTGTACTTACCCACTACTAAAAACTGCAGCAGTGGAGCATTGACTTCGCTCGTTGCTTGTTGTGCTATCGATATTTCTAAAGTACTTAGTTGTTGTGCGAAATAAAATGCGAAGCTGCTACATTGTCCGACCGCCCGTTAATCTTCTGACCAACAACACCCTTTTCGCAGTATTTGTCTACTTGCCGACTGCGCCAGCCTGTTTCGCTGTTATATTTAACGACACTCGCTCGATTCCATCCATCAACAGTCTGTACCTTCGGTGCCATATCGAAACAACTCAGGCAAGCCGCCAATGGCGGAAGTTTGGTTCAAGTGGTCATTGATTGAATTTGTTCGAAACTGACTCTGGCCGCCCGCCTGAACTCTGAGCTCTTCTTGCATGTCACCCATAAGTGATTGTTGCTTTTATTGTCATTTTGTTGCTATTGCTTTGTATTTGAATTTTTCTACTGGTGGCAGTTGTTTAACATTTTCTACCGTTCAGTAAGTACCACGCATTGTTTGGGATGTGGCTCATATACTCGGTTTAGTGATAGTGCTTGCGCTAGAAACTACCATAGTGTTTTGTTCTAAGTTGTTAAATTTCTTTACCATTTTTTTTGCATTAAGGGGTGTACAGACTTTAAGTTAACAACAGTTAAATATTTATAAAAGAATATTATATTAAGATTTTGTTTGCAAGACATTTTAAGGTTGCTTTGATGACTATAACAGTAGTTGCTTTTGTTTATATTTGCTTTATTTCGCAAGAATGCTTGAGATTGTTAGAATTTTATGAGCCAGCGGAATCATAGATAAATATATACAATACATTCGTACATAACAAAGTTACGTAAAGTTCGATTGTTGATCCAGAGATTGTACTTACATTTACTGGCTTATGCTTTGCTGGCTTACAACAACGGAGATCGGTTTTTATGGCTTCTAAAACTACTAGATATAACGCCAGTAAAGAAGAAGGAGTATACTATACATATAGTAAAACAACATATCTTGTATTTAACAACTAATAATACTAAAATCTAGTTGCCTCGTGACCCCCGATTGCGCCCTGCGGCTTTCGTAAATTTTTTCTAAAGAATTATTACTCACTGTTCAATCATCAAAGGTTGGTTCAAGGATTGGATTTAAAATTTCCAGTATTAAATCAGATTAATGAGCAGGACTGCTTCATTTATTATAACAATTCTTCTATAGGCGCTTTGAAAGCCAATCAATTAGCTTTACCCATTAGCAGTATTTCAGCACAGGTTAAACGACGAAGCGTCTTTATTTTATCACATATTTATTATTTGATATAAGACTCAGCCACCCGCCGAAGGTGTGTAAGTAATAACAATAAGTTTCTACTACGCTTTCCTGGAGTGAAAGCTATAGTAAAGAGCATCCCACATAATATTTAGCAGTACCGCGTGGCTGTTGGACAGTATCCACCCAAAAGATTTACAATTACGACGAGATTACCTTCTATTTGAGCAAATCTGAGCCAGAAGTATGTCGCAGTAGCACATGTTCAGTTTATCGATAGAACGCAAGAGAACATTGGAAAACCATATCGCTTCTCATCCAATTAAATTGGGGTAAGGCTGCCCTGTTTAGGAAGCTCATCGCAAACAAGTCTAGAAATATGACTGCTACTGTTAAGAAGGTCATGCAGACCTTGACTTGTTTCGAGCACACAGTCATCGAGCTCAAAATTGGAATTCACTTTTCTCTGAAGAAAGATGCACTTCGGAGCAATATATCTTCTACTACCTTGATGGCAGCTGCTTTCGCTTGAAAGACACTACAGTAGTCTGGTATTCTGAAACTATATTTTATGAGGAGCTCCCAACAGAACACTTAACATCCTACCCTCCCTTTTAACTTGGGTCCGACCGCCACAATAACAAAAAAAATGCCTAGTCGAACAAGCCAGTGATGGAATAGTTGTTCTTACTTCAGACAATTTAGAACACAACCAAAATAGAGAACAAAAAAAGGTAAGAGAGTTAAAAAATAAAGAAAGTTTTGCATACAGGCTTTGCACGACTAACTGTAACCGCTATCAAAGTTTGAGACAGAATAAATCTTACCTTTGATATCGAGGTGATGGGATTATTGTCCTTGTCCAGCCATTCCACATTCGGCGGTGGATTGCCATGCGCTATGCAATCGGCAATGCTGCCAGCATTGTTGGTGAATTCGATGCGCGATGGCGGCTCATGCGAGAAATTAGGTCCTTGGGTGTCAAAGTAGTTGGAAGCATCTGAAAGAATGTATACAAAAATAAATAAAGCGAAGTAAGGAATAAATGAATATGATGCACCGGGCTACGTATCAATTTGTCACATTGTTAATAAGTGCTTTTACAGTTATGAGATTGCAATTTACAGACAAAACCCCAAGCATTAAAAGTATTTATTTATGTATCAGAGAAATTAAGTTTAAATGCGATGATTGCTGATGCTAACAGTAGATAACCGAAGAAGCACTTCAAGCCGGATAGCTACAGAAAAGCTTAGAAACCAGATTGCAATCATGCCTAAGCCACCTAGATGTTTTCTTTCGCTTTTTTCTTTTACAAATATTTTTTTCTATTTACACAATTTTTTTTACCTCCTTCGCTTCTTTCAACTGTTTGCTTAAAACCCTTTTATATGCTTTGCTTTACTGTCGCTTGGGTTTCAAGCATTAGCAGCAGCGCCGCTCACAATGTCTCAGGCAGTTTGTCTTCGCTCTTTGGAAAATCTACCTTACTATCAGTAAACTTTCGCCGAGTTCTTTATAATCTTAACAGCAAGTGGGTGCTGTCGTTGCCGCTTTTGTTCCAGATAGACCTTTTAGAAAGCTCGAGCAAACAGTTGCCGGAATTGGCAAGGGTTTGTCTTTGCCCCACAACGTCGTTTCTTTGTCTACTTGTTTGTTGGATTGGGAAAATGTCCGGATAAGTGTTTGTTAGTGGCAATGATAGGGGTTGGTAGTAACAAATTGATAAAGGGTGTCTGCCTAAGACATGTGCTTTTTGAAGAAGTAATAAAATGCATATATGGCGGAGAAATATTTATTTAAAAAAAAAAAAATTGCCATTACATTTTAAAAATAAATAAAACGTTCCAACTTTGTTAACTCGGCTATAATCGCGTAAGCGGTGTCTACGCCAATTAATTAAAAAAAGAAAACGTTCCTTAAAATGGATGGGCATAGCTCTCATTTTTACGCGCGGATAGACTCATTCGGGATGGTCAATCGGTTTTAAATCTGGCAAGGATTGGACTTTGTAAGGAGAAAAACGAAGATCCTTCCATAAAATTTTACAAAAACGCATTGGCAATCGGGGTTTCTTTGATATTACATTTTCCTTCACAGCAACAGTATCGATGCTAGAGTCTACTAGAATAAACGTGGTGCGAAACCGATTTATAGTAGTTCGGAATAGCGATTCCGCTGGGCAATTATGTCGTCTTAATATTAGCCATAGTACGCTAACCGAAATATTATTTTGGTAAAAAATGTTCACACTTTAAAAACATTGTTCCGGAGTAAAACCGTTAATTTTTAAATGGCAAGAGAAAAATGAGCTTTCAAAAAGACTTCCTACAAAAAAGTATCAAATAATTGAAAACCACACGTCTAAAAAAACACCCGTTATGAAGATTCATCGTCCACATTTGTCGGAGACACATGCTATGTAATAAACCGCAATGGGTTCAAGTGCATCTTTTACAAATCTTTCATGCAATTCCCGTGCATGTTGCAGGTCTAGTCACAGACACATTCAAGTAATTACACCCTTATATTTGTAACTCCAGCTCCGTTTAAACTAATGGCCTAAAAGTCGCACGAGCAAACAGGAAATTGCAGGGAACAAACTCAATAAAGCCTCCACGTTCTGCAACAGGGCTACTTGAAACACATGCAGGATGTTTAACAGAAACCATGTAAGGTATCGTAAATATGTGTGGCACAGAAATACTGAATAAGGCGGCGTTAAGTTCGAGTGAAGCTCAACATTAGATAATATATTACTGCATTTAAAATCAGCTGATCTCGACATGAAGGGAATGGCTAAGAATTTCAAAGCAAATCGCTATTTTCGTCTTCGCAGCAAATTTATTATTAATTAATTTAAGTAAACAAAATGCTAATCCAAGTTTCAACCTTGAACTAGAATATACTAAAATTCTTGCTAGGAATTTACTATATTTTTAAGGTTCGAATCGACCGATTGCGTAAACATACACATAAGACTAATCTCAATGATATGAGTGGCAATCACTCTATTCCTTGACATTAATAAAAAATAACAACTATTTTTCTTTTAATGTGGGGTTGGGCTGTTATTGTTCTTCTAATTTTTCATCAAAGAGATTCTAACAAGTTTTATAATTGTAATTGTTTGCGAAATAAAATTCAATAAACCAGTTTGAAAGAAGCTGTTGTTCAAAACGCTTTACTTTGAAACATCGTACTAAATAAGTAATTTTGTCCATTAAGAGCTAGACTGTAGAAGATAACATTCAAACAGACTTCAAGACAATAGCTAATGGTTTTAGCTTCATATATAATATATATTATATATAGTATCAAACTTCTTTTCATGATTACTATTTATCCCTTCTCATGCCGCTCTTTATAAGATATATTCAACGAAGGTGCTTCGATTCTGTGGGTATTAGAATAGTGGAAGCATAACAGGAAAAATTATATTAATACTGATTTTAGTCGCTAGCATAAGTACGTCTATTTTTGAAGAAAATTTCTTTCTCGGTTTTGGTGTTCATTTCAATAATCTAGTAAAGTTTGTAATGTTGACATGACGATATACAATCCTTTATCTTGTAAATACAGTCTTTACGAAATTCATAAATTTCACGAAAAACAATTCCGGTTAAAGAAACTGATTTTTGTTAAAGTCAGCGTTCTGTACTATGTATGAAATCTAATTCGTCTAGTTGCTACAATCTGATTCATAAGTGTAGCTAAAAATGATGCAATGAAATGGGTCAGTCATCTTTACCTTTGAAGGAAGGTTAGCTTAGTTATACAGCCCGATCTTTGCTAAAGATCACCAGAGCTTTTATCGTATCATTATACTTTAAACAAGGTATATTAAGTTTGTCGCGAAGTATATAACACATAGAAGGACGCTGAAACTTCCTGAACGATCGGAATCAAGGGCTTGTATGAAAAGCTTTCGCATTTTACAAGATATATTCACCAAATTTTATATGGGTTATTTTCTAAGGCAACAATGTAATCTCCGAAGAAATTGTTGAGATCGGATTACTATAGCATTTAGCTTCCATACAAACTGGACACATAATTACTAAAAGAAATGCATCTGTGAAGTGTATATTTGCCTCGATGCAGCCAAGTTAACGTTTTTTCTTGTTTTCTTATGATTTTAACATTTAACAGTTCTGAAAAATAACGCTATGCAGTCGCCAAACTCTTTCTCAGCCTTACTCTTAAGTTTGTATGAATGCCCTTTGGTTGGGACATCTCTATAAAATAATTTTACCATATCTAATATGTTATATGAGCATAACAGCAAACGTCAAACGGAAACATATCACTTTCCCTCTCTCCCTTTCTCCCTTTCTCTGCATGCAAGTAGATGTAAGAAAATAGAAAAGTTAAATCAGAAAAGTGTCTCTGCTATTGGTTTTGGAGAGATGGAGACGAAATTAAACAGAAACCAAGAACATGTAATTACTACTGTGGTTGGCAAATTGCAAACGCATATGAAACAGTAAAAGCTCTGCTCAGCCGACTTCGTGGGCTTTCCCGTTCTACCAAAGGGGTTCGAAGATTACATTGACATCAATGACAATGCTGCTGATGAAGACGATGTTGCTGATGATGACACTCTTGAGTCAGGGAATCAGATACAAAACGGCCAGAAACAGCGCGAGCGGAGAGTGTGACAGCGCTGACGGTAATGGAAAAGTTGCACAGTCCATTGAGTTGGAGTTTTTTACACTTATGTTGATATCAAGGATGCAATAATGTGCTAGTGTGGGAGATTAGGTGTAGATGGCACTCACAGATTCAGTTATCTTGTTGTTGCTTTACTTGATTGATAATGATGTATGTATACCAGGCGTCAAATGAAAGTATAAATTTCACAGAGGTTTCTCAATGCAGTTTTATTAAAAAAAAAAGCAATTAATAATTCATACATTAATATTATATTTACATAGGTATTTAAGTAACAAATTAAATATTAATATATTTTTTCCGGAATGAAAAGAAAGAACTTTAAACTTTAAAAAACGGACTCTTAAACAAAAATAGTCAAATGAAAGTATAATTTATGAAAAAATACAAAACATTTGGTTTAAAAGTAAATTTACTAACTAATATTGCCTTCTTTATTTTTCATTATTGCACGTTTTGGCATGCCTTAAAATTTTCTAATATTTTCATTGGAATAATGTCAAATTGACGCTTCATCTCTAAAAAAAGTTATTCCAAGTATGTGCGGCTGCTTTTTGAAAAATTAACCACAAATGCTGGATTGGATTTAAATCCGGTCCCTGAGCTGGTCATCCCAGTTTTCCGATTAAGCCTTCCTCAAAAAAAAAAAAAAAACGGGTAGACAGGCGAGATGTGCGTTGTGGGTCGTTATCTTATTGGAAGATAAATGACCACAAGTTCACGTTTTCCGCATTTATTTTCAAATTTTCGCCAAGAGTGTCAACATACCCGTCATTCGTCCATCGATGTTAACTACATTACCTATATGCTTCACTGATGATTGTATGCACTGTGGGTTTAAGGGATAAGAAGGTTTACACCACACTCGCTTTCGTGTTTTTTAATTTCTTAACTCGAACTTGAATTCACCGGACCAAATTACTTCATCTCAAAATGTGATTGGCATATTTAGATATTTTTTTTGCAAACTCCAGTCCTTTTTTCCTAATCGAAATGGAGAACAAAGGTTGTTTTTTGCAACATAATTTTTAAAACCAGATTTTTGTAGTTTCCTTTTCATTGTACTAATGAAAACATCCAAACCAAAACCTCCATTAAATACCGCTATGAAATTTCAGGGTTTTCAGGAGCATTTCTTCGTACAAGTCGCTCAGAGTGTATAGAAAGTTTAGAATATAAACCTCCAACGTACTTAATCTTGCATGTCTTCCTTCTCTTTAAGTTTTCAAAAATCTTTCTTGCATTTCCGATCAAAATGGAATATTTTTCATATATTTTTTGATATTAGGTTGTCAAAAAAGTCTTGCGGTATTTTCGCCAGTTGGCGCTGAAAGCGAGTAGTTCTAGTTTTATTCGACGCATCGGGTCATGCTATACTTTTTTGGAAATCTCATTTCACGCGCTAACACGTGTTTGATTGATTGTCGTTTCTTTTAAGTCGTACGTGAGTTATAGCGTCGCAAACATGGAGCAAAATAAAAGGAAAATACGGCATATTTTACAGTAATACTACGATAAAGGCAAAAATGCATCTGTAACCGCCAATTAAATTTGTGCAGTTTATGGACCCGATACAGTTTCCATTTCCACCGCACAACGATGGTTTCAACGTTTTTGTTCTGATGTAGAGGTGGTCGAAGATGCGCCACGCTCCGGAAGGCCTGTCATCGAAAATTGTGATAAAATCGCTGAATTGGTTAAAAGAGACTGGTATAGTAGTCATCAAACCGTTACAAACCATTTGAAGAAGCTTGGAGTCACTAAGAAGCTCGATGTATGGGTGCCACACGAATTGATTCAATAAAAATACCCTGAACTGGGTTTTTTAAGAATACTGCGAAGTTTGTAACACCCTATAAAATATGTGTATATGAATGATCAACATGGCGATATAAGTCGATTTGGCAATGTCTACCTCAGTGTTTGAGATATCGTTCTGAAATTTTGCAAACATCCTCTTCTCAGTTAACCGCTTATTTGTTTGAATCGACGATATCGACTACTATATCATATACTTAGCTGTCATACAAAATGATCGATCCAAATCACGATAAAGAGTTTTTTATCTGTTTAAGTAACATAAAATCCATTTTAAGATTGTTTACGTCAAACAACGTGGCAGGAAAGAACTATCAAAATGTTTCATAAATATTATTGTAATAATTAACCGGTACCTGTATGACCGTCATCAAAGTACTTAGAATCGGCTTTTGGAAAATAGTTTTTCTTCCGAAAAAAGTGGGAAGCTCCGGCGATTCTAAGAGATTTCGATCAATCGAGATTGCTCTAACGCTTTTAAATAAAGGTATTAGATACATTGGAAGATAAAGATTGTATGGCAGACATATGTACTTTACTAAAAAATAAATTACGCCTTAAAATAGCAAAAGATTTAGAGTAAACTGAGCTGAGTGAGGGCCGAGAATTGACTGATTAAATTTGCGGATGTACTTTAATCTCCGATATATCAATATCGTCCCGGGGCAAAAATGAGCTTCAAACAAAGAGCCAACATTGAATTTTCATTTAAGTCATTGCGCACTGTGAATGGTACGGTGTGTGCAAGTTTTTTAAAAGCATGCTAGCAATTACAATTGTTGGAACATGATACTCACTTGAATCAAACGATGGACGACGCACACGTTCGCACACTTTTCGCGAGGATCATTTCAACATATCAGCCTTCAAATTTGCGTCAATTTATTTTTATCGTATTAATTTTCCATCGTATACGATAAGAATTGGAAATACGTAAAGGCCGGTTTATACTTCCATTGGTGTGACATCAATTCTACCTGCCTTTTGTCAATTTACTTCAACAAACTATGAAGTTCACGAATGTTTGTCCGAACATTGGCCAAATTACCTTAACTTCGATTGCTTGAGTATACGCGTAATTTTAGCTGCCAAAAAAGCCGATGTTGTTAACATAAACTGGAAGATTCAATTGCAAATTCCGGGAGATTTGTGTTTATACAAATCGATCGATCGTCTTGACAATGAAAACCGTGAATTATCCAGTGGTATGCCGCCGCATTATTTGCGTCTCAAAGCTGAATCTGTCATTATTGTGTTTCGCAATCTTCATGCGCCGAAATTTTGTAATGGAACCCTACTGATTGTGTCGGTGGAGGATTTATTGACAGTATCTCGAAGGTTGAACAAATACAATTTTTGTACTGAGTAATTTCATTAGGAGCAGAAGATGGTTAAGAAGGGGTATTACAGAGTAACGGATTTTTGTCTAGGTGATTTTACAATGACCTATAGGCCTGGGTGCCTAAAATTGCTCCAAACAAAAAGTCGAAAGAGTTGTATTCACGGATAATTGATTGTAAATTAAGCTCGTTACTAAGTTGTGGCCCTCACTTTATTTCCCATAAATATGCTTAATTTTTCCTCTTAAAACTGAACTGGGGTTAAAATACAATATTTTATGTAAAAAACATGTGGTATTACACCCAGCCTACAAAAATGACAATTAAATGAATAAAATCGATTATCCAATGATGTAAACTAATATACCGTTCCTTACAAGTTTAAATACATTACGACCTTCGTATTTGTATGTGCAAACTAGGGTAGGTCCTTTTAAAAAGGTATAGTGCTTGGGTCTACTAACCTAAATTAAGATATCCATTTAGAGAACAATTGAAGTGTTATCTGTACAACAACAAGCAATTTTAACCCATTATAACAGCTTTGCATTACCTTCAGCATTTTTATAGGCGCTCCGAAGTTTCCTTCTGTGTGTTACAAACTTCGTGACACACTCAATATCTCTCTCTGTTTAAACAAACTTAATATGCCCTGTACAAACAGATGTGTGTTCATGGGTTTCAAATCATGCGATATCATTTAGAAGATAATTAGAAGATTAAGGTCAAACTTCTCACCAGTCAGGAAACGATGTACTCGTATCAGCCAAGGTACGCAAGTAGTTACAGTAGTAAAAACAGAGGGTACCCCCCAAAGGCCTGCCTACCTACACTGTCTGCAAAACGTTTGATATGGCGTAAAAAGTCTCAAAATCAACTGAAGAAAAGCTGGTATTAGAGAACAGTTTTCGAATTTGGGGAAGATAGACAAACAACAGATTGATATCGAAGAGATAAAGCACTTAAAACAATTAGAGAAGGAAAACGAGTGATTCCTGAGAAGAAAAACTTTCATGGAAGCTGGTAAAGCTAGCAGATCTAAGAAAAAAAGCGCTCCCACAACGAGTCATTGAAAATTCTAATAAAAAAGTTAAAACATAGCGTAGCCAAGCTGAATGCAATAGCAATAATTTCATTAATGTTGCCAAGGACAGCCTCCAGGTATTCATTATAAAATCTAAACCAATAAAGACATAAATGCACTTCTTTATTCCAATAACAGCACAGCAGTCACCACAGGGGTCATGACAGGGACGTGTCACCTGACAAACTCAAGAAACTAAAAGATGTCAATAAAGGAAAAGACATCTCAATAGTGTAGGCGCAAACGCAAGACAGAACTTATGGAGGCTCCTGTCATGAGAGATGAGTTTTCTTTACAGTGCATGCTCAGTTTATGTATTAGAGTCGATAAACCAAGTTCGGATAGATTTTCAGTGTGGGAGGAAGTCCAGGATCTCATAAGAGGGTGAACGAAGACAGAACTGGAAGGTCTTCGAAATATGCTGTTGAAAGATTGATATTGCTTTTCAAAAGACAGAGGGCATTGTTAACTCTTCTCTGCTGGAGAGTCACTTGAGGTTTTAATGATTACGGACTTCCGCGGTAGTCAGCAATCCTCCGCAACAACTACGGGAGGATACAGAAAGCGGCAATTTACACTTACACGGATAGCCAGGCGGCACTCTGAATAGAGTAAATTTCCCGATTGAGTACCCCCCTAACGTTTGTCCACGTAGCTGCATACCACAAGTTAAATACACGTTAAATTGTGTGCTGATGCAACCACAAATACATAAATTTCAATTATCAACTTCAATGTTAATTGCATTCCTGCTAATTTTTCGCATTCGTGCACGTATACAATATGTTCTGTATGTATGGATGTAAACATACGTCTACTTATGGTTTAAAATGCACATGCTCGTATAAACATAAATAAATGTGTTTGCTTTTATTCCACTCACCTGTACTGGTTGTTGTGATGACGACCAGAAAGGCTATCACGAGTAACACGATAATATCAGTCGTTCTTGCGCTGGCAAGTGGCAGCTGGCGAGGCGTTTTACTCCAACGTTTGGTCGCTGCATAATCAAATGAAGGTTTTCGCCGTTTACTCATTTTCCCAATCGCTCGCTTATCATCCATCGGATCGGAAGACATACATAAATAGTTGAGGCGACAAAGAAGCGATGTACTTTTCAATAGCAAATGAACAGCTTTTGGTGGATCCGCGGAAGACACGATTTATTAGTTAAAAGAACGCGTAAAGGCTGCAAATAAAACAAGGAAAAGCAGAGAGAAGAGTAAGTATTTAAGTATAATGTCAGAAAGGTCGCGTTTCATTAAATATGTATAAGGAGTTGTGGATAGCGAACCACCATTTTAGATGAGCTAAAATTTTATACAACCAAATACAGACACACCTGCATAATTACACTCCAAACACACATACATACATATGTAAATATATCCAAAAGCTTGATTGCGACAAAGCTAAAGGCTACACATTACGATGAAAGATTTTTCTGAACAAAAGGTACACGACAGGTCTCTAGTCTAATTCACTGAAGCGACCAGTAAACTTTTTGCCCAATACAAAATGTATATGATACCTGTTATAATTTTTCATGTCTTTGTTAATATATTAAAAGCAAAATAATGTAAGGAGAAATGTGAGAATCTCCCAAGTTTATTAGAAAATTTCACAAAACTCAGAAAACTTGAATTACACAGCCAGACAAAATTAAAAAAACAAAAATTTAACTCTCTTTGATTTTATCAGCTGATTCTAGTTAATTTTGGCGGGCTGAATTCAAATCTATAATAAGTTTGTCTCTATCAGCAAAAAAAGGAGATATTTATGCTTGTTTTTTTGCGGCCATAAGTAATATAATTTTATTAAATTTATTAACATGTTATTTTACAACTTTTGAAGTATATTAGAAAAAATCTTCAATGAAAAATATTAAATTGACGGTCAATCTCCAAAAGCGCCTTGAAAAAAATGGTTTAACGGTAAACATTATAATTCATTTGCAGCTCATTCTCACGCTGGTCTTTAAAAAAATGAATTGGAGGTCTTTCTGCTCCCATGATTCCCCCGGCGGATGCTGTGTCGAATAACTTCAGAGCTGGAGTGTTTTCATACTTACGGACGACATGATGTAGCAAGTGTAGCCGCTCTTAAATCGCTGAACTATTCAAAATCGCCGTATTTCTTGTACGGCTCAACGTTTCAAGGAGCCAAGGAGCTAAGGATCAAGAATCTTCCGTAAAATCTCCCTCTCGAAAACATGTAACGCCAGCTCATCAAATGTTGTCATTGTCCATCCCTTTGCACCATATAGCAGGACAGGAGTGCAAATCGAGTAGAAAATCGGTTGGGTATCTGTTGTGATTGCAGCTTCTCGACGTTGAACATTGTGTTTATTGATGTGCATTGTTTGCTGCACAGAGGAGGGTGCTTATCTTGACTGCATGATGAATTTTTCTGTGCTAAAACTTGGTACTAGTTAACCATATTTTGGGCTCCAACGAAGTCCCCCGTTTCATCATGGAGACTGAATTAACCGATCGTTGTGCCATACTTTCATCGACCACCCTGGCGTTAAATCAAGCTCGATTTTGACATCGTGGCGGAAGCAGTTCTCATAGGTGCGCTCCAAGAGCTCATAGAATTCATCTTTGGTTACATCGTCCTTCTCCTCCGTTGGGGCGTGGGCGCAAATTATCGATATGTTGAAGAACTTCGCTCTTTCTCGTTCGAGGCAGTTTTCTTCCTTTCAATCCCAGTGCTCAAACCTGGGAAAGGATGCTTTGCCATCTCACTTTAGCTCTCCTTCATATTGATGTTTTTTGGCCACACAGAGTATAAGTGGTCTTAACCGGAATTCGTGAGGCGTTATGTAAAGGATCGTTTCTGACCAGTCCAAAGTGAGTGACGCTCAGAAGACTTTCGTAATCTTCTACGCATGGCTAAGCCCTCATCAACTGCAACACCTACTTCCCATTAAACAAAATTTTAAATTTAATTTGAAAACTTCACTTTCCTGTATTAAAATCAAGAAGCAGCTAATATAATGGGATAGAACGTTGCCTGAATAATGTCTGTAGAGTAGGACCAAAAATTGTCAAAATCAAACAAAACCGTTTAAGTCCCCAAGTACCGAATATCCTAGTATCTACAGTGAAAATTGGTTCATCGAATTTGTTCCTGCAAAAGAAGTCGTGGCAGAGGATCCACTTGAAATATTGGCATAAGTTTGTTGCAGCTCGAAAGAAACGTCGGAGTCCATAAAAAAAATTCATAAATGATCACCGTGATAAACGGCGTCAAAATAATCATGTTCGTTTTCCATTTGTCCATCGCTGTTCATTTGTTTGTTGTTATATGCGCGAGCTAGTGAATTAGTTTTTGAGATATTGATTTTCCTGAATAATTGGTTGTATGGGAAATTTATGCTAAAGTTGTTGATGTGGCCGATTCAGACAAAGTATCAAAATGCATAGTTGTATAAAATTTCGTATTGATGTCTCAAAAGCTGACGAAGAAACTTGTAAAAACGATGGCTCGAAACCGTTTCTGGGACCTTAGGGTTTCAGGCATGCAAGTATGTGTGGGCGAGTTTCGAGGTAAAAAGGTAAAAACGAAAGAGACTATGAAATTAATGTGCCAAATAAACCATAAAAGGCGTACTTTGTATAACCCCACTGACCGCATGCGAGTACATACATATATCTTTATTGCAGCTCACATAATCTTTTACACGCATTCACATAACTACAATAACCAACTCACTTCTTCTCTGTGTCATTGTGTGTGAAAACAAAAAATATCAAAAATGGAACACAAATACACAACAATATAAACAAACACATTCCTTACAACAAAACAACATAAAAGGCATCCGCCACACTTTAAAATTTCCTAACTGCCACGCTACCCATAAAGTCTGGCACAGCGTATATGGAACTGAATAGCTTTCAAGCAGCGGTGTAGGCAGAGGTGAGGTATACATTCTTTTCAGCTTTTAAGCGCCTTTTTGCATGTAAACGGCTACCGAACTGAACTCACATACAAAGGAATTTTCACCAAAACCACATAAAATGCACATATTTTCACGCATATACACGTTGTGTCCGTACACGCACATGCATACGGGCATGCATGAACATGTATTTGTGTGCATATTAAATTGATTACAAAGAAACGTGTAAAATGTGAATCTCTTCTTCACCTTAAGCGCAACTCACCTTCTCTTAAAATTTTTCGTGAATTTTTCCTTGCGAGGATAAACAAAGGACATGCTAATCTTGCATCCGTAGCTTGCTTAGCAATGTCAATTTTCAGCAGCTGCAAAAACCCCTGTAAATCTCCTTCGAGCTTACCTGTATAATATTTCAAACAGTATGGTGTCAACAATTCAATTACCAATATCACAATTCCGATCTGCGTTTGCAGGTGGCCTAGAAAATGGGACTACCACTGTAATGCAAATTTAGCAAAATTTATGCAGAAAACCTGATTTTTTTCATAAATAATATTTCAGTAATATGACCATCATGGACGCGAAATTTTTTATTCACATATCTAAGATACTTAACAGGTAAAAAAAAACGTAATTACTTGGAATCATTCGCGACAATTTGAGTTATAACCGGTGTCTACGAGGTGTGTTCAAAAAGTATCGCGAATCGTAATTGACAGTTTTCTTCGATTGCAGGGGCGTGGTGCATCATGAGTTCTTGCCATAGGGAAGAACGGTCAATAAGGAATATTACCTGCAAGTTATGCGCAATTTGCGCGAAGCAATCCACCAGAAACGCCCGGATTTGTGGAAGAACAAAAATTTGCTTTTGCACCACGATAACGGTCCTGCTCACACACATCGTTGCTTGTGCACGATTTTTGGGCCAAAAACAATACACTAATGATGCCGCAGCCATCGTTTTCCCCAGATCTGGCCCCCTGTGACTTTTTCTTGTTTCTTAAACTGAAGAGGCCCATGAAAGGAGGACGTTACGCTTCTCTTGACGAGATAAAGACGGCATCGAAGGAGGAGCTGAAGAAGATAAAAAAACGATGTTTTGAAGTGCTTCGAAGATTGGAAGCACCGTTGGCACAAGTGTATAATATCTCATGGGGATTACTTTGAAGGGGACAAAATAGATATTCATGTATAAATAAATAATTTTTGAAAAAACACAAAATTCGCGATACTTTTTGAACACACCTCGTATTTGGGGCATCATTGATCGTAGCGATTCACGTTTAATGTATTCAATTGAGTCGAAGCGGGTTTTCTGGAGCAGTCGCTTGAGTATGATAACTAGCGAAAACTTAACTTGAGCTAAATCAGTTGAATACGAGTGCGTTGGTTGTGGCACGATATTTGTTGAAAATTGGCGAAATTATCACTGAAAGCCTTCTCCAACGTTCTGAACGTTTCAGCATACCAAATTTAATGGAACTTCTTTGTTGAATTAAATGAAAAAGTCTTTCTATTTTTTAGTAATACTATGTGTGTGTTTTCAATGTGGCAATACTTTTTTCAGAGTTGAACTTTTTGACAGCTGTAACTTGACCTGTACGTTTACTTACTGAAAAGAACCAAATGGAGTGAATCAACGACTTCGATTTTCATAAGAAAATTTTGTTGAACGATTAAGCTCACTTTAATTTAAATGGATACGTTAATTAACCGAATTGTAAAATTTTGAGTGAAAAAAATCCACAAGCGATTGTTGAGAAAATAATCAAAAAATTACATTTTAACGTGTCTTCGCTATAGGAAAAGATAATCTTGGCTTGCTACAGAATTTTTGCCTACACTGAACGATGTCGATATGAACCACCTTTAGTTCCAAAAAGATGGCACTATATGGCTTAAAGACAATGAAAGTATCTATTTATTAAATGCAATTTTTGGGGAAAGGTTTAGTTATATCCTGTCGTGGGCCTGTGGCCTGACCTCTAAGATCTTGCAATTTACCACCACTGGGGTTATTTGCTTGTCAACGCAGATAAGTCCAAAGGCCTTGACATCAAGACATCGTAGAGAATATTTCTCAATTTCTGCAAGAAGCGGTTGATAATTGAGCCTCTCGGCTGGAAATTATTCGAGTCGGCGGTTATTTGGCCGAAATAATTTTTAGAACATAATGACAATCTCTTTTCGTTATTTTAAAGCTGAATGCTTGGCCATACCATTAAATTATGTATGTTTTTTTCACTTAAAACCCACTAGTATAAAAAAACTCTTTAGTTAGAGCTGGAAGAATCTTAAAATTAGACCCCTCGGCTGTCCTTATCTTGGGTTGAACATTGCAAGCCCCACTTCGTTGTTTATTGTTACTAAGTTTACTGTGTACTCAGTTACCAGATTTCTTGTTTCTCAATTTACTTGAAAACCAAAACTTGAAAATATACACTCGTTCATAGAATATGTCTGGGAAACATTAATATTTTAAAATGTACCTTTGGCGTAATATTAAGTGAAGTATTGACTGTAAGGTCTGAATGCATTCAAAATTAGCTATTTTAAGCTTCACGAGTATACAGCAATTAACTTAAAATAAAGAGACTCCTAAGCGAAGAAAGAAGTAAATTGAAAGGTTTCAATTATAGTTTGACAATCTGTCTTTAATTCCTCCAAGATAATTGACTGTTGGGTTGTGGCCTTTTCACCCATTAAACACAGGTAAGTTTACAGCGTGGATAACAGCCGAAAAGTTGCATTCCAGTTTAAAATCGACGTTTATTTTTAAGAAATTATATTGTGAAATAAAATTTTTAATTGAGCAAAGGCCGAATAATTGCTCTATTCGCATATCGACCATAAGAATCTTGGAAAGCGGATCAGCAGTGGAGTGTCGCCAGAAGCAAACTCCTTCACTTTTACTGGGCACCACGTCACAAAGGCTTAGAGAAAAATGTTATAGTGGCTAGTCCATTTCCCAGAAACCGTAATTAACATTGATAAATCCATTCAAGGAAATTTGAATCGTGATTGAACGTTCTACGTCTAAAATGGTATACGGAAATATATACAGTTCATTGTCGCAGTAGATAGAATTTTAGGAACATGATCGAGAAAACTGCAGGGAATGTTAAAGGCAAGATACTAAAAATAATGGAGCGCCTCTTGCGCACGTGTGCCGCATTGGCACGGCTACGCTCTATGCATTTGAGGGTCCCACGGTATGAGACTCAGGAAGAGGTATCGTTAGTGCGGCAACAGAACCTTTTGAAATTTGCGTGGAGCGCAGGCATCATTAACATTTTTAACAAGCATATTTCCTACGGAAACTCATTGCAATGGCGTAAACTTAAGGATCATAATATGTTAATATTAAAGGTACAATTTTTAAGGAATTTTTTTAAAGGTATTTCTAAGGAAATTTTGTGACGGGATTGAAAAAATTAATAGTTCAAATAAAAAAAAAACACCCTAATATGTATTTCGTCACCTGAAATGCAAAATAACGTAACAACGTTTTCGGACATTTACAGTGGCATGAATGAAACACGAAATAAAATGGAACAAAAGTGAAACAAAATTTTAATATTGGTTAAAACTGGTTTATATCTGACCGCAGAACCTGAAAATGTTGAACATATGTAATATTATGTAAGTAATTTGAAGTAGTGAAGCGTAATCAATAAGGCACTCAATTTCGAAATTTTTGATGATACGATATTTTGCATTTCCGGCGACGATATATATATGTTACATATTTTATCCATCCAAATAATTATGTTTTATTCCTAGTCGAAAAAGTGTTTTCGTATTTTGTCAATAGTTGTTCCAGTCGCATATCTGCAATGCGACCAATCGCATATGTCATACCATTTAGTGTTAGAATGGTGAGATTTAAAGCATCAGTTAATCAAAAAAAAATTGAATTCGGGGAGGTAGAAAAAATTTGCAGATTTTCAAAAATAAGTAAAAATAATGAAGAAATTCGCAAAATTTTGAAATTTTAGTACAAAAAGGGAAGAATTAAATTTGTGAAGCTTGCGGAAACGATGCTGTATCAGTTCGTGCAGCATAACAATGTCTTCCGTTGTCGAAATTTCGATTTGCACTGATTGAATAAAGGCTCTAGCGAATAAATGGCAAAAAGTGGTCGACCAAAATGGTACATATTTCTTTATTTATTTATTAGTATAAATATAAAAAAACAAGTCGAACTTTGATTAAAAATACGATAATACTTTTCCGAATATTTAAATTTTTTGCATTTAATCCGTATATACTTACATATTTACGAAACCATTTATTTGTTGTTGTTGCAAATAGTCAAATTAATGTATGTACACTTTCACAAATGTAATTAAATATGTGCTGATCTTGTTTTAAGTATTTTTTATACTCTAATATAATAAGTTATCTTTTTCACTCCGGCTTCTTTGAAAATTTACAACTATCTATCATAAGTATGCACTCTTCTCCAATATCTTTAACACTTCTTGTTTTGTTGAAAAATATGTATTGACACATGTAATTGCACGCTTCTGCACTGAAATTGACTCGCCGCCGGAATATTGTTGTTTTAAGTAATAATATCACTTCGGGGCAAACACTTTCTTACGTGAGGCATCGCCTTTATTTCGCACATTTCTCGCTTTTGCCTTCAAATCACGTGCCACACATCATTCGCAGATTATTACCGTTAATCGAAGATCTGATTTGAGTAATCACATGTTAAAGTGACTTTATTCAATTGCTATTTATGTTGTTCAGTTATTATATGTATGCGCTGTTTTCAGGGTTAAAATTCTAAAAGACCACAAAATTTTCATACACATTTAGGAACTTCTTTACGTTTGTTATAAGGGCACAGATTATTAAACTACATAATAGATTTTTCAATATATTATAAATATTTTCAAAATTTTATTTTATTATTTTTAAAAATTTATTAACTCAGACTTTTTACTGATAAGAAATGTTTTCGCCAACACCAGGACCTCTTTGTTTCCTGAAAATCGTTGTGACTTTCTCGTCGTCTAGTCGGAGAAAACCATTCGTTTAACTAAATGTAAGTTGTGGCTAGTCGCCACACACCGAATATTATGATTTCCGTTGCTATTGTTAATTTTGCCTCTTTAGCTATATCAGTCACTATACGAGAGTCCTGTATTTCAAGAATTAAATTTCTTTCAAAATTGGGATCTTTATTCAAACTGTACGAAAAACTGGTTATTTAAGACGACAAGTAAGGTAACTCAATAGATCTTAAAATATACGTACATACTCCTAAGAGCAAAGCATAGTAAGGTTTTGTTCATAAATTTAAAATTTTCAATTTATTCTTCAAAATCTATATCGTCACCCTCAAAGTAATCCCCCTTGACTCAACACATTTATGCAAACGTCTTTTCTAGTCCTCGAAACTGATGTTAAAGCCAGCTTCTGGAATCACGTAGCAATTGACGTTCAATGTCTTCAAATGACTGAAAGCGGTTTCCTCAGAATATTCGTTTGAGTTAGCTGAATAGCTAGAAATCGGACGGAGCGAAATCAGACAAATACGGTGGTTGCGGCACGACTATGGTTGAAGATTTAGCGAAAAACTCACGAAGAAGCAATGCAGGATACAACGGTACAGTATCGTGGTGCAAAAACAACAAGTTGTCCTCCCATAATTTCAGTCTTTTTTTTACGAATAGTTTCGCGTAAATGACGCATAACACTCAAATATTATTCCTTGTTGACAGTTTGCCTGGTCGGAAATAGTTCGGGGTGCACCACACCTCGATAATTGTAAGAAAATCTAAACATCCTTAAATATTGACATTCGGCTGATTTGTCGTCAGCAACAATATGTTCCGTGATATCGTAGTAGTCGTAAATCATTGTATTGAGTGATTTTGGAACCAATTGTCCTTTCACTTTTCTTGGCCACAAATAGTTTTTCAAATTAGCTTTCACTGATTCTTCCGATATTTCAACGATGCGCGTAAGATCTTTAATTGTTAATCGTCGATTCTCAAGCAAGAATTCCTTTATCTTATTGCCGTGTTGATCATCAGTTGATGGTGATGGTTGTCCTGGAAGCGGTCTCGTCTCTTTGTACAAAGCAAAAATACTTGCTCGCGACAACTGATATCAACGGAGGCCTTTTCCATCATTTAAGTGCCTTTTGGCACTAGAGATTTTACTCCACACACAAAATTTATTTGAATTTCTTTTTTAGAGCGCAGGCGTATACTAAACAGTGATGATTACTTTGATGTGATATTTGCCACAGATATCGCTGATAGTAAATCCAACCTAGAAAAAAAATATTTCGAACAATGGGTTTTCGTGCGAAATTTAAATTACAAAGTCATACTCGTTTATGGCCACAGTAGTATATTACTCTACGCTTTGGGTATATTGGTACTAAAAATTGGTACATAATTTTATCTGGTAGTGCTCGCTGACTTCTAACCGCAGTTTCAAGTCATTGATGGAGCTAGTCATAAAAAGCATTATTCACAAAAAAAAAAGATTATTTGTAGAATTTCTGAACCAAAAATTGCGGTAATTTCCCCATACAGTACAAATATAACTTTGCCCTTTATGTTTCGAGATTCGGCAACTCTAATGTCGCATCGTGGCAATAAACAGCTTATCGTAAAATCGGACATTTTTAATGAAGGTTTTGACATAAGGGCGCATTTGTGTTATTTACAGTAATTTTAGATATTCATCTAGGCCAAAAAATGTTATTATATCGGGAATATTTTTGCACTATTATTTTTTACAACTTCTGACGTAAGTTTGCTCATCAAGAGTGCATAGATGAAGTTAAATCAATTTTTCACAACGAAGCTGCATCAGGGATCAGTGTTTATCGATGGTATGATGAATTCAGTCAAGATTATAGATCACTTCAGGATGAATTTCATGAAGGTCCTCTAAAACCAGGTGTTTTTCAGGAAACTATTGATGATGTGCCCAACCTGGTGTATGCAAGATCGTCATGTGACTTATCGTAAGATTGATATTATTTAAGGTAAGTGGGACCAGTATACATTCAATAGTTCATGAATATTAGACTGTAAGCCAATTTGTTTACGTTAGATCTCACACAAGTTGTCAGTCGTTAAAAAACACCGAACCATCTTTTGCCAGTTTACTTTCAATTATCAGGAAATCAGGATCACTCCTCACCACGGCATTGCGACTTCTCACACATCGACTAAAGCAACTGCATTTTAGAGCACTCAAAATATCGATTTCACAACTCATCCTTCGTTTAGTCTTGACTTAGTCCCGAAAAACTTTGTATTGTCTTATTAAATTCTATAGTATCTCTAGAATATTGACCTAAGTTTTCGAGTTGATCCGAGTAACCGTTTCGAAGATAAGGCCCTGAGAACTTGTACACTAACCAGACTAAGTGCGCCGTCTTCAAACTTGTCTAAACAGTGTTTTCGAAGTTGGTTGACAAGATTCTCGAGAACTACTCAACCAATCAACATGAAGATGAAGAAGACATTTGGTCGAAGGATTTTTTTCGATCACAACTAATTAAAATAAATATCGCGAAATTTTCATTTTATTGTGAAATTGTTTGTCAGAAATCTATTTTTCAGTTTTTTCCTTCATCCAAATTATAAGTTAAGGGTTTAACACAATTTTTTTCACTTTAGATGAACCTGTAAAGAGTTATATTTATATAGCATATTTTTTCCGATGGTTCACCGCAAATGGCGTCACAATGGCCTAGTTGAAAGTATCTTTTTCCAAAAATTTCAGAATTTCTTTGCTAATAGTGTATGTTTCTAATAAAAAAGTTCTAATGAAATACATATTTTATTTTTTATATAGGAAAAAACTGTTGAAAAAAGACTGTTTTTTACCCGAGAAAACCTAATTAACCCCTTAAGAACTTATATATTGGAGGTACCTCGATCAGATTATAGGTCGTAGTGAAGAATATTTTGAAAAACAAGAAAACGATGGTTAATCTTTCTTTGTTCCCTAATCATGAAATATGAAACGGAAGCCTATGAGATCGAAAAACTGGATAACAACCCGGCTCCATCTGTAAGATTTATAAACTTTTATATTCAATGTTTGAAATCGCACACTTCGGAAGTTTTCAAGTTTAAGTTTTTTAATAAAGCTTGATGTAAATATTTTATTTGTACTTTATTAAGTTTTGTTATATTTTTAAATATAATGTATTTTATTTTATCTTATTTTTTTCATTTTATTTAATTTTATTTATTATCTACTTCGCCGTATTTAAAAATTTTAACTGAATTTAATTTTAAATTTTTTTGTTATAATTTAATTTTCTAATATTTTAATTATTATTGTTTTTTTTTTAGTTAAATTACCTACAATGTAACACACTATACCACGACACTTTTTCCAGTTTTTGTAATTGATGTTTTAAAACACATGCCGATTCGATTTAATTGCTCCATATTTGTATTGTGTGTACACAATAAATAACATGAATTTCGCATTTCTCTTATGACATGTTAATTGACAAATTTTCACATTTTCCATTTTGTTTAATTTATTGTAAGTACATATATACAACGACAACTTTTGAAACGGTTTAAAACAATCACTCAAGCGTTAAGTATTCGCAATTAAAACTGCAAAATAAATACCAATTGAATAACAACAAAAGCTAAAACAGACATACATACTTATGTCTGTATGTCAGTGCCCACAGCACAACAATAATTAATAATAAATTTGCACGCCCAGCAGGAAACGCAGACTCAAAGGCACTGCTGCTTTCTTTTTCAACCAGACACGTGACGTCGCTCGAACGCCCTGCGGCTACCGGCAGACAATAATAATATTATATGTACACAACTGGGAGCGCACACGTTTTTAGTTTCTCTATTTATATATGTATGTATGTGTATATGTTAGCTTGTTTGCCATATTTGTTCTTATCATTAATTATGCGAAACATGTGACTTTGCAGTCACGACCGACTGACCGAGTTATGACTGCGTTGTTGTCAACGTCAACATCAACATTTGCCGCCAATTAACTTTGAGCATATAAATTCACAAATACACAAGCACAAGTGTTAAGTAACACACACACATACAAGCACCTGCAATTAGCGGTTTACTTTTGACCTGTTTTGTTGTTTACTTTTTTGTATACTATATGTCGCCGGAAATCTCAAAAGCTCCCTTTCACCTCCGTTTCCGCACAACATAGCTACTCTACAAAAATACTACATTGGAAGCCGTTACTTAAGAACGTGATTGCGAGAGCATATAATTAACGGTAAATTAAAATTTTGACAACACGATAAATGTGAGTGTGTGTATAGGCTTTTGTTATAGTATTTGTTGTTTGATCAATTTGTTGTTTTTGTTGAAATTTCACTAACATTTGCTGTCAGTAGAAAATGTCACAGCAAATGCGAAAATGTCAGAAGCAATTAGCAACTGCTTAGCTCACCGGTGAGGCAGCTGCCGGCCTACGCCAGCAAATTGACTGACAGCCAAGAGAGACACAAATTTTACACATGAAACGTTTTTGTTAGTATTTTCTTTTTTATTTCTCAAAAAAAAAAAAAAAACAAAAAAATTGGTTTTCGCACTAACACTTACACCTTCAACATTTTTGTTTATATTTTTATAAATATTTTTTTTAAATATATCTACTAATATTACACTTTCACTAACAGTACTCTTTGTTATTTTTTTATAACTGTCACCATTTAATAAAAAAATTCAAAAAATTACACGCATTCACCAAAATTCCCACAAGTTTCGTTACTACAGCGATTTGTATGTAAATATCCGTATATACATACATATATATATATATATATAGACACACACAAATTGCTATATATATGTATATTTGCACATGCAAATGTGCTTTCTCGCGCGCTTCTGCAAAGTTTCTCTGACACTAACACTAAAGCACACAGAAATGCATTAAAGACCTTTACATACACACACACCACTGTAGCAGGTGTTGTTGTTATCAAATATTTCCGTTATAATTCCTTCCGTTGAATGTACCAGTTGTGTTGACAGCGCGACGATGACTGAATGATGCAGTGGTCCAGCGAGTTGGTACCAAGCTAAAGCCATGTGATGCATATAACAACAGTAACAAAAAGGTGCTCTTTCGAGAGCCACTATGGTGAATTTCTACTAGGATAGCTTTCAGAGATGACGCGAGAACACGCGAAGGATGCTCAGAGACACCACTCTCAATTGGGACTCAGTAAAATGTTGAGAGCTAGCGCAATGCGGAGAGCAGGATTGAGCGACAAGGATGCTTCGTGAGCGGCTATGTACACATCTCTACCTTATCTTTACAGTAGCAGGATGAGTGGAAAGGAAGTTTCGTGAGTGGCTATATACATATGTATAGTATATCTGTATCTGTATAAACGTTTATATACCTTACTCGTATATACTGTATATTTATTAAAATATATAAGTTCGATATGCTTTTGACGCAATTGTCATTTATTGAAATATAATAAAAACAGTCAATGAGTTTGTATTTTTTAACCATTTTTGCACGTTCTAACTTAACTACATGCACTAAAATTTCTGCTTTGAAATTCATGTCAAAGCCCATTAAAACAGAAATGTATCATATTTTAACTTTTCCTTTCTTAACGTGATTTTTTGGAAATGTGTTTCAATTTAGCTATTCAAATGCAACTGCGTTTCCTGAATACACGAGAATTTTTTCGTTCTCAAAGTCATTAAGCCAAAAGTGGGCCTCATCTGTATATGATATTTTGATGAATGTGAATTTGAAAATTTTTTTGAGAACGTAAATTTGCGTTTCAAGCTTGGACTCTTTCCAAACATTGTACTAAAGTGCAACATGACACGAAGAAATGTCAGATTTAACATAAGTGTATGAAAAAAGTTGAAAGTAAATATATTTTGGTATGTTTGTCTTTTAACGGAATATACAATAAACGTCACAGGCATGCTATGAATTTTACAGCTGTTACAGTAAGTCTTGAACCAGTAGGCACGTAGGCGGAAAGAATGCAGTGTAGCGTGCTATCAGGCGGTATGTCCCAGTTCCGCTTGACCCTGGGCTCGAATTAAGCTCTTAACTGCCACTTATGTGCAACTTAAATGTGCTTTGCAAACTTTTGTTGGCTGCTTAAACAATCATAACACCTGCCCCACAGAGAACTTTTCCGTTTAGTGGGGTCTAGTTTTCGTTTTTGTGTTCAAACTTATCGCGCCTGTTTGTCTTTACTGGTTGCCCTTTCATGATAAACCATTTTGTGAGAGGTTTGTGATCGAGTTTGTTGCTGCTATAGTAGGTCGTAACGTTAAAAGAATTTATAAGTAACATTCATTGAAATTCTTTAAAAGCTGCAGCGGTGTTAACAGCAACAACAACAATAAGAACTCAATAACAGCTTTTCCTAAAATCAGTAAAACCAAGTACTTAAATATAAGCAAAACATGGAAGCCCACTTAAGGGAAATATCTTCGCATAGAAAATTTTACAACTTTCTGCCACATTCACACTTAATTTAAGACCTGTCTGCAGCATTTCTGACATATTTTAGCATTTTGCGGCATAAGATTCCGTGGAGTCGTTGTTGGTTGGCTAATATACATGTGTGTGTGCGGTCTATTCTGTTTATTTGTATTTCTCCAAATACTTTTGTACATATATAGCTGTTTTTTTATTTTCATATACAAAAGATAATATTAATGAAAAATATTTGGAAATTGTTGCACCTTTATTCCTGACTTTCGGTTTTTACAAATTATAATTCTTTATGAGCATAATTTTAGGCACTAAAACAACGACTTTTCAAATCAAAAAAAAAAAAATAAAACAGTAAAAATGAGTACATATTGAATAAGAAGTTCAATATACATTAATTTGTCAACTGTTTCCCTCCAAGGAACTGCTGTTTTGTTATAGCTGCCGATATCGATCCATTTAAGTTTTATGAATAACTTTTTGATTTAACAAAATATCTTCACGAAATTGGGCAGAAAACATTATCTCAGAAAAGCCAATATTCTGTAAGAATTGTATGGACATTTTTTTTCTGATTCTGATTAGATTAGCTTACATATGTAGTTAATACACAGGCTATAAGATTTCAATTTGATATTGGCAGACATACTTTATTATGTTGCAGTCTGTTAATCAATTTAAAGTTTTCGGATAAACTAAATTTTCTGTTTTGTTTTTGCGTTGCTTTCTAAGTCTATCTACTTCATTTGAGAGACTCCCATGATCTAAGGTAGATCGATTTCTTTTCATCGTAAGTTGTAATTAATCAAAGTGAAAGAGCGTTTAGTGGTAAGGTGTCACTATCACAAAAGATAAGCACAGAAAAGATCAAAAAATGGGAAATGTCGCTGACACAAAGCATCCGATGGTTATCAAATCAATAATATTATAGCTGCCTTTAGAAATTTAATTTGTGAAAAAACTTAAGAACTTAAAACTTAACATAATGGAAATTATTTTTTCAATTTGATTTTTGAACGACGGACAAAATGAAGTTAGTTAGCTCAGATGAAACTAAATGGTATTCTTAAGTAGTCTAGTTCAGATCCTTTTTCGATCAATGAATGGTTCGGATTGCCCATTTGTTGTTTATAGCGATGATATTAAGAGGTTGCAGAAGCTCATGATATAAATCACCCATTTGATCCCATATAATATAGAGCATTGCCTTCTTATCGAATCTGTTTGTGCAGTCTACGTTGATGGTTGTTCCGTAGTAACTCATGAGTTACTCCGTTTAGGATACTTAAAATTAATAAATTCAAAATCAGTGACGAATGGATGCAAAACTGTTTTTTCGTGTCTTTGGAGCAAAATTTCGAAAGTGTTTTTTGGTTTTGTCTCAGATTTAATTCATATGGTATCCATTTTCAACACTTTTGGATTTTCCCGAAGCTTTCAAACTGTATGAAATTGGCTGCTATTTGCTTTTGGCTCAAAGTATCATCTTCATCCAATATTGCTTGCAGTTTGAGGTTTTCAAACGTCTTTGCTGGTTTTCCACGTTTTTCATTTCTCACATCTAAATCATTATCTCTGATCCGTTGAAACCATCTTTTACATTTTGCTTCTGATAGAGGATGATCGCCATATGCCTTGCCAATAATTCGATGCGACTTTGCGGGATGGAAACAAAAAATTAATACTTTTCGCAAATCATCAGCATACTGATACTGGTACTAAGAATCGTTCCCACCAAATGTTCCCTAGCAGCAGATATATATGTTAGGGTGTTTTTTTTTTTTTTTGTTTTGAACTATACATTTTTTCAATCCCGTGACGAAATTTCCGTGGAAATACCCTAAAAAAAATTCACTGAAAATTTTAGCCCATAACATTAAAATTGAGAACTGGACCAAGGCCTGTAAAAATTTTCCTTAGAAAATACACTACAATCGTGAGTTTTTATATTTAAATTCCTACAGTTCAGAGGTATTTTATGGCATCGCTTCGACTTAAGACGCACTCTACAAAAGTGCCCCGTGCCACAAACTCGTAACTCACACCGGCGAGGTGGTACGGGGCTCTATAGCCGATTTTTCCCAAGTATTTCCCATTTTTTTGTATATAACTCGTAAATGAAAGGAGCTACAGACAAAATGTACATGACAAATTTGTAAAAAAATTTATTTTCTATTAAAAATTTTCGACGTCAAAATCACATGTATACTAGTATATATGTATATATATAAACATAAATGATTAGGATGACGAGAAAAGTTGAAAACCGAGTGACTGTCCGTAATAAATCGCAATAATGCAATAAATAACTAATTACGCCAGAAACAATATGTTTTACTTTCAAGATGGTATGAGAAGACTTCATGGGAATCAGTGAGATAATTGGACGATGGGTTTGTCACCGCCTATTTGTGGTTAAATAACATATCTCACGATAACTATATTTATCCTATACACCAATAAAAATTAAATTATTAGAGAAGGTTAAGATTTTACGGTGTGTAAGATCAAGAATTGGAAACATTTTTATTCCTTATTTCTAAATCTTTTTAAACCAACTTTTTATATGTTAGCAAAACAGAAAATAACAAAATATAAGTGTCCTGAACTACATATTTTGACAGTAGCTTAAAGTTTAAAATACATCAAAAGTTATTAAATTTATATTCGAAGATTTTTTGAAAAAAGTAAAACGGTATATTTCCCTAACGTGGTAAAAATACTAGATATTTAATCTCTCATTTAATTCAATTTATCGAAATATCTTTTTTTTTTAATATTTGGCTTCTTACTATATTTTCATGCCTATTACTATATTTTGGGAGGATGGAGTCATGTGTAAAAGTTCACGCAAGTGAGGAAAGTTCTCTGATCGCCATTCACTTGGGAGTGGCCAGAAACGATTCTTTTACACATGACTCAAGCAGCTCACGACTTCCGGTCTTTGACCTTTTTGAAGGCGAGCTAATGTGAGAAGGCGAAATATTCCCTACTTAGGGTTGTGCGCTGGATTTGGGATCCGCCACGTAAAAAACTCCTCCAATGAAAAATAAACAACAGCCTCGGATGAGAGAAAACTAAAACAGACGCCAATTAAGAACAAATCAACAATTGAGGAAGACCCAAATCAGTCTCTCACACGTTTTACTGAAGCGTTGAGCATCTCTGTGATATCGCTGTGGCGAATTTTGTGAAAAGATCTCGATCTGCATCCTTACACGATCAAATTGACACAAGAACTGAATCCGCTTGACCTCCAGAATGGTCGTATGTTCGTGAATTGGGCTGAGTTCAATGAACCGTACATATTTGGCCCGAATTGGATGATACAGACTTTGACAATTCCCAAACCGTTTTTGTTTTAGTAAAAAAAAAAGCTTCTGTTGCGTTTTTATTGAAAAACTCGTAAATAGTATTACAAACATGTTAAGATGAAAATATAGTTTTTTCCAGGTCTAGTTTTATGAAAATCTTTTTAATCTTTATTATTGCATAATGGCTGCTTTGGAAAGTTTCCGCAGTTCATGTCAAGTCAGCCAGCGCTGCTGCTGTTGTGAATTATTATTTGCTACTTTGTTTCGCTAAACTGTCACCGGCTCTTTGTTGTCTCCTATGAAAACATCAAATTAAGCTTTGTCAAGGACCCACTTAACACAACCACAGTAGAGCACAACATAAGCGTTTGTGAACAATCAACAAAGAGAAAGTAAATGTACGCACTAGAATATCCCTTAAGACGCAACCTTAAAAAAGTTGAAGGAAATCTCCACGGTTCTAATTAAGCTTCTACCGCGGTGCTTCCACTTTCGAAATGAACGCGTTTGAGCGACGCAGTCGCCGGGCCACGCCAACTTGTTACTATCCTTAATCACATTGAGCAATAGTTAAAGCGCAGGTCGCAGGATACCCTTGAGCTCAGTGTTCAAGTGTTCAAACTCAGCGGTGTTACGGATCCACACTGAAATGAAGCCCTACTACAACAGCAACAATCGAAATTTTGTTACACGAATTTCTACTTGCTTGCTTAACATTTCGGTCGGTGGTCTTTCATAGCACTTTTGCCATGCGGAGGAATTGAAGCGATGGTTGTTTTTGCCATGCCACTTGGAAATTGCTATTGCGATGAGTAAGTCGGAAATTATATAGCACCTCTTTACATAAGTGAACCATCTGTTTCAAGAACATACTTATTTCGCTGATTCGGTTTAATTAATTCCATTTGATACATGCTCAACCACTGCTAGAAACCTATGGTCAGTTGCTAAACGAATTAAGACCCAATTTTAAAATTGTCAAATTGTTTCAGTTCATTACTTTGTCCGAAAGCTTGCAGTTTTACAGCCAATTAAAGAAACATAATTTATTGTGGAAGCAATTGATTAACCAAAATATTTTTGTCAGCATGGCTATAACACAGTAGAGATCCATATTAATATTTTAATAAAGACTTTCAACTTCTTGCTAGATACTCTGAAAATCTTTTATTTTATTTGAATAACATTAGTTCATTTACGAGGCTTGTAAAGTTCGTATCTATTTATCCCATCGGAAGGACCGATGATTACAAATACTATATATTATAATACTATATATTTCCAAGTCACTAAAATTGAAAAGTATTAAAATTGGGATATTACAAACAAAAAAGACAAAATGTGAATAAATGTCCTATGAAAAGGCAAATAAAGTAACGAATCGATAACGCGAAGGGGCTATCGAAAAGGGTGTTAAATAAGATTTTCTCTACAATTTGAGCCAGTTAAAACAAGAGACCTTCAAAAGTTTTTAGCTCCAAAAGAGATGTACATGCCAAGTATCTAATTTTGCGAAAGCATTTCGTTTTTAAATTTATTGCCATTGCTCTTTTATGTCAAGCGAAATAAAGTTTACATCTTATGCTTCCTACGAGAATAAAATTACAAAATAATTTTGTTGATGCTTGATGTCGGCAGGCGGGGTCATAAAGAAACTAGAAAAACTGCTGAAACTTTGTAAACATATTCATTTGTATAGAAATTATGGCAGAATTTAGGAAAGGGTTGTGTGCTAAGTTATTAAGTTCTTGAGTTCACATAACATACTCGTACTATATATTGTTCTCAGTTGCCCGAGAACTTTGCGTGCATTTGTGTGTAACTAAATAGCAGTGCATTTAAAAGGAAAATTAAGTCTACGAACAACAGATGTCGCATTTATTTAATAAACTTGCGGACATGTACTTGTTACGTATATATAAATATAAATTATGGTGAAACAAAAGACAAAATTTTTGTTTTGCTTTTACTCCTTAGATGCCGTGAAAATAATGTCAGAAATTACAAAAAAAAAATTCGAATAAATTTTGAGCGATTTAAAGTATTTTTTTTTATTTCTCATATATATACCTTCCTTACTTGATTGTGTAGTTAAAATAAAAAAAAGTATTCCTACAGAAAATTTAACGATCAATAAAAGAGGTGACAGATATTTTTCGCTCTGAAAGGATATAGACTCTTTCTGTTTTGCGATTCAATGTTTTTCGGTGTAGTCCCAAAATAAATGGTCACAATTTAATGGTATACTAAAAGGCGATTTGAAAGAAAAGGCGATTTGAAAGAAAAGGCGATTCGGAGTGTACTTTTCCTTGACAGTTGGACTGCACATATCAAATTCTTCGTAATGATAAAATCTGTGAGATATTTTGTTCACATATATTTCAATAAATACTGCAAACTGTATTGTAATTTCTGAACGGTAAACTTGCAGT
>CM050322.1:6170206-6190499 GCA_027475135.1 Bactrocera correcta
TATCGCGAATCGTAACTGACATTTTTCTTCGATTGCAAGGACGTGGTGCATCGTGAGTTCTTGCCACAGGAAGAACGGTCAATGAGGAATATTACCTGCAAGTTATGCGCAATTTGCGCGAAGCAATCCGCCAGAAACGCCCGGATTTGTAGGTGAACAAAAATTGGCTTTTGCACCACGATAACGGTCCTGCTCACACACCTCGTTGCTTGTGCGCGACTTTTTGGCCAAAAACAGCACACTAATGATGCCGCAGCCACCGATAGATAAAAAAAAAATGATTTTTTGAAAAGCTTCGAAGATTGGAAAAACCGTTGGCACAACTGTATAATATCTCATGGGGATTACTTTGAAGGGGACAAAATAGATATTCATGAATAAATAAATAATTTTTGAAAAAACACAAAACTCGCGATACTTTTTGAACACAGCTTGTATTTGGGGCATCATTGATCGTAGCGATTCACGTTTAATGTATTCAATTGAGTCGAAGCGGGTTTTCCGGAGCAGTCGCTTGAGTATGATGACTAGCGAAAACTCACCTTGAGCTAAATCAGTCGAATACGAGTGCGTTGGTTGTGGCACGATATTTGTTGAAAATTGGCGAAATTATCACTGAAAGCCTTCTCCAACGTTCTGAACGTTTCAGCAAGCAAAATTTATTGGAACTTTTTTGTTGAATTAAAAGAAAAAGTCTTACTATTTTTTAGTAGTATATGTATTTTCAATGAGGCAATACATTTTTCAGAGTTGGCCTTTTTGACAGCTGCAACTTGACCTGTACGTTTACTTACTGAATAGGACCAAATGGAGTTAATCAACGAAGTCGATTTTCGAAAAAAAAATTTTGTTGAACGATTAAGCTCACTTTTATTTAAATGGGTACGTTAATTAACCGAATTGTAAAATTTTGAGTGATAAAAATCCACAAGCGATTGTTGAGAAAATCCTCATAAAATTACATTTTGACGTGTCTTCACTATAGGAAAAGATAATCTTGGCTTGCTACAGAATTTTTGCCTACACTGAACGATGTCGATATGAGCGACCTTTAGTTCCAAAAAGATGACACTATATGGCTCAAAGACAACGAAAGTATCTATTTATTAAATGTAATGTTTGGGGAAAGGTTTGGAAGGAAGGTTTGAAAGGAAGAATTAAATTTGTGAAGCTTACGGAGACGATGATGTATCAGTTCGTTCAGCACAACAATGGTTCGCTCGCTTTCGTTGTCGAATTTTCGATTTCCACTGATTGAATAAAGTCTGTGGCGATAAAATGGCAAAAAGTGGTCGACCAAAATGGTACATATTTCTTTATTTATTTAATAAGTTTAATTTTGATTAAAAGTACGATAATACTTTTTAGAATATTTAAATTTTTGCATTTAATCTGTATATACTTACATACTCACGAAACCATTTATTTGGTGATGTTGCATACAGTCAAATTAATGTATGTACACTTTCATACATATAACTAAATATGTGCTGATGTTGTTTTAAGTATTTTTTTATACTATAATATAATCAGTTATCTTTTTCACTCCGGCTTCTTTGAAAATTTACAACTATCCATCATAAGTATGCACTCTTCTCCAATGTCTTTAACACTTCTTGTTTTTTTGAAAAATATATATTGACACATGTAATTGCCTGTTTTTACACTGAAATTGACTCTCCGCCGGAATATTGTTATTTTAAATAATAATATCACTTTCTTAAGTGAAGCATCGCCTTTATTTCGCACATTTCTCGCTTTGCCTTCAAATCACGTGCCACACATCATTCGCAGATTATTACCGTTAATCGAAGATCTGATTTAAGTAATCACATGGTACAATGGCATTATTCAATTGAGGCTTGTGTATGGAATTTTGGAATTTAATATGTT
Source organism: Bactrocera correcta (assembly GCA_027475135.1). NCBI lineage: Eukaryota > Metazoa > Arthropoda > Insecta > Diptera > Tephritidae > Bactrocera > Bactrocera correcta. The sequence continues at coordinate 6,172,100 of CM050322.1, forward strand.
TGTTCAATTATTAAAAGCGCTGTTTTCCGGGATAAAATTCTAGAAACCACAAAATTTTCCTACACATTTACGAACTTCGTTTGATCCTTGTTATATTTGGTAAAATACACTGTTTTTTGCGTTTGTTATAAGGACACAGATTAATAAACTAATGGCATTTTCAGTGTATTGGATATTTTTTCAAAATTTTATTTAATTATTTTTCAAAAGACTTTTTACTATTAAGAAATGTTATAGCCAACACCAGACCCTCTTTGTTTCCTGAAAATCGTCGTGACTTTCTCGTCGTCTAGTCGGAGAAAACCATTCGTTTAACAGGATGTACGAGTAAATTGTGGCTAGTCGCCACATACCGAATATTATGATTTCCGTTGCTATTGTAATTTTATCTCTTTACATATATCAGTCACTACACGATCGTCCTGTACTTCAAGAATAAAATTTTTTTTTCAAAATTAGGATCTTTATTCAAACTGTACGAAATACGGATATTTAAGACGACAAGTGAGGTAACTCAATAGATCTTAGAATATACATACTCCTACGAGCAAAGCATAGTGAGGCTTTCTTTAAAATTCTCAATTTATTCTTCAAAATCTATGTCGTCCTCCGCAAAGTAATCTCCCTTGGACCAACACATTTGTGCAAACGTCTTTTCTAGTCCTCGAAACTGATGTTAAAGCTAGCTTCCGGAATCACGTAGCGATTCACGTTTAATGCATTCAATTGTCTGAAAGGGGTTTCCTCAGAATGGTCGTTTGCTGAATAGCTAGAAATCGAACGGAGCGAAATCAGACGGAGCGAAATCAGACAAATACGGTGGTTGCGGCACGACTATGGGTTTAAAATTTAGCGAAACACTCACGAAGAAGCAATGCAGGATCCAACGGTACGGTATCGTGGTGCAAAAATTACAAGTTGTCCTCCCATAATTGCAGCCTTTTTTGCGAATACGAGTAGTTTCGCGCAAATGACGCATAACACTCAAATAGTATTCCTTGTTGACAATTTGCTTGGTCGGAAATAGTTTGGGGTGCACCATACCTTGAAAATTGTAAGAAATTCTGAACACAACCTTAAATATTGATATTCGGCCGATTTGTCGTCAGCAACAATATGTTTCGTGACATCGTAGTAGTCGTAAATCATTGTTACACATAAGTTAACGCACCACTTTTTCGAAAAAATTGAGTGATTTTGGAACCAATCGTCCTGTCACTTTTCTTAGCCACAAATATTTTTTCAAAATTTGCTTTCATTGATTCTTCCGCTATTTCAACGATGCGCGTAAGATCTTTAATTGTTAATCGTCGATTCTCAAGCAAGAATTCCTTTATCTTATTGCCGTGTTGATCATCAGTTGATGGTGGTGGTTGTCCTGGAAGCGGTGCGTCGTTAACGCGTTCTCATCTCTTTTTGAATAATTTGTACAAAGCAAAAATACTTGCTCGCGACAACTGATATCACCGGAAGCCTTCTCCATCATTTTAGTGCCTTTTTTGCACTAGAGATTTTACTCCACACACAAAATTTATTTGAATTTCTTTTTTAGAGCGCAGGCGTATACTAAACAGTGATGATTACTTTGATGTGACATTTGCCACAGATATCGCTGATAGTAAAGCCAACCTAGAAAAAAAATATTTCGAACAATCGTGCGAAATTTAAATTACAAAGTCATACTCGTTTATGGCCACAGTAGTATATTACTCTACGCTTTGGGTATATTGGTACTAAAAATTGGTACATAATTTTATCTGGTAGTGCTCGCTGACTTCTAACCGCAGTTTCAAGTCATTGATGGAGCTAGTCATAAAAAGCATTATTCACAAAAAAAAAAGATTATTTGTAGAATTTCTGAACCAAAAATTGCGGTAATTTTCCCCCTACAGTACAAATATAACTTTGCCCTTTATGTTTCGAGATTCGGCAACTCTAATGTCGCATCGTGGCAATAAACAGCTTATCGTAAAATCGGACATTTTTAATGTTAGTCAGAAGGTTTTGACATAAGAGCGCATTTGTGTTATTTACAGTAATTTTAAATATTCATCTCGGCCAAAAAATGGAATTACATATATCGGGAATATTTTCGCGCTATTATTTTTTACAACTTTTGACGTGAATTGACTCATCAAGAGTGCATGGATGAAGTTAATTAAATTTTTCACAACGAAGCTGCATCAGGGATCAGTGTTTATCGATGGTGTGATGAATTCAGTCAAGGTTATAGATCACTTCAGGATGAATTTCGTGAAGGTCCTCTAAAACCAGTTGTTTTTCAGGAAACTATTAATGCTGTGCCCAACCTGGTGTATGCAAGATCGTCATGTGACCTATCGTGAGATTAAGAGTATTAGAGGTAAGTGCCACCAGTATACATTCAATATTGCGTGAATACTTGACTGTAAATCAATTTGTTTACGTTGAATCTCACACAATTTGTCAGTCGTTCACAAACACCTACCCATTTTTTTGCCAGTTGTCTTTCATTAAATCAGAAATCGCTGAAGACGGATCACTCTTCACCACGGCATTGCGACTTCTCACACATCGAGCACTCAAAACATCGATTTCACAACTCATCCTTCGTTTAGTCTTGACTTAGTCCCGAATAATTTTTTATTGTCCTATTAAATTCTATAGTACCTCTAGAATATTGTCCTAAGTTTTCAAGTTTATCCGAGCAATTGTTTCGGAGATAAAGCATTGAGAACTTGTGCACTGTTTTTGAAGTCGGATCAGATTTTCGAGAACTACTCAACCAATCAACATGAAGATTTACACAGGCCTTTGACATTTTGGTAGAAGGATTTTTTTCGATTACAAACATTTAAAAAAAAAACGCAAAATTTTCACTGAAATTTTCATTTTATTGTAAAATTGTCTGCCAAAAATCCATTTTTCAGCTTTTTTTTCCTTCGCCCAAATTATAAGTCAAGGTTTTAACTAAAACTATTTTTTCCGAGAGTTCACAGGAAATGGCGTCGCAATGGCCGAGTTTTAAATATCTTTTTCCAAAAATTTCAGAATTTCTTTGCTAGTAGTGTATGTTTCTAATAAAAAAATTCTAATGAAATATTTTTTTATATAAGAAAAAACAGTTGAAAAAAAGACTCTTTTTTACCCTAGAAAACCCAAGTAACCCCTTAAGAATTTATATATTGGAGATACCTCAATCAGATTATACATCGTGGTGAAGAATATTTTGAAAAATAAGAAAACGATGGTTAATCTTTTTCCCCTCCCTAATCATGAAATATGAAACGGAACTTTTATAGTCAATGTTTGTTATCGCGCACTTCGAACAAATGCACAGACACACATTAAGTTTTTTCATAAAGTTTGATATAAAAATTTTATTTGTATTTTACTAAGTTTTGCTGTACTTTTTAATATAATAAGTTTTATTTATTTTATCTTATTTTATTTCATTTTATTTATTTATCTACTTCGCTGTATTTGATTTTACTTTTAACTGAATTTAATTTTAGTTTTACTATTTTTTTGTTATAATCAAATTTTCTAGTATTTTAATTATTATTGTTTTTTATTAAATTACCTACAATGTAACACAGTATGCCACTTTTTCCAGTTTTTGTAATTGATGTTTTAAAACATATGCTGATTCGTTTTAATTGCTCCACATTTGTATTGTGTGTCAAAAATTTATTTCGTGAATTTCGCATTTCTCTTATGGCATGCTAATTGACAAATTTTCACATTTTCCATTTTGTTTAATTTATTGTAAGTACATATATACAACGACAACTTTTGAAACGGTTTAAAACAATCACTCAAGCGTTAAGTATTCGCAATTAAAACTGCAAAACAAATACCAATTGAATAACAACAAAAGCTAAAACAAACATACATACTTATGTCTGTATGTCAGTGCTCACAGCATAACAATAATTAATAATATATTTGCACGCTCAGCAGGAAACGCAGACTCAAAGGCACTGCTGCTTTCTTTTTCAACCAGCCACATGACGTCGCTCGAACACCCTGCGGCTACCGGCAGACAATAATAATATTATATGTACACAAGTGGGAGCGCACACGTTTTTAGTTTCTCTATTTATATATGTATGTATGTGTATTTGTTAGCTTGTTTGCCATATTTGTTTTTATCATTAATTATGCGTAACATGTGACTTTGCAGTCACGACCGACTGACCGAGTTATGACTGCGTTGCTGTCAACGTCAACATCAGCATTTGCCGCCAATTAACTTTGGCGTATAAATTCAAAAATACACAAGCGAAAATTTAAGTAACACACACACCCCCCAAGCACCTGCAATTAGCGGTTTACTTTTGACCTGTTTTGTTGTTTACTTTTTTTATCTTTTGTCGCCGGAACCTAAAAAAACCCCTTTCACCCCCGTTTCCGCACAAATGGCTACTCTACAAAAAACTCATTGGAAGCCGTTATTTAAAGGGAACTGTTTTTGAGAGCATTAATTAACGGTAAATTAAAATTTTTGGACCAACACGATAAATGTGCTGTGTGTTAGGCTTTTGTTAAGTATTTGTTTTTTGATAAATTTGTTTTTTTGTTGAAATTTCACTAACATTTGCTGTCAGTAGAAAATGTCACAGCAAATGCGAAAATGTCAGAAGCAATTAGCAACTTTTTAGCTCACCGGTGAGGCAGCTGCCGGCCTACCCAGTAAATTGACTGACAGCCAAGAGAGACACAATTTTACAATGAAATTTTTTTGTTATTATTTTTTTTTTATTTCTCAAAAAAAAAAAAAAAAAAAATTGGTTTTCGCACTAACCCCTTACACCTTAAATTTTTGTTTATATTTTTATTTATTTTTTTTTAAATATATCTACTAATATTACACTTTCACTAACAGTACTCTTTGTTATTTTTTTATAACTTTTCCACCATTTAATAAAAAAATTCAAAAAATTACACGCATTCACCAAAATTCCCACAAGTTTCGTTACTACAGCGATTTGTAAAATATCCGTATATACATACATATATATATATAGCCTTTAACAAATTGCTATATATTGTATTTTTGCAAAAATGTGCTTTCTCGCGCGCTTCTGCAAAGTTTCTCTGACACTAACACTAAAGCACACAGAAATGCATTAAAGACCTTTACATACACACACACCACTGTAGCAGGTGTTGTTGTTATCAAATATTTCCGTTATAATTCCTTCCGTTGAATGTACCAGTTGTGTTGACAGCGCGACGATGACTGAATGATGCAGTGGTCCAGCGAGTTGGTACCAAGCTAAAGCCATGTGATGCATATAACAACAGTAACAAAAAGGTTCTCTTTCGAGAGCGACTATGGTGAATTTCTAATAGGATAGCTTTCAGAGATGATGCGGAGCACGCGAAGGATGCTCAGAGACACCACTCTCAATTTGGACTCAGTAAAATGTTGAGAGCACGCGCAATGCTGAGAGCAGGATTGAGCAACAAGGATGCTTCGTGAGCGGCTATGTACATTTTTTACAGTAGCAGGATGAGTGCAAAGGAAGTTTCGTGAATGGCTATGTACATATAAGCACGTTATCTATGTATATAAACTTTTATATAACCCTTTCTCGTATATACTGCATATTTATTTATATAGCGGATAAGTTCGTTATGCTTTGGACGGAATTGTCCTTTATTGAAAGATAATAGAATCAGTCAATGAGTTTGTATTTTTTAACCTTTTCTGAATGTTCTGGGTTTACTAAGAAACACGATAATTTAAGCTTTTTAATTCATGTCAAAGCCCAAAAAAAAGAAATTTTATCCTCCCTTACTTTTTCCTTTTTAACGTATTTTTTGGAAATGTGGTTCTATTTAGCTATTCAAAGGTTAAGCTTGGAAACAGACCAACTTCAAACATCCCTTGGCCCGTTTTGGGAAATTAAAAACCAATTTTTACCTTTTTTTTTCAAACCCTTTTTTTACCTTCGGGAAAAATTTTCCCTTCATTTAATAAGCAAGCTGACGCAACACTTTTTTTTTTTTTAAAACTATGTTAGTTAGAAAATTAAGATAAGGTCCTTTTTCGGGGAAAAATCGCCTTTTTTTTTTTTACTTAGTTCATTTACATTTGGTTATCGCTAACCAAATTTATCATAATTCAATAGTCAAATCCCAAACCCCCGAGAGTATACCTTATCCAGTAAACCTGAAATCTTTCCATTCAAAAATTTTTGGAAAAACCAAAAACCCCACCTCTTTTCAGTTTTTCTATCGCCACGGCTCCGTTTGCATATCTCAATCCCATTTCGAAAATTGTCGGTGTCCCGGTTAAATTTTTTAAAATTTCCCATTGAAAAATTTTTACTGGCGTAAACCTTAGATTTAACATATACATAAAGAAAATAATCTGGAGGCCCTTAAAAAAGGTCATTTGACTACGCCTTTCTCGAAATTAACAAACTATTTACATATTGGTTTTTGTTTAAACTTGAAATATAAGGCGGCGCACGGTCTTGTTGGAACTAGAAATCCTCCGCGTCGATTTAATACAATTTAATGACAAAGTCGGCCAACATTGATGGTAACGTCATTTCCTTCCGCATTTCGAAAACAAAGAAGATCCGAATGCCGCCATACCACAATCCGCACGATGACAAAGCCATTAAGCCAAAAATGGGCCGCGCTTGAAAATATTATATTTTGATAAACGTGAGTTCAAAAAATTTTAAGAGAACGTCAAATTTTTGTAGTAAACTTGGACAATTTCAAAGTGAAACGTGCAATATGAAATTCCAAAACTTTTGAACACATTAAAAAAAAATTAACACAAGATCAAACAAGAAAATCTATTTTTGGGGGTGTTTAAGTTTTTTTTAGGAAATTTTATATAAGGTGTATTTAGACCAACTTTCTAATTCTGGTAGGTCGTTAGTTGATACTTCGTTAAAACACCTAACTGTGAACATACTTTTTGCTGTAAATGAGCTGTTGGTGTATTGTTTCAAATCAGCTGATTCAATTATATTAAATACTTAGTTCGGAAATATTTGTCATAAACTAATTTGTAGGAGACAGCAAATGTATGTTTTTTTTTTGCAATGAATAAGTTAACTTTTACAACAGCAACTACGTAAAAAAACAGCTGAGTGAGCCAGTCTGGTATTTTGTTACTGGTTAAAACGATAATCTGTAAATTTTACCAAAACAAAATCCACAATGGTCTGAATACCCCTACAGTGTTACGTCACTGTTGCTGTCTGACTGCCAATGAGCCTGAACAAAAATGTCATTTCTCAGCAAAATAAAAACTAAAATATTCAATCCTATAAAAAACAATTGTCGTCTTCGACCTTGAATATGTACATAAGCACACTTTAATATTCATAAGTCTGCTACGTGCTTAAATTATACGACTGGCTTCAACAGATCAGCCAGCGGCAAGGCCGTCAAAACAAGTTCTTTGTTCAAAGTAAAATTCGTATTATATACATTTAGCTTCAAGTAAATATAACTATGTATGTATTAGTGAGCTGGTCGCGTTTCGTAGATTTAACATGAGTGTATGAAAGTACTTGAAAGTAAATATATTTTGGTATGTATGTAATTTAATGTTATATATAGTAACCGTTATAGACTTACTATGAGCTTTATAGCTCTTACAGGAAGTCCTGCAGCAGTAAGCACGTGCCAAGAACGGAGTAGTAGCATACTATCAGGCGGTGAAAGTGTGTCCCAGTTGCGCTTGACCTTGTGCTCGAATTAAGCTCTTAACTGCCATTTATGGCAACTAAGTATGCTTTGCAAACTTTTGTTGGCTGGTTAAAGAATCGTAACACCTGCCTAGAAGAGAACTTTTCCATTTAGGGGGGATTCGTTGTTGTTTTGGTTTTCAAACTTAGCGCGCCTGTTTGTCTTTACTGGTCGCCTTTTAATGATAAACCATGTTTCTATAGAAGGTCGTGCCATTAATAAAGTTTATAAGTATCATCCACTGAAAGCCTTTAAAAACGACAGCGGTTATAGCAGCAACTACGACAACAATAATAGCAGCAAAATAATGAAGTACACAAACAACAGATGCTATTAAATTACTGAACAAGTACCCAAACGATATAAGCAACACATGAAATTCCACTTAAGGGAAATATCTTCGGAGAAAAAACTGTAAACATTTTCTGGAACATTCACATTCAATTTACGACCTGTCTAGAGAATTTCTAACATATTTTACCATTTTTATATTTTTGTTTTGTATTGTCGTGGGTTGGCTATTATACTATATACATATAATATATGTGCGTGGCTTATGGTGTTCATTTTTATTTCTATTTCTTTAAATATTTTTGTATTTTTCATATTTTATACATAGTACATAAGATAGAATGTAAACGAAAAACCTATTTGGAAATAGTTGCACTTTGCTCTTTGACTTCCGCTTTATGAAAATCCTTACTTTTTATAACCGTACTTTTAGGCACTAGAAACAATGCGTTCACATCTTGAACAAACGAAAACAGTTAGACAAAATGAGAGATATTGTAATGAACTCTAGCACACATTAATATGTCAACGTTTTCCCTCCAAGAAGCTGCTCATGTTTCAAAACTACCGATATGAATCATTACAGTTTTACGGAAAAATTTTTTTTAACAAACTATCTTCATGAAATCGGGCTGCAAAATTCTTAGAAAAGATTATTTTTTTGAGTTAAGATTATCTACCATATAGAATGGTGTATCAAAAGCAAGTTCTTATTATCTTAAAATTATACGCACTCTACTACCTCAATCGATGAATAAAAGTTTAAACTTTTGTATTAAATAAAGTTGAAGCAAACAAAAGGATTCATTTATTGATAAAAAATGCTCGGTATGAATGAAGCTTATTATTATTTTCGATTAATTACACATGATGTTGCTTGCTCACAAACGAAGTTTTCCTGAAATACTGGCTATTTATAAGGCTTCATGTGATATTGACAGAAACCACGCTATGATACCGCTTGTTAATCAATTTAAAGCTTTCTGATAAACTAAATTTTCTGTTTTGTTTTGCGATACGTCCATAAAATACTTGTTGATGATGGTTTGCCGGCGCCCGAACACTCGACGTTAAATTGTCATGCGTGACAGGGAAACTCCAAGTTGATTCCGCAAACTTCCAATTATGGAAATTCCGATTTATTTATGAAAATGGTCATGTATAATTCTCCAATTGCTACCGATATTTCGATGCAATAATCTATGGCCGGATCGTAGTGGAAGCAGCTCGTTCTGGGTCTGTGGATCGTTCAATTTCATTATGTCATGTTCGCTGATGTTGTGTTTGATGTGCACGAAATCGTTGAATTCTAATATCTCTTATTGCATTGTCACTCACTAAAGAACGCAGTTATAACATAGAAATACGAATATTATTTTGATATGTCTCCTCTGGTCATCAGTTGTGACTATCCGCCTTTATACAAATCCTTACTTTTTATAAACGTACTTTTAGGCACTAAAACAATGCGTTCACATCTTGAACAAACGAAAACAGTAGACAAAATTAGCAGATATTGTAATGAACTCTAGCACACATTAATATGTCAACCGTTTTCCCCCCAAGAAGCTGCTCATGTTTCAAAACTACCGATATTGAATCATTACAGTTTTACGGAAAAATTTTTATTTTAACAAACTATCTTCATGAAATCGGGCATGCAAAATTTTCTTAGAAAAGATTATTTTTTTGAGTTTAAAATTATCGTACCATATAAATTGGTGTATCAAAAGCAAGTTCTTATTATCTTAAAATTTTACCACTCTACTACCTCAATCGATGAATAAAAGTTTAAACTTTTGTATTAAATAAAGTTGAAGCAAACAAAAGGATTCATTCATTGATAAAAAATGCTCGGGATGAATGAAGCTTATTATTATTTTCGATTAATTACACATGATGTTGCTTGCTCACAAGACGAAGTTTTCCTGAAATACTGGCTATTTATAAGGCTTCAATGTGATATTGACAGAAACACACAGCTATGATACCGCTTGTTAATCAATTTAAAGCTTTCTGATAAACTAAATTTTTTGTTTTGTTTTGTGATACGTCCATAAAATACTTGTTAGATGATGGTTTGCCGGCGCCCGAACACTCGACGTTAAATTGTCATGCGTGACAGGGAAACTCCAAGTTGATTCCGCAAACTTCCAATTATGGAAATTCCGATTTATTTATGAAAATGGTCATGTATAATTCCCCAATTGCTACCGATATTTCGATGCAATAATCTATGGCCGGATCGTAGTGGAACGCAGCTTGTTCCAGGATCATAGGAGTACTGGGTCTGTGGATCGCTCAATTTCATTATGTCATGTTCGCTGATGTTGTGTTTGATGTGCACGAAATCGTTGAATTCCAAGTATCTCTATTGCATTGTCACTCACTAAAGAACGCAGTTCTAACATAGAAATACGAATATTATTTTGATATGTCTCCTCTGGTCATCAGTGCGGCTAGCACGTAAGGTAGGCCTTTGCACATTTCAGTAGCAACGACGACTTAAGTGAGGTCGAATCCTCCAAAGCATCGTGATTGTTATTAATTAAAGTGAGAAAAGTTCTCGCGCACTTAGCAGTAAAGTGTCACTATTACAAAAGATCAACACAAAAAAGAGCACAAAACTGTTAATGTCACTATCACAAAGTATACGATGGTTGTCAAATCACAAATATTATGGCTGCGTTCAGAAATCTAATTTGTGACAAAACTTAAGATTTATGAATCTACATTACTAAAGCTATCTTTCTGTTTGATTTCTGAACGGCGGGAAAAATGAAAAATATGGCGGAGTGGATCGACTCGCTGAACCGATTTTGCTTTATGTGCATGTGCATTATCGTGTAACAAAATTACTTTGCCGTGTCCTCTGCCCCATTCTGGTTATTTTTCGATTAATGCATGGTTTAGATGCTCATGATAGAAAAACCCCTTTGAACCAACCAAATACAGAGCATTGCTTTCTTACCGAATCGATCTGTTTGTGCAGTCGACATTGATGGTTGTTCCACCAATAGTTTAGGATACTTAAAATAAATAAATTCAAGGCCAATGACGATTCGATGCAAAACTGTTGTTCAATTCATGTGGTACCCATTTTCAACATTTTTGAATAATTCTTAAATCTTTAAAACTGTCTGAAATTGCTTGTTGTGCAACATAACATGGCTACTATTAGTTTCGGCTCAAAGTATCATCTTCATCCAATGTTGCTTGCAGTTTGGCGTCATCAAACGTTTTTGTTGGTTTTCCTCGTTTTTCCATATCTAACATCAAAAACATTATCTTTTACATTTCGCTTCTGATAGAGCATGATCGCTATATGCAAATCATCACTTTCGTACAAAATTTGACCTTTTCTATACTATGAAAATAGGATATTGTTTGTTCATTGACTGTAGTGATACTGAATACTCGTATGTTTGGCAAGACACCAAACAAAAAGGAAATTAAGACTCGTTTCCACCAATGTTCCCTACCAATACCTTTGCATATAGACAGAAGACATTATAGGAACCAGTGTGAAAATTGGACGATGGGTTTGCCATCGCCCACTTTTTTATTAAATCACTTATCTCACGACAAGACCTACAACTGGGTCAAACCACTTCTAGAGCTCCAGGGAAGTTTCGCGAAATCACCGATTTTGAAAATTCGCAGTTCATTAGAAGGGAGACCAGAACCATACTCCTTGATATAAATATTTCATCAAAATGCTTTTTATACCTTGACTAGGATATATTAAGTTTGTCACGAAGTTTGTAACACCCTGAAGGAAGCATATATATATACTTTATAGGGTCTCCACTATAAAGTATATATAAATGATTAGTATGTTGAGTTGAATCGATTTAGCCATGTCCGTCTCTCTGTATATATACGAACTAGTCCCTCAATTCTTAAGATATCGTTCTGAAACTGTTCAATTGTTCAGATCGGCTTACTATAGCATATAGCTACCATGCAAACTGAATGATCGGAAACAAATGCTTGCTTGGGAAACTTCCTCATTTGACGATATATCTTGACGAAACAGAAATAATGTAATATCGGAATAATCGTAATATAATATCGGCTCACTATAGCACATAGTTGCCATATAAATTATCTTAGAAAATAATCTGTGCCAACTTTTGTGAAGATATATTGTCAACCGTGAATGCTTTCCATACAAGAACTCGATTCCAATCGTTCAGTTTGTATGGCAGCTATATGTTATAGTGGTCCGATATCGGCAGTTCCAACAAATGAGTAGCTTCTTAAAGAGAAAATGACGTTTGCAAAATTTCAAAGGGATATCTTAAAAACTAAGGGATCGTTCACATACTCGTATATACACACAGACGGGCAGACGGGCGTCTCCGACGCTTGCTCTGGATGTTCCAAACTTCGTAGCAAACGTAATATACCTTGTTCAGGGTACAATAATTAACTGGAAATGAAAATTATTACCAATCAGAAGATGCCGGAAACATTCAAAAGTAAGGAAATTGGGTAATTGTAAGATTATACTTAAATAAACGATTTGGATATCAAACCGGGGAAGCTGAGGTCAAACTATCGAGGTACCTAAAGTATATTGAGCTGAAACGAGATATAATCATTTTCACATTTTCGTGATTAGTAACCGTATCTTTCCACATATTTACCGTAATTGATAAGATGTATTTTTCCAAAGTCACTAAATGTTAAAAGTACTTAAATTTGAATATTACAAAGAAAAAGGAAAAATCATAAATAAATGTCGAATGAAAGGGGAAAACATAAAGAACCGAGAACGCGAAGGGTTTATCGAAAAGGGTGCCAAATGAGATTTTCTCCATCATTTGAGCCAGTTCAAGCAATATAAAAAAAGCTTCAAAAGTATTTAGCTCAAACAGGTTTGCACATGCCAAGTATGTAATTTTGCGAAAGCATTTCGTTTTTAAATCTATTGCTTATGTCAAGCGAAGTAAAGTTTACATTTTATGCTTTATACGAGCATAAGATGACAAAATAATTTCTTTGGCATAACGTCGACAGACGGAGCTATAGAAAAACTTGGAAAACTGCTGAAGCTTTGTAAAAACATACATTTGTATAGAAATTAAAGTGGGGTTGTTTGTTAAGTTCTCGAATTCAGAATCCGAACTTTGCGTGCTTATGTGTGTAACTAAATAGCAGTGCATTTCGAAAGGAAATTAAGTCTACGAATGACAAAAGACATATTTATTTATTTAAAATTGCGGACATGTACTTTTTATGTATATATATATTTTTTTAGTTGATTGCGTAGTTAGAATAAAAAAGTATTCCTATAGAGAATTTAACTATCAACAAAAAAGGTGCCAGATATTTGTTTGCAACTTCTCACTCATGCGATTCAATGCTTTTCGGTATAATCCGAGAATAAAAAGCTCTTCGAAAAAAAAGTGATTTTTTCTTGGTAATGAAAGGTCTTGCTTTCTTAGTAATGATACATTTAGTGAGATATTTTGTTCACACACTTTAGAGAAAATATATTTCCCGAAATTCGACTTATTTTCGGAGATACAGCCGATTTTGTGACGTGGCGTCCGTGCTCACTAAAATTGTCTCCTAAACTTTAAACGCGTTTTTCTCGAAACTGACTTTTCGGAAGGATACCTACGATTTCTCAGGATCTGCTGGACCGATCAACTTGAAATTTTTATAGAGTCTTCCTTATAGGCTTGTCTATGGTTGGAACTAGCCCAATCCCCAAATTTTCATTTTTATTATTTTTGAAAACTTCGAAATATTCAGAAAAAGTGATCCAAAAAAACTTTTTTTTAGGCAGTCGCCATTTTGTGAAAAAAAATTTTCCCACTTTTCCGTAGCTCCGGCCATTGCGACATTATTCTAGATTACTAACCTTTGTTTTTCTTTGGTGTCAGATAACTAAGAGGGTTGAAATCATTGGTATGGTCACGTGGAAATTTTTAGAGACCCCCCATTTCGTCAGCTCATAATTTTGAAATTTTTTACTTTTTTTAGTTTTTAATTTTTTTTTGTACTCTTCTAAAATTAACAGATTACTAATAAAAATGTACTTGCATTACCATTTGGAATCTGGCAAATAAATACTGCAAACTGTAATCAAAATTCTGAATGATAATCTTGCAATTAGTAATTCCACGAACTTATAGGACAATTTCATCAAAGGATCTATAATTTCGATTTTATGAGGTCAGAATATCTCTGGATTTAGAAAGAACCAATAACGGTACTCTCCGAAGACAACTTGCAAAATCCAGAAACATGAAAAGAATTATCCGAGAGCTTTAACAAAAAGATCTGAAAAGTTACGTAGTGTTTCATCCTCCCTAAAACAAACTGGGCGGACTTCGCTCTAGAACAATATATGTATACGAGTAAATATTAAAAAAAAATGTTTGAAGTTAACACTGCTTCATTATGGCATAGTTGCTGCGAGTAATCATTTTGTTCTTATCTGTAAATTTAAAGAGTACACTTTAGTTGTACAAGGCCAGAGATTGAGATAAACTAACAATTAGTATTTGTATATGCAACGATGAAGTGTTTACTGAATTTTCAATATGTATTTGTTTGAGATGTCAGAGATATTAACTAACTCACTCGAGTTCATTTGTTAGTCACCGAATGAAATATTATGGATGTTTTCTGACGTTCGTCCTATTTTTCTCTGTTTGATAAGTGTGTCCTACAAATAACTTGGGAACTTGAACGAATTATCATGAAACTTTGACAATAGCTGCTGTTAGTACTCTAAAACGGGGATTCTAATTTTTTGTTCGTGAGGAGTTCTTTAGTAGTCAGCTAAATTCAGCATAATTTTGGATTTGTTCAGTGTTACTCAAACTTCCCATTTAATAGGGTCTTGAAGTTTTCTTAAAAAGACTGTCAGTAAAATTAAATTTTGTTAACTAACCTAGCTAGTTAAGATGCATTGGATATTTACTTATGTGACATCAAATCTTACCTGCATAGGCAATTTATCTCTACACAAAAGAGACGAGAAAACTTTTGTGTTGAATATGTAAAAGAAGAAGAAAATATGCACTATTGGGTACCCATTTCCTCCAAAAATTTAAATTAAATTATAAGCTTAGCGCTCAAAGCCTTTTTTGTCAACACCGCGTCTCTCGCTGAAGTAGAGAATAGATATACGACGCATGATATTTATTTTGCCCGCGGCCATACCTACATACTTAAAGCTACAAACGCTGTAAAAACATCCGTAATGACAATATTCCAATCACAATAATGACCCCGAGGTGCAGCCCTACAATAAACGAGCTGTGAAATTAGTGGAAATGAAATTCTTGAGGCGTATGCTGTGTTAAACGCTGTGGCATCAACATGGTAAGACCGCTGTATGGCGAAACGACGATTAAGTTTCATTCTGAGAAATGAGTTGCACCTGATAAAACAGCAGCGGGAGAGCTAGTGTAACTAAGAATGTGGTCGCGAATGCTACATATCATAGCACAACGTTACTTTTCGAAAATTAGTTTTAACAAGAAGAACCGGGTTTATACCCATAAATTAAAAATATGCGCCCGAGCTACGTTGGGGAAAAAGTCAAAAGACAATTTTCTACTAAATTAATTTCCTTGGAAGTCTTTCTGTAACACTTTATATGTAGATGCTGCTATAAGCATTATGTGGGACAACTGTACACAGCATTAAATGGGACAACTGTACACAGTCAAAATAACAAAAAAATTTAGTTAAAAGCGCCAAAGCAAGAAAAGACACTCAGTGCAGCCTGAAGACTGCTAAGAGCTTATATCGCCAAGATGTCCTACTTAACCGCTTTTCCATTTTTTGGGCAATCCCAAATTTCTTTCAACTTATTCATTTCATTTTAATTTTTTTCTTTTCTCTTCTATACTGAAGACACGCTTTTATACAACAAATAGAATACGAGTATAAAGCACCGAAAGTGTGAAAACGAATGAAATCGCTCACTCCTTAAATAACAATACTGTTCAAAACCATTAAAAGTGCAATAAATCAATATCCAAATACGCACTGCTAAAATAATTAATATCTTAAAATGGACCTGGTGGACTAATTCCTGCACTACTTTCTAAGGTTACTCCATAAGCACTACAGTTTCACTTTACCTTAATAATTTGCACCGAAGCTAATATACCCTTCACAGGTGCATTTCTTTCAGTAACTATGTGCCCAGTTTGTACGGAAACTACATATATGCTATAGTAATCCGATTTGAACATTTTTTTCGGAGATTAAATTATTACCTTAAGCAGTAATCCATGAAATTTCGTGAAGATACCACGTCAAATGCGATAGCTTTCCTTACAAGCCCTTGATTCCGATCGTTCGGTTTGTTTTTCTCTATATGTTATAGTAAGCCGATCTGAACAATTTCTTTGGAGATTAATTTGTTTCCTTAGAAAATAATCTATACAAAATTTCGTGAATATATCTTGATAAATGCGAAAGTTTTCCGCAAACGCCCTTTGTTCCGATCCTTCAGTTTGTAGGGCAGCTATACGTTATAGTGGGCCGATATCGGCAGTACCGACAAATGAGCAGCTTCTTGAATAGAAAATGAGGTTTACAAATTTTCAAAACGATGTCTTAAAAACTGAAGGACTAGTTAGTATATATACAGACAGACGGACAGACGCTTAGACAGACTGACGGACATGGCTAAATCAACTCAGCTCAACATACTGATTATTTATATATATATTTATAGGGCCTCCGACAATTCCTTTTGGGTGTTACGAACTTCGTGACAAACTTAATATAACCTGGTAAAGGTATAAAAAAGAGCAATCACATACTTGAATATATAAGAACAAAAATTACTTTAAAGCAATAAATTAAAAAAAAGACATTTATTGTCAATAATCTCTCCATATACATATACACATAGAATTTGTAACCACGCCTTATCTCTTTCTTTTGAGTGAATTAGCTAAGACAATAAAATAACTTAAGTGTGTTATAGCTAAAATCTCCACTAATTGCTAACTCAATGCTTCGTTACCTTGGCGTAAGAATTAACCACAAGCTGTGGGTTAATTGAATTATATTAACTAAGTGTTCCACTTGAAGACAATCACTAGGGGCTTTGAAAATAATGTCAACCGTTATAAAATTTAAACACAACTAAGGTACTATTATTTTTGGATTTGAGATACACATAACATTTTATTACATAATGGGTTGTCAAAAAAGTCTTGCGGTGTTTTTATTGAATTTTTTTTTTAATGAAATTGAAATGAATTTTTGATGACTCATGGCTAGCTCTTGTCCGATGCTACGGCTGCTACTATGCCGGTCTCTTTCGACCAATTCAGCGATTTTATCGCAATTTTCGACGACAGGCCTTCCGGAGCGTGGCGCATCTTCGACCACCTCTACACCAGAACGAAAACGTTGAAGCCATCATTGTGCGGTGGAAATGGAAACTGTATCGGGTCCATAAACTGCACAAATTTTATTGGCGGCTTGAGATGCAATTTTGCCTTTATCGTAGTAGGACTGTAAAATATGCCGTATTTTCTCTTTATTCTGCTCCATGTTTGCGACGCTATAACTCACGAACGACTTAAAAAAAACGACAATCAGGCGGCGAATAAAACTAGAACCACGCGCTTTCAGCGCCAACTAGCGAAAATACCGTAAAACTTTTTTGACAACCCTTATTAAGTGCGTGGTATGCTGTAACTAATCAAAATTATAAAGGTAAATAAAATTTTTTTTGGAAAATTAACATCATCATCATCGTAGTGTTTCAACCTCCCCAGAACAGACTTGGTGACTTCACCCTAGAACAATATATATACATATATATATATATATATATACATATAATATATGCATATTTCAGTGGCTTATAAAATACTGAAAATCAACATACTACAGAAGGGCACAATGCCGCAGCATTGGACTCTGGCCAAGGCAAAATAAGTTGCCATATATGTGCAGATATACCAAAGCAAATATACTTACGTATGTTGTACGGTTGGTTGGTTAACTTGTTGGTTGCTTGGTTTTCCGCTTGTTTAGCTGCCTCGCCAAGAAGTCATCAGCAAGGGCATAAAGCAACTAAACGAAATGAACAAATAACAAATGTGCATCGGAACTAGAATACCTATGGCCGTGTGTGTGTTGGTGCGCATCAGACAACGTAAAAAAAGTGGGATACACTTAAAATATCGAAATTCAAAATGCCGACATATCAAAATACCGACAAAATTTAAATATGCAGCTAAATCAAAATACCGTCAAATCAAAACACCGACAAATCAAAATAACGATAAAATAAATTATACAAACTCCATAAAAACACATTTTTGAAAAATATTTGCAAAATCAAGTTCTATAGCCAAGGAAGAAGTTAAAAGCGAAAAAACTAAGAAAGCCCAGGTGTTGGTCC
>CM050322.1:6191499-6209540 GCA_027475135.1 Bactrocera correcta
TTGGGGAAAAAGTCAAAAGAAAATTTTCTACTAAATTAATTTCCTTGGAAGTCTTTCTGAACACTTTATTTTAAAATTTTGTTTTGTTAAATTAAAGCATTAAATGGGACAACTGTACACAGTCAAAGAAACATAAAAATTGAGTTAAAAGCGCCAAAGCAAGAAAAAAACACTCAGTGCAGCCTGAAGACTGCTAAGGGCTTATATCGCCAAGATGTCCTACTTAACCGTTTTTCCCTATTTTTTGGGCAATCCCAAATTTCTTTCAACTTTTCTTATTCATTTCATTTTAATTTTTCTCCTTTCTCTTCTATACTGAAGACACGCTTTTATACAACAAATAGAAAAAATAAAGCACCGAAAGTGTGAAAACGAATGAAATCGCTCACTCCTTAAATACCAATACTGTTCAAAACCATTAAAAGTGCAATAAATCAATATCCAAATACGCACTGCTAAAGTAATTAATATCTTAAAATGGACCTGGCGGACTAATTCCTGCACTATTTTCTAAGGTTACTCCATAAGCACTACAGTTTCACTTGACCTTAAAAATTTTGCACCAAAGCTAATATACCCTTCACAGGTGCATTTATTTCAGTAACTATGTGCCCAGTTTTTACGGAAACTACATATATGCTATAGTAATCCGATTTGAACATTTTTTTGGGAAAGATTAAATTATTACCTTAAGCAGTAATCCATGTCAAATTTCGTGAAGATACCACGTCAAATGCGATAGCTTTCCATACAAGCCCTTGATTCCGATCGTTCGGTTTGTATGTCTATATGCTATAGTAAGCCGATCTGAACAATTTCTTTGGAGATTCATTTGTTTCCTTAGGAAATAATCTATACAAAATTTCGTGAATATATCTTGATAAATGCGAAAGTTTTCCGCAAACGCCCTTTGTTCCGATCGTTCAGTTTGTAGGGCAGCTATACGTTATAGAAAAGGCCGATATCGGCAGTACCGACAAAGGAGCAGCTTCTTGAATAGAAAATGAGGTTTACAAATTTTCAAAACGATGTCTTAACAACTGAAGGACTAGTTAGTATATATACAGACAGACGGACAGACGGTTAGACAGACTGACGGAAATGGCTAAATCAACTCAGCTCAACATACTGATTATTTATATATATATTTATAGGGCCTCCGACGATTCCTGTTGGGTATTACGAACTTCGTGACAAACTTAATATAACCTGGTCAAGGTATAAAAAAGAGCAATCAAATACTTGAATATATCTTCTTCTTCTTTACTGGCGTAGGCACCACTTACGCGATTATAGCCGAGTCGACAACAGCGCGCCACTCGTTTCTTCTCTTCGCTACGTGGCGCCAATTGGATATTCCAAGCGAAGCCAGGTCCTTCTCCACTTGGTCCTTCCAACGGAGTGGAGGTCTTCCTCTTCCTCTGCTTCCTGCGGCGGGTACTGCGTCGAATACTTTCAGAGCTGGAGTGTTTTCATCCATCCGGACAAATGACCTAGCCAGCGTAGCCGCTGTCTTTTAATTCGCTGAACTATGATGTTGTCATCGTATATTTCGTACAGCTCAACGTTCCATCGAATGCGATATTCGCCGTGGCCAACGCGCAAGAGGACCATAAATCTTTCGCAGAACCTTTCTCTCGAAAACTCTTAAGTTCGACTCATCGGTTGTTGTCATCGTCCAGGCCTCTGCACCGTATAGCAGGACGGGAATTATGAGTGACTTATAGAGTTTGGTTTTTGTTCGTCGAGAGGGACTTTACTTTTCAATTGCCTACTCAGTCCGAAGTAGCACCTGTTGGCAAGAGTAATCCTGCGTTGGATTTCCAGGCTGACATTGTTGGTGGTGTTTAAGCTGGTTCCAAGATAGACGAAATTATCTACAACTTCAAAGTTATGGCTGTCAACAGTGACGTTGGAGCCAAGTCGCGAGTGCGACGACTGTTTGTTTGATGACAGGAGATATTTCGTCTTGCCCTCGTTCACTGCCAGACCCACTTGTGTTGCTTCCTTGTTAAGTCTGGAGAAAGCAGAACTAACGGCGCGGGTGTTGAGGCCGATTATATCAATATCATCGGCATACGCTAGTAGCTGTACACTCTTATAAAAGATTGTACCTGCTCGATTCAGTTCTGCAGCTCGAATAATTTTCTCCAGAAGAAGATTGAAAAAGACGCACGATAGGGAGTCGCCTTGTCTGAAACCTCGTTTGGTATCGAACGGCTCGGAGAGGTCCTTCCCGATCCTGACGGAGCTTTGAGTGTTGCTCAGCGTCAGTTTACACAGCCGTATTAGTTTTGCAGGGATACCAAATTCAGACATCGCGGCATAGAGGCAGCTCCTTTTCGTGCTGTCGAAAGCAGCTTTGAAATCGACGAAGAGGTGGTGAGTGTCGATTCTCCTTTCACGGGTCTTTTCCAAGATTTGGCGCACCGTGAATATCTGGTCGGTTGTTGATTTGCCAGGTCTAAAGCCACACTGATAAGGTCCAATCAGTTTGTTGACGGTGGGCTTTAATCTTTCACACAATACGCTCGACAGAACCTTATATGCGATGTTGAGGAGGCTAATCCCACGGTAGTTGGCGCAGATTGTCCTCCTTTTTTATGTATTGGGCATAGCACACTTAAATTCCAATCGTTGGGCATGATTTCGTCCGACCATATTTTACAAAGAAGCTGATGCATGCTCCTTACCAGTTCTTCGCCGCCGTGTTTGAATAGCTCGGCCGGCAATCCGTCGGCCCCTGCCACTTTGTTGTTTTTCAGGCGGGCAATAGCTATTCGAACCTCTTCATGGTCGGGCAATGGAACGTCTGCTCCATCGTCATCGATTGGGGAATTGGGTTCGCCTTCTCCTGGCGTTGTGCGTTCACTGCCATTCAGCAGGCTGGAGAAGTGTTCCCTCCATAATTTAAGTATGCTTTGGGCATCGGTGACTAGATCACCTTTGGGGGTTCTAACAAGAGTATGCCCCGGTCTTAAAACCTTCTGTAAGTCGCCGCATCTTTTCGTAGAATTTTTGAGCATTACCCCTGTCGGCCAGCTTATCAAGCTCTTCGTACTCACGCATTTCGGCCTCTTTCTTTTTCTGTCTAAAAACTCCCCCCCCGGTATCTATCCCATCCCGCACGTGTTGTGGTCGATCGTAACGTTGCGAGGTAGGCAGCCTGTTTTCTCTCCGCTGCGACACGGCACGCCTCGTCGTACCAGCTGTTCTTTTGCACTTTCCGAAAACCAATGGTTTCGATTGCAGCTGTACGTAAGGAGTTTGAGATGCCATCCCACAGTTCCCTTATACCGAGTTGTTGACGAGTGCTCTCAGGAAGCAGGAGTGCAAGCCGAGTAGAAAATCGTTCGGCTGTCTGTTGTGATTGCAGCTTCTCGACGTCGAACCTTCCTTGTGTTTGTTGGTGTGCGTTCTTTGCTGCACAGAGGCGGGTTTTTGAATTTTGGCTGCAACAATATAGTGGTCCGAGTCGATGTTAGCACCTCGGAGCGCACGCACATCTAAAACACTGGAGACGTGTCTTCCGTCTATCACAACATGATCGATCTGGTTGGTGGTTTTTCGATCCGGAGGGCTGCCAGATAGCTTGATGAATTTTCTTATGCTGGAATCTAGTACTACAGATAACCATATTTCGGGCCCCTGCGAAGTCGATCAGCCTCAACCCATTTGGGGATGTTTCCGCGTGGAGGCTGAATTTACCGACCGTAGTGCCAAAGATACCTAAACTAAGCACGCCCAGGTGTTGGTCCGACCGAAGGCTATTTTTTGAAGCGCGGCCGAAGGCCGCCAACGCAAAAAGGAGTTCAACGCAAAAGAACTGAGCACACCCAGGTGTTGGTCAGACCGAGGGTAATATATTTGACGTCTTTCAAATATTAAAATACACAAGTTCTTCTGAACACAGTTGTGTAGTCGTACAGCTGTCTAAATAACAATGTTTTAATAACGTGTGTATTTTAATATTCGATAGAGGTCGCTTGAAGTCTGTCACTTTGCCATGTGTTCAGCACATGACTCATGAGACTGCAGGGTTGCCTGTTATAACGACCAATCCTTTTAAATTTTAAAGTTAAAATTTTATAATTATGTATACTTTAATGAAATAATAATAGTAAACTGCAAAAAGAACCAAGCTTCCTTTTCTTCCATAGCACAGAATTCTATAGATTAAGGGTTATGATCCGGAGTGTGTTCGTTGCCGAAGGCCGCAGGGCCTCAAACGTACAATAAGATAAGTTAGAGTCCGTTCAAAAACAATTTTTCCTTTTTGCCTTAAATCATTTGCCTTGGGATTCCAGTTTAAATCTTCCCCCTTACACTAACCGCTTAAAGCTTAAAAATCTCCCGACAATCGCTAGTCGTAGAGAGATACTTGGCATAATGTTTCTTGTAAAACTCATGAATGGGTCAGTCTGTAGCCCATCTCTCTTATCTGATATTAATTTTGACGTTCCCGCTTGCTCTAGCAGGCAGTTGAGACCCTTACTTTTAAAATTCTCTAGAATAAATTTTGAGTTAAACGAACCAATGCGCCGTATATGTCATGATTTCAATTCTCATTCCAGCACATTTGATTTAACAGACTCACTCTTTACCATTAAAAAAATTATCTTATCTACTCTTAACAAGTAACATTTAAAAATTATAAACTTTAATTCAATTCTTAAATTTTGGTGTTGAAATTTTTGTTTCTGTAGCTGAGCAGCTTAAGATCGCAACGCTTAAATCTCTCTTGCCTTTTATGACTCGGCAAATTCCGCTCGTTCGCGGATTGTGCCCCTCGCGTCGTAATCGTTAGGTATTATTATTATATAATTAACTCAGACTTCAGAAAAACCATAATATATGAAGAGAAACCTCTCACCACATTGGAATCTGGTTCTTTTTATCTTTATCTCTTCCGGATATGTTTGTCATTAAATTTCGTGCCATTAAAATCCTTAAGAATTGATTTCCACTCATTACCTGATTTAATCATTACTTGGGATTAAGAGCGAAAAGGAAACAGCAAGAGACGAGAAAAAGGGAAAGCAATTGAGAAAACAAATTGCTGTGGAGTTAAATGTCCTCCTTGGCAGTATCTTTTTAACCACAGACTTTATATAATTTTTTCCTTGAGCTAACAAAGTGACGCGGTTGATTGTTGTGCTGTGGTGGGGCGTAAATACTTACAGGCTGTCCAGGAGCTAGGCGGATGTAGCAGTGTTGGCGGAAGCATTTTGACTTCAGCTATGTGGTCTTGTGCAAGGTGCTGCTGTGTAACTCGCTTGTCACAGGTACTGTATACCAACGAAGCAAAAAAGAAATAGCACGAAATAAATTCAACGTAAACATTGATATCAGAAACCGAGACTAGCACGAAACCGTCATCAGCAAATCCCGGAGAGCAGCAGTGGGCACCCTGATATGACCAACAGATAATGATATCTAAGCAACATTGAAGACGATAATGACGATGTCTTCAACTGCGCGATTGTTGACGGTGCTACGCTGGAAGTACGCCAAGGGTTAAATACAAAATGCAGGCACTGAAAATTGAAATAAGGGCAAAATTCATAAAAGTTCCGCAAAGAAGCTAGGAGGGCAAAACGAAACAAAAAACAGAAGCAAATCCCAGTATAAAAAGTAAGAAAGTGGAGTAACGTAACGGTTGAGGGATTACATGGAAATTGCGCTGCGAATCTCTGATGAATCTTTCAACGCACTATGGGTAAATATAAGTAACATGTGTAGAAGTAAAGCATTTAAAGGACTACTGAGACGCTGGAGCACGGATAAACAACAACGAAACACAATGATTTTGGCTGATGAAACAATCATGGCCCATCGAGTGATGAGGTTGATTGCACTCAACCGTTTATACCAGACACATCCACAACAGATTGAGATGCAAAGGCCTGCGTTACATAAGCATAGAAACAAAGTAAGAAGTATTTGTCGTTCAAAAGCGCAATGAGCCTTTCAGAAGTTGAGTCAGCATTATGCCCTTGCAAGCACTTTTTCTTTCGCATTCGCTTTCATTACTCTGTCTTTCATGTTGTCTGTTGCCGCGCACCACTTCAAACAATCTACGGCTTCTGCAACAAATTGCGTGCTTAATATCTGCATCATCTTCAAGCACCCGCGCACGCTCTAATCTATGCGGCGGTGCAATGATTTGCTTAAAGCTCACCAAGACAAACTGCCATTCAACCATCAAACAACTTCCAAACCAACAGCCTTTTAATTACCGGAAAACGTGGTAACAAAAAAGATATGGAATTACAAAAACAACCAACATACGTAAATTGTCATGCTGCTTTGGAGTCATCGCGATAAGCGATTTTAACATGCAGCTGCGGAAGTGCAAGTTCGTTTCATGTGAGCACTGTGGGTTACATGTGTCCAACATCTGATGTAATAACAAAGTTGAATTTTCTAATAAATAGAAATGTTTGGCAACCTCCAAGAATATTTTTTAAGTTTTGTAACTTCCAACTTGTTTTAACCTCGACCATTATTTTCCATATATGAAGGAATATCTTGAACCTTTTACTTATGTGCATCTTCGTGCGGAGCGAAAAATGTTTACAGCCATTATAACTGGGTCTGAATAATCCATCCGATCTGTTGATATTAGCCATTTTATACTAAACAATGTTAGACAAGCTGATAAAGTATGTCTGCTATTATCGAAAAAAAAACGTAAACTACCATTTTGAGGTATTAGTTATGTACCTCTTTGCAAGACTGGCACTGGACGTTTTTGTGGAATTGGAATTCTCTTCAAATGGATATTTATGAGGCACAGTAGGTACTGAAGGACCATATGTATTTGAAATAGGTCGATACTAGATTCTCTTATCCATCACCTAGATCGTTCCTCGAATACCTTTTGTTGAGATTTGTCTCAAAAGTGTTAATTTCACAAAATTGTGCAGCTACCACCTACAGTGCAACTTATCAGTTACAAAACTTGAGTAAGCACTTCATACCACTTATATTTTAAGTGAGATCGCCTGCATGCATCGTCTGCATATTGCGTTGATGTTGGTGCTGATTAGTGGTTTAAAAAAGGGAACTGTCATCATACCACAAAGCAATATATAATTTTACATTTTAAACGCAGTGGCAAGTGGGTGGAGAAAGTAAATGAGGCACCGCTATGTGAAGAAGCTTTAGAGAATTCCGTTTAATTGTTAAAATCCCTGCGATAAAATTAATGAAGTGAGAAGGATCAAGAGTGCATGACCAAAAGGACGGCAACAAAAACTAACAGCTAAATTAAAATTAAGAGGAATTGAAATTTTGTGTTGAGAAGAGTTAAGGAAATTAGTATATAAAATACTTGCATCGAAAATTCATCTACTAAGGGTAGCTAGCACTAAAAAGGACTGAAGCATAAACGACGCAAACAACTCCCAAAAAGATTCTAGAACATACAACATCAAATACAGAGTAACATAATCATATAAATTAAAGTCAGCCGGATGTTCGAAAATCTTGATAATAATTATATAGGGGCTAGGCCAAGTCTTCGCTCAAATTTATCTATTTTAGGCACAAACATGCACTGTTATGATTTAAACACGTTCTTTTATTTTTATTGGGATAACTCACATATTGGCCGATATATGTGGTACAAAATCACTCCGAAACTCGAAAAACTTTATGTTAAGTATATGGGGAGAAAAGGAAGTATTGGTCCGATTCAACCTGTTTTTGACGTACAGACAACCAATAGGATTATCCCTGAATTTCAATAACATATGTCACACATTGATAGACATTTTCGGCCAAAAGTCATCTATAGGCACTGGGGTCTAAATATTCGGTGCTTGAACAGTTTTTACTAGTACAATTACAATTTCACACACTACGGATATTGTTCAAAGTTTTATTCCATTATAATAATAGACTCTTTATTTTTGTACTGAACGAATCAAGTGGAATTTAAATTTGTGCTATATGAGTAGTGGGCTTGGTTGTTTTCAGATTACGTCCATTTTCATAAAATAA
Organism: Bactrocera correcta; assembly: GCA_027475135.1. Lineage (NCBI taxonomy): Eukaryota > Metazoa > Arthropoda > Insecta > Diptera > Tephritidae > Bactrocera > Bactrocera correcta. Next base: position 6,199,507 of record CM050322.1, read on the forward strand.
TATAAGAAAAATGCTAAAAAGACCTCTCATATCATCTGGGTGGTATAATTTAATGTCTCTGGAGTATTTACTTGTTGATTTATCGCGCTTTTAGTAGTTTTTTTATCAGTACCGTTAAACGGAGAATGAGCGTGTTTATCCACCGATTTTATTCATTTTCACTCTGTTGGAAGAAGTTCTTTTAAGAATTGTACTCAGCCAATTTGGTTTTTGGAGCTTAAGTGGCTAATTAGATATGTACATTAAACTTCTTAGAGGGCGAAGCCAAGCCCACTTTTTCAAAAATTTATGCCCGCAAGTGCCCTTGCTACTGCAAATCTCTGTACCAAATTACAGCTTTGTGTCTTAAGTTAATTTTGAGTTATGGCACATTAAGTGTTTTCGGTTAATGGCGATTAATGATCGAGATATTTAAATTTTTACACAAGTTACATCTTGCACGGACAGAAGGATGGACAGACAGACAGTCAACCGGATTTCAACTTTTCTCGTCATTCTGATCATTTATATATATAACCCCACCTCTATCTCTCTTAGTATAAGGTGATACAACTGTTAGGTGAACAAAACTACGACACTTTGAGCAACTTGTTGCAAGAGTATTATATATATATTTTCCATTTTCATGCAATAATTTTTGCCAACTTTTGGCCAAGAGATTATTTCAACTTTCGTAAAATTTTTGTTCGTTGCAGGCACGTGTTTTTGTTTTTTTTTTTGGTTTAAGGTTTTTAATTACATGGTTCCTTACGTTATGATGCATGGCTTAACTTCGTATGTTCTACCGCTAACAGGAATTTTATTCATGTAGTCAAAATAAACACCGCAAACAATCAATCGATATAGTAAAACTTTGACTGGGTTTGTTCAAATCATTACGATATAGGCATAAATATCCGCATACAATAGCACACAAGATTTGTTAGGGTTTTTATATAGCTTTCGTTAGGAAAATCCATAGATAAACTTGCAAAATAGAAGGAAATGACAAAGACGTATTGCTGTGGATTAAACCGAAATTGCGAAAAGCTAAGGGAAAAATATTTTGGTAACCTTTGCCCTCCTTCTCGGTCGATCACACACTGCTTTTTAAATTTAAGAAGCAAGAAATATAAATATTTGCAAACCGTTATAATGCACTGACACAATTTTGAGTTAGATTCATTCACACGCGTACATTCTTACCCACACCCACTTTTAGACTGTTGTTACCCTTTTTATACATTTGATTAAAATACTCCCAAACTAGCATTAATCCAAAAGTTGGTTGCCTTTAGTCACAGGTTCATGCACGTAAGATTTTGTTACAATATTTATTCAATAGTACAAAAGCACGAAAGCATATTTTTAGGAGTTTAGACACATAATTAATTGGTGGTACAGTTTCCAAAGGGCATCCGGTAAAGAAAATTGCAATAGCCATCATAATTTTTGTCTTTGGCTAAAACCAAATTCACACAATTTTCTTATTCGATAAAAAATTTAAAGAAAAGACGGGCTCTGACATTTCTTTCACGGGGTTAAAGCTTTATGGGAAATTTTATTAACCCCCTTTGGGGTGTGAAGGGTCTGGAAAAGGAACGGGGGAAAGAGCAGAAGTAACTGAAAGTTAAATAATATTTTAAAAAAAAATTTCTTTCAATGGATATTTTTCAAAAATTATTAGCAGAAGGTATATGCTCACAATATAATAAGGTCACAGTCAAATGCTGAACTCAGTATTCTTTTACGAATACTCAGTTGTGGAACATTGTTGGCAGTAAAGATCTATTTGAGGCTTGTCATACAGTTTTGGATTATCTTTTAATACATCTTGTACTTGTTACGTTTAACGGGGCAGATGACAGCATTTATTAACACTAAATAGCCAATTTTTGTTCATAGTATTCTTATGTAGTTTTTAGCACTCAACAAGTCTTGCCTTGAAACAAATTATTTAATTAAAGTCGAAAGAAATGCATTGCTGCTAAGTTATCTAATTCATATGTGGAAATTTGCTTATATTTTGTTAATCTAATTTGTATTAGTTTATTCTACCGAGTAAGAGACTAATTCAAAACCGAACCCGATCAATCCAAATATATTGCAATTTATTCTTATATTATCGATCTATTTAAATTAGGGCAAACATATGAAAGTATAATACTATTTACTTTTGTAAGTTTTGACATTTCACATTTAACTATAATTCTGGTTCTACCAGTGAATCAACTGGGGCCATACGAGGCTTCCAAAGTTATATATAACCACTTATGAAGCACAACGTGATACACATCCTACACATATGTACTAACTTCAGTTTTTTGAGAATTTCGGCTTTGAAGGAAAGACAAACAATTGCCTGATTTGAATAAACAATTAAAGAAAGCTCATTTCTCTCATAAAAGATATTTCATATGCTATTTTGGAATGTGGAAATTTCTTCTACATATTAATTCGATATATTAGAGTGACTATGGTTTCAAATTGATTTGAAACAGTTGAAGAATCTCATACATATGTTCTTCAAAGTTTTTCGTTACGGAAAGCCGATAAAAAAGTTTAAGAAAGTTGTGAACTGACGATCCATAAAGTGAAAGTCATGCATTAACTGCAAACTAAATTTCAATGAGAATATTGTGGAGTCAAAGCGTTATGCAAGTGAGTCTTTAACTTCAAAACTTAATGAGTATGTATTTCATTTCAAAAAGTCACTCATTTCCTACAGGCCATATAATTGCAAAACTCATTTGAAAATTATTTGCTTGACCCATTAACACACATTGGCTTCTCGGCTACTATCGTTCGCCAAATTCTCCAGAGCTGTATATTAAATTTTAATTATGTGATTATTTACATACATATGTAGTTAAGTTTATCGAAATTGCTGAAAATTTCGTCCATATTGCAACAATTAATAATAAAATTAGTATTGAGTAACAATATTATATACAGTAAGTCATAGTAATCCTGGGATAACATATTTAAACATTCAAGCAAAAAATGGACTTTAAATTAAATATTTAAAGATTCTTGGTGAGACATTATTGCATAATGCAGAATTTAACTTGAAAATATATGTAAATCATCTTATGAAACGAAAAAAGTTTCCGTAAATACAGTAGCGCAGTTAACATTCAGAAATCTACGAGTTTCGGATATGCTGGCACTTATTCTGAAGTCTTAATTATTAATTCGCTTAGTTTCCATTCCAAAGTTACCCAATTCTAGTTAATAACTATAGCCAAAGAAAGGGCTAAGTTCGGGAGTAACCGACGATTTTATATTCACCTTTCTAGAATCAAAGCCAAGGAAATACCTTAAGATGTAAAACGTCAAACAGAGGACCAAAAATGAAGCAATTTTATACATTTTTACACTATACATAACTTATACACTGACCGACATATTCGGCATAAGGATCGTTAGAAAATCGAAAATAATTATTTGTAGTATATAGGAGTTGGGATAATACCGAACCATTTTTTTACACTCGCAACTTGTTGCTATAGAGTATTATAGTTTTGTTCACCTAATGTTTATATTATTTAATACTAAGCTAGATAGATAAAAGGTTATATATATAAGGTTGTCAAATATCCCCCTTCCACTTTCTTGTTATTTATTCGATGCTTTATAAAAAGTGTCATAGTGATCGGATCTAGTTCAAATATGCGCTGTTTCGCTCTATAATCTGCTTCCATCTAGATGGCAGCTTCATAATATCCCCCTCGTAGAAGCTCATATCCTTATTTGCGAGGAACTAGGACAGCCACTTTTCACAAATCTATTTGAGTTCAACTTCACACCAACAAAGGCATTCGACATAGACAAGAACAGGACAATAGTAATCACTTGGCGCTATGTCGTCACGGCTCTTCCGCTAGCTGGCTTATCCATGATGTCTTTTTCACCCGCTCTGATTTGTCGAAACCATTCTTTCGCAGTTCGAAACGAAATCATCATCCCCCAAAACAGCATTAATCTCACGGAACATTTTTCTAGCAGATTTGTCTTTAGCAAAGGAAAACTTTAAAATAGCGCGAATTTCGGCGTAAGTGAACTCCATGTTTACACGGCTATAACCGTTGAACGCAATATCCAAACTAATCATGCATAGCGTCGTTTAGAAGGTTTTGTCGAGATCTTTAAAAAAGGTATAGTATTGCCAGATACGAGCTCTGTAGCGCTTTATACATAGCCGTGAAATTCAACATATAGACGGATAGGATATTTGACAACCTAATATAAGTGAGTATAATGACGATAACAGTTTTAAGCTGGTTTACTGTCTGTCTGTCAGTCCGACCACAGGTACCGAATATGAGAACCGAAGTATCTATAGTTGAGTTTTGACTGCAAATATCGGTCAATGCGCGAAATATGCAATTGAAAATCAGACAGAACCTTTCCTGACAATTTCACTTCATATTTAAAGTTATCGAACAAAATGTTATTTCCAAGAATCTACTTGCATTTTGGCATTTCCATGTTTTAAAATTAATAGAGACGAATATGCAAATGACCAACGCCCCAAAGCCCGAATCACTGCATGAGTCCTAACAAAAAATTGCACACACATGAATATTGGAGTACAGTGTGTAAACTAAAAAAAGCAACTAATAATTTTCAAAGCATTTCAGCTCTAACTTTTTAAATAAAATGATTTTGCCGGATATTCATAAATTTGTTGTGGAAACTAAAAATGTTTGCTGTTGTTGTTATAATAAAAAATAATTTGAAGAATTCTAAATATTTAATCTTACTTTTAAATAATTTTCAGAAAAACAAAAGAAAGTACTTAATTCATGCTAAACTGAGGGTTGAGAAAGGAAAAACGGAGAGAGAAACTTACTGCTGATATTTTTGGACTGCTTATGATGATAACGCGAGTCCAACCCAACTAAAAGGATGTTCAATCAATAGTAGAATAAGAAAAAGAAGAAGAGTCGGACCGCACACAGAGTAATAAAAAATTGATAGAGATATCGTTCAGTTAATAAAATCAGAAAGGATTAGGTCTGATTGGATATAAGTATACATATGTCTTTTCTGTCTTGGAAAGTTCATGCGGAGAAAGGCTTCATTCCAAATTGATTCAATATTTTGGAACAAGAAAAAGTAAATTTAACGTGCGAATGCGAACACATCCATAATGGACCTGGATCGCTGATTAAAATCCAGGCAAAATTATACCATTTTATATTAACATTTTGTATTTTTGATCAAGAATTCGCATCTTCATCAATAACCAAAAGAAGATATCGACTGTAACTTTACAATAACAAACACCTATTCTTCGGTAATAATGCAAAGTAATGAAATTTTAATAATTCTGCAGTGTAGTTTTTCAGTTCCGAGTATTTTTGATTTCCAATTAAATTTTTTCTAAATACTGTACCAAATTTGTTTATAGTGAATACAACACTAATACTGAAACGTAAATTTGTACGTTTTCACTTTGATAACTATACAAACACTATGGCGCCACGATAAATTTGATTATCTTTTGATTCGAATTTTTGGTTCGTTAACAGAAATGTATAAAAGGTTTATTTGCCGCAAAGTGAAATAGAAGACAAATTGTTCTCGAAATGCAAAAATATGAAAAGAGGAATATTGTTTTTGGAATCGGGAGTGGTAGAGGAGCAAGTTGAGCGAAGCATAGTATTCCGTAAATGCTCTGTTCAGATTATTTCAGTAAAAACCAAGCAGAAGGCTTTAGTACAGCACACCGTTCCCCGAAATCTGCATATTTGCACGATTACCCAGGGGGCGTTATAGAATAAGTAAGATCTATGCTACACCAATAAGTTTGTATCGACCAAACGCTGGCACGAAAGTGTAGAACATGTGGTGTACAAGTTGCATGAAGCGCCACAATAGAAATTTCACAAAGCGACCACCTTGCGATGAGTGAGGAACCATATTTGAGTAGTTCAGAGTAGAAACGCCTATACTGCAACAAAACCAAATGTTGTTATAGCTACTGTTACAGTGTGCTGCAATATATTCTGAACTTAATTGGAAAACACAAAGACTAAAAACTGCCTTTCTTGAGTTCCTTAAAGAAAATTGTGGAAAATTTCAGGTTATTTTGTATACAAAAAAATATTTTCAATTCAATCATATATGAATTGGATTATGAGACAAAATTTGTATATTATTCATATGTAGCATACGCTAGTAACTTAAAAGAATGGTGTTTCTATGGAAAAACTAATAAAATTTAAAAATAAAGGTCTAGTTTAGTTTTCGATGTATGTCTTTTGCTGAAAAGTTATAAATTAATATTAGAATCCGGGATCATGGACAGTTCCCCTGAATAATATTTCAACGCATTCTGTGGTACTCTTACTATTTGTAAAATCTGTAGTTGACAAAAAAAAAGGTTTGAGAAAATATATAGAAAGGAAATTAATAAAAGAATGTTGGAAAAAAGCATTTGATACATAATTTAATGATGAAATAAAATATTTCAAACTTACCTGTCAGGTAGTTAGAGGAAAGAGAGATAATGGGAAAGAAAGCTAGGTTCCTAAATAGTTACATACAGTCATAGCCGAAGTAAGTACCTTGGAGGAATACGTTTTCACTATTTGCCTTGACAGGGAGAATAGGTGAAAACAGTGTAAGCAAAATTTGGTGTGCAGCTAAACGACTTCCGTATTTCTACTTCACGTCCTACACTGAAAGCTTTAAGTTACTCAAATAGATAATTAATTTAGATTAAGCCCAATATTTTGTATTTAAGTACTCTGCCTTTCTCTTATTTTCTAGTGCAATGGCGTAATTGGAATAACTTAGCCTCCTTTATAACCCGCATTGTCATATGGCCGAACTCAAGTTTTTAAGTTTATCAAGTTCATTTATTCCATGCCATACCACCCTCTAATACAAAAACCATAACATAGCTTGCAAAATCTGCCTAGTCTTTTAATGTGTAAAAAACCTTTGTATATGCCTAGAGATCGAGTTAGATGAGATTTCAAGCACACACATTCTGATTAAAAAAATTCTCTTCTCACAAGTTCCACTAAAATAGCATGCAACGAAGTAGAACGGACAAACAATGGCAAATAAAGCCAACCTCAGAAAAAGCATGATACATAAACATGCATAAGAACAATAGCACTTGCCAATACTCTAGGTGTGTAATAAATCGAATGGAGGGAACTGCGTATACGTAACTTTTTAAAAATTCGCAACATGTTGCTACCGAGAATATCACCTAAAGCCAATGGGCTAAGTAGAGTTATACTCGTATATAATTAATTGATCAGGATTGCAATGCTGTCTGTCCCTCCGTGTAAGCGATAATTAATCAAAAGGTGTTTTCACCGAAAAGTGGGCGTTGCCACGCCTATCGTCCAACTTTAATACCGGTTCCCATTAAGCTCTTTCATACCATCTCGGTGGTAAAATTTAATGTCTCGGGCGTATTTAGTTATTGATTTAATGCGCTTTTAGTAGTTTTTAACAGTAGCGTTATATGGAGAGACCGGGGCAATCCTCCGATTTAATCCATTTGATGTACTCCGCAAGTTTGGTTGTTATAAATGAAAGTAACTGGGCGGCACAGTCGTCGGACCACGCCAAATTGTTACTATCCTTAATCGAATTGAGCAAATATTGGAGCGCAGGTCGAAAATTGGGAATATTTTTAGCTTCGCAAAAAATCAAACAACCCAAAACGTTCCAAATCAGCGCAGTTACCGATCAATATGAGAATGAAATTCGTATAACAAAAATTGGATTCCTGATGTTGTTGATCAGGAATCCAATTTTTGTTATACGAATTTCTGCTTGCTTGTCCCACATTTGAGTCGTTAGTGTGTTAGAGCACTTTTGCAATGTGAGGAAAATAAATCGATGGTTGTTTTTTAGTGGTTTATTCTCCATGCTGCTGACTACTTTGGTCGCACCCTGCTTATTCTAAAGTTCGTTGGTGTGCTATTACGCTTGGATGTCGTGGTCATAGCACTTGGACATTGAGATTGCGATGCGCAAAGGGAACAGTAAAACACAGATAGCATAACGAAGTTGCGGTTTTTGAGCAGGTGAAAAATTTGTTTAAAGAAAATACTTATTTCACCCTATTGGTTTAATGAATGAGTATTACTTTACCTGACAGCTGACACTTTGCAAAACACGAGTAAATAGTTAATATAGATGGAAAACATTTTTGACCGGTTACTGGAAGGCAGACTTATATTTAGATAAGGGCTGTCAACTTATCGAGATAATTTAAAACTATTCTAGCGAACTAATTACGAATTATGCAGAGAAGTTGGGTAAGTGAGCTTTAAAGTTAGCTACGAAAAATACAATCTTCATACCATGATATGAGCTGTCGTCTATGGTATGGTGAATTCAATGAGCGTTTGTTTGCCAATTGTGTTTCAAGAATTCAGAAAAACCAACTGCCGCATACGGATCACCCTTCACTTAGATAATGCAAAAATCGACGGATTTTTGATTATTCAAAATATTGAGTTGATGTGACATCTACCGTGTAGTCTGGACTTGGAACCGTATGAAACTTTTTAATAACGTAGGTAAAAAGTAAACTAAGAGTCCAAAGTTTTTCGAAGAGGCTGTCGATCAGTTCAAATAGCATATTTTGGAAATATCTCGCTCAGTGTATGGGACTTAATGGAGAATATTTTGAACAACACAACAGCTATTTTCGATTGTTAATATTTGTTTTTGTTCTGTAGTCCCAAAAAAAAAAAAAAAAAAACCTACTTGATATGGCATCTCCTCATCGGCTTACCATGAAACTATTTATGTTACGAGTATGTTGTAATTTTATCTCTAAAGCTACTGAAGCTTATATTTTTGCCAATATTTTCCATCACCGATACTTCCAAAAGACTTGATAGAATAGTGACTTCAATGTTATCGGCAGTATGAAGATTACCGGCAAGCGATAACAGGTGAGGAAGTAGCCCATCTTATTGTGAAAGAGGTTAGAGCTTGCCTGGATTTTAACATACTTTTTTCACTTTTTTCTCTATCTCAATCTTAGTTGTCCATCAACAACAAAAAAAATGCAATAATGATTGCTCCTGAGCAGGCTATGGAAAAATTTATAATGCCTTTCTGACAACGGATTTAAGGGCTTCGCTAACTGAAAAACTAAACTAAAAATTGAATAATTCACCATTACTCTATTACCATCACGGTGCTTACCGAAATTGAAGGTTCAGTTGACAGTCAACCAATTTTTGTTCAAGTTTATGGTGAACATACTCTAGCTGTACGAAAATGCAAAAGTTGACTTTGAAGCAGGTCTTTATGAAATTCTGAGAGCATCTATTATTTCCTCTGACGCATGCGCAATTGTGCTAGTAACGCACAGTAACCATTTTTTGGTTTTCTGAAAACAATTTGAATTAGCAGCATTAAAATTTAAAATCAAATGATAAAAAAGTAAGGAAGGGCTCTAAGATCAGGTGCAACTGAATATTTTATACTCTTAAAACTTGCAAAAATTAATCTCAGGGAAATACTTCAAGATGTAGAACCAATCTTATAAAGTAATGTCAGCGGGATGTTCGAAAATCCTGATATTAGTTATATAGGAGCTAGGCCAAGTTTTCTCTCAAATTTATCTAGTTTAGGGACAAAGATACTCTGTTTTGAATAACACGCTCTTTCAGTTTCAAAATCTTTATATTAGTAGTTATATAGGGACTAAGGAAAGTATTGGTCCGATTAAACCCATTTTCGATATACAGACATACTAACAAGAGCAGGTTTATCCCTTAATTTCAGTTATATATATCACACAATAACTAAATGCGCCACAAAAATAAACCTGATGTAAAATATGCAAAAAAAGATTAGTGGTTACGATATGCTTTAGAAGATATGGACAAGAGCAAAAAGTTTAAAATTAATTTTCAGAAAGGCACTTTAAACAGCGAAAATATGCATGTTTGGAAATAAAAACAACTAAGGAAGGGTTCAGTTCGGCTGCAACCGAATACTTTATACTCTAGCAATTTGCAGGAATCGAAGGCAGAGTAATATAATACATCGTGATATTG
>CM050322.1:6210540-6247502 GCA_027475135.1 Bactrocera correcta
CTTCGGCTAAAAATGAACACAAGGAAGAGGACTTTGTGTTGGCTTTTAAGTCATATTTCTAGTACGCAAAATATCGTATTAAAATTTAAATTACATTTTAATTTAATATGATTATACAATATTAAAAACAAAATTAATATTAAAAATGATTTTTTTAAATGTATCAATAAAAAACATATCCAAAACAAAGTAAATTGCACTTAAAAACCGGAATTAACTAGTCAGTGAGTTACCCAAAGGAATATTATTGTTTGGATGTTATTATTAAGGCCAAGCACAGCCAAACATTGTTTTGTCGTTTTAGAAAGCAATTTCTAAGAAAATCTTCATTTATAAATTTCGATGTGTCTAATTTCTAGTCCCAAAAGGTGCTCTCTGTGGTGAATTTTATTCAGACACCTCACAGGTTGATCAATATATAAAGTTTAAAATCAAGTGAATTTAATTTGTATGGGAAGTGGAAGTAGTTATACCATAGTCTGACTTTGCCTATTTTCATAACGCAAGGGAGGAATATATGAATAATATTACACACTAAATCCAGTTACAGTGGAGCATGGAGTCATGTGCAGAAGTTCACGCAAGTGAGGAAAGTTCTCTGATCGCCATTCACTTGGGAGTGGCCAGAAACGATTCTTTTACATATTATTCAAGCAGCTCACGACTTCCGGTCTTTGACCAAGTATCCTCTGGGTAGCCTAAAAACATCCGTTTGAAGGCGAGCTAAAGTGAGAAGGCGAAAAATTCACTCCGCTGGGTGGTGCGTTGGGTTTGTTACCCGCCACGTAAAAAATTATACCAATGAAAAAACAACAACAGCCTCGAATGAGTTACCCACCTTTTGATGACGACCAGGGCAAACGAAATAAGGACTACGAATTGAGGGCATGCACCTGGAATGTCCGGTCTCTTAATTGGGAAGGTGCCGCTGCCCAGCTGGTTGACGTCCTCGTGAAAATAAAGGCTGACATCACCGCCGTCCAAGAAATGCGATGGACGGGACAAGGACAAAGACGAGTAGGTCCTTGTGACATTTACTACAGTGGTCATATAAAGGAGCGCAAGTTTGGTCTTGGATTTGTGGTGGGAGACAGACTCCGTCGCCGAGTACTATCATTCACTCCGGAGAATGAACGTCTAGCCACAATCCGCATCAAAGCGAGGTTCTTCAACATATCGCTGATTTGCGCCCACGCCCCGACGGAAGAGAAGGACGATGTGACCAAAAATGCCTTCTATGAGCGCTTGGAGCACACCTATGAGCGCTGCCCCCGCCACGATGTCAAAATCGTGCTTGGCACTATGGTCGGTAAATTCAGCCTCCACGAGGAAACATCCCCAAATGGGCTGAGGCTGATCGACTTCGCCGGGGCCCGAAATATGGTTATCTGTAGTACTAGATTCCAGCATAAGAAGATACATCAAGCTACCTGGCTGCCTCCGAATCGAAAAGCCACCAACCAGATCGATCATATTGTGATAGACGGAAGACACGTCTCCAGTGTTTTAGATGTGCGTACGCTCCTAGTTCCTAACATCGGCTCGGACCACTATCTTGTTGCAGCCAAGATTAGTACCCGCCCCTGTGCAGCAAAAAGCGCACGCCAGCAAACACAAGGAAGGTTCGACGTCGTCGGCTTGCCGGCCGAGCTATCCAAACACGACGGCGAAAAGCTGGTAAGGAGCATGCATTAGCTTCTTTGTAAAGTGTTTTCGGACAAAAGCATGCCTAACGATTGGAATTTAGGTGTGCTATGCCCAATCCATAAAAAGGAAGACCCCACAATCTGCCCCATTTACCGTGGGATAAGCCTCCTCAACATCGCGTATAAGGTTCTATTGAGCGTATTGTATGAAAGACTAAAGGCTTCAACTCTTTCATTTCCTAGGAAATTTCATAGCCGGGTTCTTGCTGTGCTGTGCCTTAAAGTCGTCCTTACAAGCTTCTATAGGTATGTAGGATTTCGGGGGAAACAAATAGAGTGGTTATAGTATGCTCTAGTTTAAGACGTAGAAAATTTCTGGATTGGTGGCTTATGAACTGAAGCTTTTGGCTTATGAACGAATTGTGTAGCGTTCTTGGAGCAAATCGATTAAAAATGATGAATATATGTTTTATAATCAAAAATATGTTCATGGATTTAAATAAAAATCTAGAGCACTTGCATATGTTAGAAGCACTTTGAGAACACATCAACCGTCAACCTAAAGAGATAAGGACGACATGATATTTTCTCTGCAGCAGCTTTGTCACAATAATGCAGCGTTAATTTTAACACTTTTTAAAAAACAGCAATTCGGCTGATATGTACATACATACGTCTATAAATGTAAGTGTAATTGTCTGGGAGTGCAAGTCATCATTAAGCGATTTTATTTTGCCAGCGCTTAGCCAGCTGGGGCTCAACAGTGTGGTATAATGTTACTTCTAGGCGGACAAACGCCAACGTAGAATGTGGATGCATAATGTTAATTGAAAGCTTTTCAATTTCATACAGATAAAAACGACAATATGTTACGCATCGAATGTTTGACTCTGCACTTGATGTTGTTGCACGTTAAAAGCGCTGAGATTTAAGTGCAACGGCGTTAGGATCGTTCGTGCTCCTGTATTAGTTGGTGTTACCTACCCTTTAGTTAGATGAATTTTCGATGAAAACACTTGATATACTAATTTGTTTTTTTTCTGTTCCATACTGCAGTATTTTTTGTCGTACGCTGTTAATCTTTCTCACTCATTAGTAATACCCTTTCAACAACAACTTGTTGATACAGTGTGTAATAGTTTTGTTCAAGGTTGTGTGTACCACTTTAAAATAATCGAGATAGATGTGGGGTTATATATTCAAAAGTTATCCCCATTATAACGCGAGAAGAATTCCGAGAACGGAATTCAATTTAATAATAATATTTTGAACTTTTTAACAATTTTTGTCACATAGTTGTCCCCCATGCATCTTCGAAAACTCTACACTTGACGCTAAAGCTTAGACTCTTTTGCCATTCAACATGTTCCAAGTTATGTTTGTTGTTTTTGTAATTCTACATATTTGTTGATGTTACCGCGTTTCCGGCATTTAAGTGGCTGTTGGGTTGGAAGTTGTTCGGTGGTTGAAAGCAATTTGTTTTGACGACGCTTTCAGATGCGAGCGCAGTGTAGCATCGCATGAAGTTGGAGCGCGTGCGGGTCCTTGATGACGGTACAAATATTAAACACACAATTTGCCATACAAGCCGTAGGGCGTTTTAAGTGTTCCAACAACATGTGTGCAATCACAAATAAACAAGTAGAGCGTCATATGCTGAATACAATGCTTGCGACACAACATAGCATCACGACAGTGAACTAAAAATGGTGTTGTGCATCCTACTACATAAACGCATGTACGCAAGACATCACAGCTCTCCACTTTGCATGTACACAATTTCGTTGTGGCCATACTAATACCTTGCACTTCAATGGAATTTTAATATTTTGTTCAAAGTGAAATTTTTTATGCAAAAAATAAGTAAATAGGTATATATTTTTGTTTTAAATTATCAATTGTTGTTGCAATTGATATAATAGAGCTATTTTATGCTTTTATTTGAAAAATAACGTCAAGTTTATAAGAGCTGTGAATAATTTTACATTTTACATATTAGTGGCATCACCACTCTTCCTCATCTCTCTATCTTCCATTCTACTGTCAACTCTACTGTCGTTGGCAAATATAGGAGAATATTGATGTTAGCGAGAACGACAACTGTCGGCCTACCGTCGTGTAGTCGTGCAGCTGTCTAAATAACAGTGTCTATAAGAACGTGTGTATTTTAATATTTGACAGATGTCGTTTGTCGTCTGTCTCGACCATTGTGTTCAGCGTATCAGAGAGAAAAAAGTGAGAACAAAAGGTGGGAACTTGCAATACCGTAACGCTGACTCGACTACTCAATATTCACATATGCATATATTCATATTTATGTATTTCGTCCTTTTCCTCTTTGTTTTGGGTTTAATACTGGCATATGTGGCGAGCATCACTGCATCTTAGGGTACATGCAGGGTTGTACGCTTAAAACCGAGCTGAACGCAAAACTGACGAATGCAAGAAATCAGTCTCAAAACTGTGTGCATAGATTGAACGCTGACTAAAGCCAAAGCCGGAGCTTCTCAATGCGAGAAAAAAGTTTTGAAGCGTTTTTTGGCTCGGACTTGTGTGCTGCATAGTGTTTTTGCAAAGTGGTCTCATATTTTTATTACAAATAATTACAATCAATGTTGTAGAACAATATTTAAAATAACCGCTATTAATATTTTCAAAGGAAAACTTATGGACGAAATTCTCAATACATCTAATTTTATTAGATACCTGCTTTTAATATATTCAAGGTTTAATTTATGACGTCAAATTTCAAATCTATCCAGAAGTGCACAAAATTAGACGTTATCAGTGTGACTTTAAACCTGGCAAATCCGGAACCGAGCAGATATTCACCATGCACCAAACCTTGGAAAAGACCCGTGAAAGGAGAATCGACAAACACCACCTCTTTGTCGATTTCAAAGCTGCTTTCGACAGCATGAAAAAGAGCTGCTTTTATGCCGCAAAACTAATACGGCTGTGCATACTAACGTTGAGCAACACCAAAAGCTCCATAAAAATCGGGAAGAACCTCTTCAAGCCGTTCGCTACCAAACGAGGTTTCAGACAAGGCGACTCCCTATCGTGCGACTTCTTCAATCTGCTGCTGAAGAAAAAAAGTCGAGCTGTAGAACTTAATCGAGCTGGTACCGTTTTTATTAAGAGTGTACAACAGCTGACGTATGCCGATAATATTGATATCATCGGGCTCAACACCCGCGACGTTGGTTCTACTTTCTCTAGACTGGACAAGAAAGCAAAGCTAATGGGTATGGCAGTGAACGAGGGCAAGACGAAATATATCCTGTCATCAAACAAACAGTCGCCGCACTCACGACTTGGCTCTCACGTCACTCTTGAACGAGAATCCGTTGTATTTTACAAGAACACCCGCTTGCGAAGGCTTAACTTCACGGTACTTTCTATTACTAGAAGCACGTAGATCAATAAAATGCGTTGATCAGCTCCCCAAAGCATAAACGTATTTTGCACTCATTCCTTGGTTCCAATTGGTTCGAATGGATAGGAACACCCTAGCTAAAACTTTTGCCGTACTCCGGGTCCGGCACCCGGCCGCGACTCCACATTGGACAAACTGCCCTGACAGCATTTATGTTTAACCACAGCCACCACGAATCTCCACAAAGGGCCAAACCCTATGAGCAGATTGGAGTTACCTCCAAGTTATAGTCTTTGGTGTGCTTTTGTAGCATTTGCTACTACCAGGTGAGTCCCAAAAAACTCATTGACTGGTTGCATTTGTCGCTGTCGCAAATCCTTTATATTATGTGATATAATATGAAGCTTAGAGTTTGACTTCCAGCTGAATATTATAGCACTATTCTGACTTAGACCATGCTGACAGATAAAAAAAATCTTTAATGTCAGATACAGTGGCTTGTAGTCCCCTCAAACGACAGGTATGCTTTGCCACGGTTATATTCTCTTCCCCTCGAGCCCAGGGGTGCCACCCTACCCGCAGCGGACTAATGACAGTCATAACTTTAAGTCGTAGATAATTTCGTCTACCTTGGGACCAGTATAAAAACCACCAACAATGTCAGCCTCGAATTCTAACGCAGGATAACTCTTGCCAACAGGTGCTACTTCGGGCTGATTGGGCAATTGAAAAGTGCCTCTGGCGCGCTGCTGTTAACTCGCCTTTAATCGCATAAGCGGTGTCTGCGCAAGTAAAGAAGAAGAAGATCTCATCGTCTTTTGTCTTCCTTGATTTTATCTGCCTCCACGGTTCGACTGCTTTACTGCTTCACATTTTACTTACATTTATCTGTTGGATGTTGGAAGTTTCATCAAAAATTTGCTGCTTGGCCTATATGCAATCCCTTAACTGTTATGTTATTCTGGTGTCTTACCATTTATGTTGTTGATCGAGTTCGTTATTTTTTCTTTCTTTTCCGACTGCTAATCGCTGAACCGTAGCAATTATGTCTTTTGCTTTTATTTCAAACAGCAGGGGCTGCATTTTGCACTCAACCCTTGGCAAATTTCCAACGTAGCACCCATTACCCGCACCCGCACATTATCGTCATTATCGTTTTTAATGTCGTTTAAATGCCTAGTTTTCTATTGGCCGTTCCACGCTACTCACTGCTCCAGTCTATGACACCTCATTGTTCGTCTCGTGCTGTGCCTTTATGCCACGCATATGCTTGCGGTGGCAACATGACTTTTAAACACTTTCTCAGTTTCTGATGTCAGTGTTTGCGTTGAATTTATTTTGTAAAAATTCTACTTTATACTGGTATCTGACATCTGTGACAAACAAGTAACGTAACGGTATACGGAACATACTACACAATTTAAGACCAAACCCTACCGTGTATACCGGTCTATCCTCTAAACTGTTGTGTAGCCTGTAAGTACTCAAGGAAAAAAATACGATAAGTGTGCACTTAAAGAGATATCATTTGAAAAGGGCTTTACTCCACAGCAATTTTTTCTCAACTGTATTTTTCTTAAGACTTGCTGTTTCCTTTTCGTTATTAATTACAAATAATTATTAAATCTTTCAGATGGCTTTCTTTTGATCCGTTCAGGTAGTGAGAGGAAATAATTTCTTTTTATAACAAGAAATTTAATAACAAATCTTGTCAACTAAATTGAAGATAGAAGAAAAAAGAGTCCAGTGTGGTGAAAGAAAACAATTACCTCGTCATGTCTTATGCAATTTCGGTGGTTTATGTGAATCTTGCCAAAAGCTCTCAGACTTTTCTTGTTATAAGCGATGCTCAATGCTTTTCAAAGGAGAATGCGGAGACTGCAAATGCAGTGCTCTAGCATGATCAAACGATGCCATTGAAGTCTTAAAATATGTCACCATATAAAACATTTTAGTTACATGATATTGTATCGTTATTAATTTTCAAAAGCCTAAGTAAACCATATAGAAACTATAGAGAAAAAAAATTAGCACTGGTTGGAGGAATGGTTTTGAGCTATGTTCCAAATTTTAATTACACATATCTTAGAATTCTGGACGTTAATGATATGAAGCAGCTAAAAAGCTTGGTTTTCGATCAAGTATTGGGCTTATATGATAAAAAATATAAATATTATTATAAGTAAACTGTTGCTTCTTTCAAAACGAACTTTTTGAAGGTTCTTCAAAATCTGTTATTTTTCCGGAAACTATTGATGCTCTAAAGTGAAAAAAGGTTCAAGTCGATTGATGGTCGATACATTAACGGTGTTTAAAAACAGACAATGGCAACGTTACAGGTAATAAATCCTGAGCGTATACAGGTGATAAATTCCTGAGCCTGGAAGTAAATAGCATTCGAATTTATGGGTATTTCAAAATGAGCAAACAAGTTTTTCGCGCACGAAACACTTGAAAGTAAATGGTTTCCTGTTGTTTTTAGAAACACTCAACATGTCGCAATCAAACCACTAGAACAATACAGATCAGTAAAATCTGAGTGGTATTTAACCAGTTGTCTTTTAAGAAAACAGGAAAAGCAAAGACAGATCTTTCCTCACCACGACAATCCTAGGCAACGAATGAGAGCCTAAATCGACTGCTTTTTGAGCACTTAAAACATCGATTTGATGAGTAAAGCACTGTATGTCCTAACTTGGCATCAAACGACTTCTCTTTTTCCCGTGCGAATAAAATAAACTAAGAGGTCAACGTTTTGCGACACCCATAGAGGCGTTTGGTGCGTTTAGGATGCATTTTCTGGAGATACCACACTCAATTTAATTAATTAATTAAGTATATTTGTAAATCAATTAAACGATTTTCGATGAGAGAAATTTGGTGTTTTTCTTTAATCCCGAAATATATACAAAAAGCAACTTAAGCATATCTACATACTATTAGTGAAGATAGTCGACAGTTATGAGGGTTTTACAACCTGCACTATTTCGGCTTTTGTGAGACCAAGCTGTTATTTTTTGTGTACTTAACGCACTATTTATTCTTATTGATTGATTTTTCAATTGATAACATGATTATTTAGTCTGAAATGTCGAGTTAATTATTTATTACTTTGAAAAAGTGGCTCATTTAAATTCGCTGGGGAAAATAGAGTATTTAACCCGTTTGTATATGCAGTTGAAAAATTTCTTTTCCTAGGTGAATATCAACTCAGCTGGATTCGAATTCGATAAATTTTATATGCAATGTTGCTTGCGATCATCATGTCTTCAATACTCAAAAACTACTCATTCCAAAAAGTCGCTTACTGAAGGAATTGAAGAATAATTTTCAATGATGTATGTAACACCCAAAGAAACTCCTCAGAGAGCTACTCATTTGTCCAAACGGCCGATATCGGACCACTATACCATATACATAGCTGCTATACAAACTGAACTATCGGAATAAGCTAAGGTTTTAACATCATCTCATTCGAAAAAGCCCCCTTCTTTATATGTTAGCTATTATCTTATCAATTATAATTTCTTCATAATTATGTAATGTCTGCTTGACTCTTGCCTTCGTACAATTCTTTAAGCGGCAAAGAGGCTCCTAAAGCAATTTGCTAACCCTTTTATGTTCCTTGGATTTTAATTTGAAAAAAATTATATATATTATTTTGATGGCATAAATATGTAGGCCCTTCAAGCCCTCACGTATTATTAGCCTATTAGCGCTTAAATCATGTGAGGGTTGCTATTGCTTTCAAAGTGGCTCGTAGGTCATCATTAAGTGGAGTAATTAGTCTGACTAATCATATTATTTAGCTAACCTACAGTTCGTAGCTTATATTTACGCCAAGATATAGTACTATTTAATCGGTAATTAGCGGAGATCTGAAACTCTACGGCACGCTCAAATTAATTTAGAGTTTAAGATGCTTCTCGTTTGGCTACTCGCTGACTTTATTTAAAAGAGGGAGCTCAACTGTGGTTGCAAATATTTATATATATTTATTCTTGACTTATTGTCAAAATTATACATTTTTTACTTTCAATTAATTATCGTTAAGTATGTATAATGCATATTAAAGTTTGTAAGTTTATCTGAACATGTCATTGCACTCGTTATATTAAATACTTTATAAGGCTCCTCCCAACAGCACAGCTGCTAATGACTCGCTAAATTGTCGTCCACAAGTCTAATGCTCACTAACACACACACACACACACACAGGGATAGACATATAAATTCTACTGCATATTTGCTATTTGTTCGTTTGGTTTAGTTGTTTAATGCCCCTGCTGATGACATCTTTGGCGGGTCTAACTTAAGCAAGTGTACAGCCAAGCAACGAAGAAGTCAACCAACCAACCGTGCGACATATGTTTGCTTAGTACTATGTACATATGCTCAAACCATACTTATTTTGCCTTGGCCGGAGTCCAATGTAGCGACTTTCTCTGTTGTTGTCCACCTTTTTATAAGCCACTGAAAAATTGTTGATACTGCATTTGTACCACCGCTTAGATATGTAAAAGTATTTTTATTCGGAGTGTGCCAAAAATGAAAATTCATACGGTATAGTTGAATCCGAGTTGTTAAATAGTCTAATCTCAGGGAACAGGTCGGTTCTGGTGTGTTCATAATTTTAGCAAGGGATTCTAAAAATAAGTAAATTGTGGAGCTTTTCAGAGCCATGGTATTGTAATCAGTTCTTTCTTAAATTAAAGAAAGATACAACTATGTTAATCTGATCTTATTAATTTTCAATCTCATTAATTCCAAAGTTTAACTGATCTGCCAATATCACGATGTATTATATTTCCCTGCCTTTGATTCCTGCAAGTAGCAAGAATATAAAGTAATCGGTTGCAGCCAAATTTAACCCTTCCTTACTTGTTTTTATTTACATATATGTATGGATATTTTCTCTGTTTAATGTGCCTTTCTGAAAATTAGTTTCAAACTTTTTGCTCTTGTCCATATATTCTAAAGCATATTGTAACCTCTTTGCTTGAAATTTGTTAAGTACGATAAATAAACAAAGTCGTACACACTTTTGAAGTTATATACATTTGTATGTCTTATGTATGTAAGTATAAGCGTTTCCTCCTGATGTGGTGGTATACATATGTATGTACATAAGAAACACACAATTCAATATTAAAGTGGTACGTTATCTTCTTTACTTTCAAATTTTATTTTGCATAATTTACATCAGGTTTATTTTTGTGGCGCATTTAGTTATTGTGTGATATTTATAACTGATATTAAAGGATAGTCTTGCTCTTATAATGTATATCGAAAATGGGTTTAATCGGACCAAAACTTTCCTTAGCCCCCGTATACTTAATATAAAGATTTTGAAACTGAAAAAGCGTGTTTTTTTTCAAAATATATTATCTTTGTGCCTAAAATATATAAACTTGAGAGAAACCTTGGCCTAGCTCCTATATGACTAATATCAGGATTTTTGACATTACTCTATGACGTTGGTTCTACATCTTGAAGTATTTAACTGAGATTGATTTTTTTCAAGTTTAAAGAGTATAAAAAGGTTCGGTTGCACCCGATCTTAGCCCTTCTTTACTTGTTTATCATTTGAATTTAAAACTTAATCCTAGTAATTCAAATAGTTGTCAGAAAACCAAAAGATGGCTACTGTGCGTTACTAGCACAATTGCGCATGCGTCAGAGGATATAACAGATGCTCTCATAATTTCATAAAAACCTGTTTCACATGAGTATGTTCACCATAAACTTGAACCAAAATTAGTTGACTGTCAACTGAACCTTCAATTTCGGTAATCACCGAGATGGTAATAGAGTAATTATTCAAGTTTTAGTTTAGTTTTTCAGTTAGCGAAGCCCTTAAATCCGTTGTCAGAAAGGCATTATAAATTTTTCCATAGCATGCTCAGGAGCAACCACTATTGCATTTTTTTTTTGTTGTTGATGGACAACTAAGATTGAGTTAGAGAAAAAAGTGAAAAAAGTATGTTAAAATCCAGGCAAGTTCTAACCTCTATCACAATAAGATGGGCTACTTCCTCGCCTGTTACTGCTTGCCGGTAATATTCATACTGCCGATAACATTGAAGTCACTATTATATCAAGTCTTTTGGAAGTATCGGTGATGGAAAATATTGGCAAAAATACAGGGTAGGCTATTTAAAGTTGACCTATTTGTTTCTAAAAAAAAGAACAAAAGAAAACAATGTTTTTTGTTCATTTCAAAAATAATTTATTTTGGTTCAAGGGAATTTGTTTCAGCTAATATATAAAAATTAGATCGCGTAAATGGGCACCTTTAGCTTTGACAGCTAAATGCACTCTTTTTTCGACATTTTCCATGACTTTGGCCAATGTTTCGGATGATATGGCGGCTGTTTCACGTCGAATGTTGGCTTTCAGTTGAGCCAAGGTCTTTGGCTTATTAGCGTATACCTTGGATTTCAAATAACCCCACAAATAAAAGTCTGGTGGCGTCAAATCTGGTGATCTCGGTGGCCAGTCAACATCACCATTTTTCGATATCAATCGCCCGGGGAAAAATGGTCGCAATAAATTGATTGTTGGTCGAGCTGTATGGCATGTAGCCCCGTTCTGTTGAAACCAGAAGTTATCCATGTCATTTTCGCGAATAATGGGTATCACAAAATCCGTTATCATGGCTCGATAACGCTCACCATTGACTGTTGTCGTGGCTCCATCATCGTCTTCGAAAAAATACGGTCCGATGATTATATTCGCGCAAACACCGCACCAAACTGTTACTTTTTGGTCGTAAAGAGGCTGTTCTTCAATTAATTGAGGATTTTCGGTGGCATAAAATCGGCAATTTTGCTTGTTTACGCCTCCATTCAACGAGAAATGTGCCCCGTCTGACATGATGAGTTTTCGCCAAAAGTCAAGTTCGTTTTCAGCCATTTCGATGGCCCATTTGCCAAAATTAAGGCGTCGCGGATAATCAGCTGGGTTTAGTTTTTGTGCCATTTGAATTTTATATGGAAACATCTTCAAATCTTTATGAATTATGCGTCGGAGAGTGGTGCGAGAGATGTCTAATTCCTGAGAGCGGCGATAACTCGATGTCGATGGAGTCTCCTCAATACTGGCTCGTACAGCTTCGATATTTTCATCAGAACGTCTTGTGCGTTGTCTGGATGCATGACTGGCATTACTGAGATTACCGGTGTTCACAAATTTTGCGTATAAAGACTTAATTGTGTTCTTAACTGGAGCACTTTTCACTTTATTTTTTTTGCGAAACGCACGTTGAGTTAACACAATTGAAAAGTTATTTTGAATATAAAGCTGAACAATTTCAGCGCGTTCTTTTGGAGTGTACTGTTCCATGGTATAAATTGTCTTCGAATGACGCTTCTAACGCGGTATGACATTAGCCGATTTGTCAGCGCTGTTAAAAGTTACAGCGTTGCCAGATGGGTCAACTTTAAATGGCCTACCCTGTATATGCTTCAGTAGCTTTAGAGATAAAATTACAATATACTCGTACAATAAATAGTTTCATGGTATGCCGATGAGGAGCTGCCATATCAAGGATGTTTTTTTATATCTTGGGACTAGAGAACAAAAACAAATATTAACAATCGAAAATAGCTTTAGTGTTTTTCAAAATATTCTCCATTAAGTCCCATACACCGAGCGAGATATCTCCAAAATATGCTATTTGAACTGTCAAGTCTCTTCGAAAAACTTTGGACTCTTAGTTTACTTTTTACCTACGTTATTAAAAAGTTTCGTACCGCGCCAAGTCCAGAATGCACGGTAGATGTCACATCAACTCATTATTTTGCATAATTAAAATCCGTCGATTTTTGCATTATCTAAGTGAAGGGTGATCCGTATTCGGCAGTTGGTTTTACTGATTTCTTGAAACACAATTGGCAAACAAACGCTCATTGAATTCACCATACCATAGACGACAGCTCATATCATGGTATGAAGATTGTATTTTTCGTAGCTGAACTTTACAACTCACTTACCCAACTTCTCTGCATAACTCGTAATTAGTTCGCTAGAATAGTTTTAAATTATCTCGATAAGTTTACAGCCCTTATTTAAATATAAGTCTGCCTTCCAGTAACCGGTCAAAAATGTTTTCCATCTATATTAATTATTTACTCGCTTCATTAAACCAATAGGGTGAAATAAGTATTTTCTTTAATCAAATTTTCACCTGCTCGAAAACCGCAACTTCGTTATGCTATCTGTGTTTTACTGTCTACTTTCTTCTTTGCCCATCGCAATCCTAATGTCCAAGTGCTATGACCACGTCAGACAAACGCAATAGCACACCAATAAACTTTAGAATAACCAGGGTGCGATCAAAGTAGTCAACAGTATGGAGAATAAACCACTAAAAAACAACCATTAGTTCAACTTCCTCGCATTGCAAAAGTGCTCTGACACACTAACGACTCAAATGTGGGTCAAGCAAGCAGAAATTCGTGTAACAAAATTGGATTCCTGATGTTGTTGCAAGATTTCATTCTCATATTGATTGGTAACTGCGCTGATTTGGAACGTTTTGGGTTGTTTGATTTTTTGCGAAGCTAAAAATATTCCCAATTTTCGACCTGCGCTCCAATAATTGCTCAATTCGATTAAGGATAGTAACAATTTGGCGTGGTCCGACGACTGTGCCGGCCAGTCACTTTCATTTATAACAACCAAACTTGCGGAGTACATCAAATGGATTAAATCGGAGGATTGCCCCGGTCTCTCCATATAACGCTACTGTTAAAAGCTACTAAAAGCGCATTAAATCAATAACTAAATACGCCCGAGACATTAAATTTTACCACCAAGATGGTATGAAAGAGCTTAATGGGAACCGGTATTAAAGTTGGACGATAGGCGTGGCAACGCCCACTTTTCGGTGAAAACACCTTTTGATTAATTATCGCTTACACGGAGGGACAGACAGCATTGCAATCCTGATCAATTAATTATATACGAGTATAACTCTACTTAGCCCATTGGCTTTAGGTGATATTCTCGGTAGCAACATGTTGCGAATTTTTAAAAAGTTACGTATATGCAGTTCCCTCCATTCGATTTATTACACACCTAGAGTGTTGGCAAGTGCTATTGTTCTTATGCATGTTAATGTATCTAGCTGTTTCTGAGGTTGGCAAATAAGCCATTGTTTGTCCGTTCTACTCTTTTGCATGCTATTTTAGTGGAACTTGTGAGAAGAGAAATTTTTTAATCAGCATGAGTGTGCTTGAAATCTCATCTAACTTGATCTCCAGGCATACACGAAGGTTTATACACAACAAAAAACTAGACAGATTTTGCAACCTATATTATGGTTTCTGTATTAGAGCGTGGTATGGCATGGAATAAATTGACTTGATAAACTTTAAAACTTGAGTTCGGCCATATGACAATGCGGGTTATAAAGGAGGCTAAGTTATTCCAATTTCGCCATTACACTAGAAAATAAGAGATAGGCAGAGTACTTAAATACAAAATATTGGGCTTAATCTAAATTAATTATCTATTTGAGTAACTTAAAGCTTTCAGTGTAGGACTTGAAGTAGAAATACGGAAGTCGTTTAGCTGCACACCAAATTTTGCTTACACTTTTTTCACCTAGCTTTCTTTCCCACTATCTCTTATTCCTCTAACTACCTGACAGGTAAGCTTGAAATATTTTATTTCATCATTATATTAAGTATCAAATGCTTTTTTCCAACATTCTTTTATTAATTTCCTTTCAATATATTTTTTCAAATCTTTTTTTGTCAACTACAGTTTTAAAAAATAGTAAGAGTACCACAGAAAATATTGAAATATTATTCAGGGGAACTGTCCATGACCCCGGATTCTAATATTAATTTAAAACTTTTGAGCAAAAGACGTAGACCGAAAACTAAACTAGACCTTTATTTCTAAATTTTATTAGTTTTTCCATAGAAACACCATTCTTTTAAGTTACTAGCGTATGCTACGTATGAATAATATACAAATTTTGTCTCGTAATCCAGGGCATATACGATTGAATTGAAAATATTTTTTTGATGTTGTTGTATACAAAATAACCTGAAATTTTCCAAAATTATCTTTAAGGACTGCTATGATGACGCCAGTGCCTGAATATAAATTTATCTTCCCTTTGGTTCGGTAGACAATCACGCTCTTTCTCATCTTGGAATAAGGAACTTAAGAAGTGCAGCTTCTAGTCTCTGCTTTTTCCAATTAAGTTCAGCATATATTGCAACACCCTGTAACAGTAGCTATAACAACATTTGATTTTGTTGCAGTATTGGCGTTTCTACTCTGAACTACTCAAATATGGTTTCTCACTCATCGCACGGTTTTCGCTTTGTGAAATTTCCTTTATAGCGCTTCATGCAACTTGTACACCACATGTTCTATACTTTCGTGCCAGCGTTTGGTCGATACAAACGTATTGGTGTGGGTTAGATCTTACTTATCTATAACGGCCCGTGGGTAGTCGTGCAAAATTTCGGGGAACGGTGTGCTATACTAAAGCCTTCTGCTTGGTTTTTACTGAAAGAGTTTGAACAAAGCATTTCGGGGGATACAATGCTTCGCTCAACTTGCTCCTCTACCACTCTCAATTTGTAATATTCGCTACCAATACCAGAATCAATATTCTTCTTTTCATATTTTTTGCGTTTCGAGAAAAAATTTGCCTTCATTTCACCTGGCAGCAAAAAAATCTTTTTTACACTTCTGTTAACTAACCAAAAATGCGAATTCAAAAGAGAATCGAATTTATCGCTGCGCCACGGTGTTTGTATAGTTATCAAAGAGAGAACAGACAAATGTACATTTCTGTATTAGTGTTGTCTTCAATATAGACAAATTTTGGTACAATATTTAGAAAAAATTAAATTAGAAATCTAAAAATACTCGGAACTGAAAAAAATACACTGCAATATAATTAAAATTTCATTAGTTTTTTACATTATCGAAGGATAAATGTTTATTGTTAAAGTTACTGTCGATATCTTCTTTCAATTATTGCCTGAGATACAAATTCTTGATTAAAAAATACAAAATATTAATATGAAATGGTATAATTTTGCCTGAGTTTTAAGCAGCCATCCATTCTTCCTGGAAAGATGACCTTAGTGACCGTAAAATATTTCTAATAAAATGCTGACCAGAACCATTTCGGATGTGTTCGCATTCGCACGCTAAACGTTTTTTTTTTTTTGTTCCAAAATATTAAATCAATTTGGAATGACACCTTTCTCCTCATGAACTTTCCAAGCCACAAAAGACAGTACGTATACTTATATCCAATCAGACCTAATCCTTTCTGACTTTATTAACTGAACGATATCTCTATCAATTTTTAATACTCTGTGTGCGGTCCGACACTCCTTCTCTTTCTTATTCTACTATTGATTGAATATCTTTATAGTTGGGTTGTGACGTTAACAAGCAGTCCAAAAATATGAGCAGTATGTTTCTCTCTCCGTTTTTTTCTTTCTGCCCCTCAGTTGTGCATAAATTAGGTACTTTCATTCGTTTTTCTGACAATTATATAGAATTAAGGTTTAATATTTAGAGTTATTTCAATTTAAATGTGATTATAACAACAACAGCAAAAGTTTTCAGTGTTCACAACCAATTTATGAATATACGGTGAAACCATTTTATTTAAGAAGTTAGAGCTGAAATGCTTTGAAAATTATTTATTGCTATTTTGCTTGTTTTCTCTTGCACACTGTACTCCTATGTACATGTATATATCTGCAATTTTATTTGTAGGATTCATTTAGTGATTCGGGCTTTTTTGGCGGTGCCCAGTTGCATGTTCATCTCTATTAATTTCAAAACATGAAAATGCCAAAAAGAAGTAGATTCTTCGAAAAAAAATTTGTTCGATAATTTTAAATATGAAGTGAAATTGTCAGGAAAGGTTCTGTCTGAATTTCAATTGTATATTTCGAGCATTGACCGATGTTTTCTGTAAAAACTCAAAAAAAGATACTTCGGTTCACACACTTGTATTCGGCACCTAGGAGACAGAGAAATAGACAGTCAACCAGCTTAAAATTTTTCTCGTCATCATACTCACTTATGTTAGGTTGCAGATATCCTATCCGTCTCTTTGTGTTTTGACTTTCGTGGCTATGTATAAAGCGCTACAGAGCTCGTATCTGGCAATACTACACATTTTTGAAAGGTCTTGACGCTATGCATGATTAGTTTGGATATTGCGTTCAACAGTTATAGACGTGTAAACAAGAAACTAAACCGAAATCCGCTAGAAAAACGTTCCGTGAGATTAATGGTGTTTTGGGAGATGGTACCTTATCGTTTCGAACTGCGAAAGAATGGTTTCGACAAGTTAGAGCGGGTGAAAACGACACCATCGATAAGCCAGCCGGCAGAAGCCCTATGAAGTTTCTACGAGGGGATATCATGAAGTTGCCATCTAGATGGAAGCAGATTATCGAACGAAACAGCGCATATTTGAACTAAATCCGAACACTGTGTCACGATTTATAAAGCATTGAATAAAGAGCAAAAAAGCGGAAGGAGGATATTTGACAACCTTATATATATAACCCTTTATCCATCTAGCTTAGTATTAAATAATACACCCGTTAGGTGAACAAAACTTTAATACTCTGTAGCAACAGGTTGCGCGAGTAAATAATCGGTTCGGTTCTATCTCAACTCCCATAAACAACATATAATTATTTGCGTTCTTTCTAACAATCCTTATGCCGAATATGTCGGTCAGTGTATGAGTTTAATGCGTACATATAGCATGAAATTACTTAGATTGCAATCATCTGTTTGACGTTTTACGTCTTAAGGTATTTCTTTGGCTTTGATTCTAGCAAGTTGCAAGAGTATAAAATAGTCAGCTAAACCCGAAATTAGCCCTTTTTTACTTGTTTAAACTAATTTTAAACAATATACGTCGACCACTAGTTGTAAGAAGCACTTACTTGTACTAAAATACAAATTAATGCTTAAGATTGGTGGATTTCTGTATGTGGACTGCGCTATTGTGTTTTCGGAAAATTTTTTCATGTCATTTCATGATTTACATATACTTTCAAGTTAAATTTTGCATTAGTTTCTTGTCTCACCAAGAATCTTTAAATATTTAATTAAAAGTACATTTATTTGCTTAAATGCTTAAATATGGTATCACACGATTACTATGATTTACTGCGTATAGTATTCTTACTCAATACTAACATTCTTATTAATTGTTGCAAGATGGACAAAATGACGACGAAATCCTCAGCAATTTCGGTGAACGTAACAACATATGTAAATAATTACATAATTGAAATTTAATATGCAGCTCTGGAGAATTTGCCGAACAATAGTAGCCGAGAAGCCAATCTGTGTTAATGGGTCAAGCAAATCATTTTCAAATAAGTTTTATAATTGGCCTGTAGGAAATGAGTGAGTTCATGAAATGGAATACACATTAATTTTTGAAGCTAAAGACTCACTTGCATAACGCTTTGACTCCACAATCTTCTCATTGAAATTTTGTTTGCAGTTAGCTGATAAATGCATTACTTTCACTTTATGGATAGTGAGTTTACAACTTGGTTAAGTTTTTTTATCGGCTTTCCGTAACTAAAAACTTTGAAGAACATTTGTATGAGATTCTTCATCTGTTTCAAATCAGTTTGAAACTATAGTCACTCTAATATATCGAATTTAATCTGTAATCTAAAATTTCCACAATCCAAAATAGCATACGAAAGATCTTTTATGAGAGGAGTGAGCTTTCTTTAATTGTTTATTCAAATCAGGCAATTGGTTGTTTTTCCTACAAAGTTGAAATTCTCGAAATATTGAGTTTCTTCTTTTGTGTAGGATTGTGCCTCATAAGTGGTTATGTATAACTTTGGAACTCTCGTATGGCCCCAGTTGATTCACTGGCAGAACCAAAATTATGGTTAAATATGAAATGTCAAAACTTACAAAAATAAGTAGTATTATACTTCCATATGTTTGCGCTAATTTAAATATTAGGTTGTCAAATACCTCCCTTCCGGCTTTTTGCTCTTTATTCTATGCTTTATAAAATGTGTTACAGTGATCGGATTTAGTTCGTTCGTTAATCTGTTTCCATCTAGACGGCAACTTCAGAATACTCTCTTCGTAGAAGCCCCCTCCTTATTTGGGAAGAAGCCTCTATTGAGTTCAACTTTACACCAACAAGGACGTTCGCCATGGACAATAACAGATGGTAAGCATTTGGCGCTATATCAGGGCTATATGGTGGATGCGATAGAACCTCCCATCAGAGCTCCCGTACCTTCTGACGAGTAATCAACGAAGTGTGTGGTCTGGCGTTGTCCTGGTGGAACACTAAACCCCACCTGTGGCCATTTTTGGTCGTTTCTAGTCTATTGCCAGCTTCAAGCGATCCAGTTGTTCGCAGTAGAAAGCTTACAGTGGATGATTCCCATCCAATCGCATCAAACACACAGCAAACCTTTCTGGCCCGACTTGGCCACTGCTTGAGACGATTCACCGTTCTACGACCGTTTTTGCTTGATATTATCGTATGTGATCCATTTCTCGTCGCCAGTCACCATCCGCTTCAAAAATGGGTCGAGTTCGTTCCGTTTCAGCAGCATATCGCAGGCGTTGATTTGGTCCATAAGTTTTTGTTTTGCATCAAATCATGCGGCACCCAAACATTAAGCTTGTTTGTATATCCAGCCTTCTCCAATTGTCTGATGTCACGAGATGCCTCATGCATGTGTGACGATGTTTCATGATTTCATCGGTATTGACGTGAAGACGTCACATGTCTTCCGCCGGGTGGTTTGTCCATGGTGTCGTTTTCACCCGCTCTGAATCGTCGAAACCATTCGTCCGCAGTTCGAAGCGATAGAGTACCATCCCCCAAACAACATTAATCTCACGGAACGTTTCTCTTTTCTGTTAATCCAAAACTGTATGACGAGGTTCAAATAGATCTTTGCTGCCAACAATGTTCCACAACTGAGTATTCGTAAAAGAATACAGAGTACAGCACATGTCTGTAATATTATTATAAGTAATTTAAGTATATATTTATATATATACATATATGTATGCGGGATTTTGCCACCACAACACGCTTCCGATTGAAATAAACAACACTTCCATAATTCCAAAATTACACTTTATTGTTTAACTTTTTAATTATAGTTTTGTGATAACAGTTTTAAATTCAGTTTCAATTACTGTAATGAAGTTGTAATTATTGTTTGTATGAAAATTAAGCTCACAATGACATTGAAATTATTATGTTGAATTGAAATACAGTTCGGGTTAAGTTTGATTTCACAAAATGCCATAAATACAAGATTGAGTAAAATACCGAAGAAACACTTTCATCATCAGTTTAATGACTAATTGTTGCTTTTGGTTTTATTATCTACCTTACCTACCCGTCTTCGTTGGCGGAGTTGCCACCAATCTATATTCCCACATATATATATGTGTAAGTCTTATGCAAATAATTTTTGAACAATATCCAGCTCAATTGAAATTAATCTTGTTGTTTTTTTTATTAATTATTTAATTTTAGTTACTTCCGCTCTTACCTCGTCTTCCTCTTCCAGATCTTCACATCCCAAAGTGGGTATATCAAATTTGCCATGAAGCTTGTAACACCGTGAATGAAATGTCAGAGACCGTTTGTTTGTCTGTCTTTATAAACTCTTGATGGAATCAAGAAAATGTGTGTGTAATTTGGTTGTAGCCAAAGACAAAAATTATGATGGTTATTGCAATTTTCTTTACCGGATATCATTGGCAACTGTACCACCAATTCATGTATGTGTCTCAACTCTTAACAATATGTTTTCGCGCTTTTTTATTAAATAAATAATGTGGCAAAATCAACACATGCATGAACCTGTGACTGAAGGCAAACCAGTAAACCACTTTTTGAATATTAATTAGAACAAAACTTTTTGAATAAAGCTGGTTGGGAGCATTTTAATCAAATGTATACTATTCTAAAAGTAGATGTGGGCATGAATTTACGCGTGCAAGTGAATCTTATCTATTTGAGTGCTCAAGAAGGCTCTGATTGGAGCCGATTATAGCAGTGCAGTATAACGGTTTGCAAGTATTTAAATTTCTTGATTATCTGCTAGCGGTGATGTAGGAAGCAGTGTGTGATCGACTGAGAAGGGCAGCAAAGGTTACTGACAGAGTTTCCGTTAGCTTTTTGCAATTTTTTAAATCCGCAGTAACGCGTTTTTGTGATTTCCTACTTATTTGCAATTTCATTAATGAATTTTCCTACCGAAAGCTATTTAGACACCCTGACAAATATTTTGTATTATGTTATACGGATATATATACTCAAAGCGGATTAACGTAATAATTTGAACAAAAACAGTCTAAGATTTATTATATCGACAGATTGTTTGGGGTCTTTATTTTGATTACGTCAATAAAACTCGTGTTAGCGGGGGCACATACGACGTTAAGTCATGCAATGTTTTGTTAGGACACAGGTAATTGAAAACCAAACCAAAAAAAAAAAAAAAAGAAAAAAACACCTGCACCATTTTGCCTGCAAAAATCAATATTTTTTTGAAAGTGAAATCAATCTCTTGCCCAAAAGTTGGCAAAAAGTATTGGATAAAAATGCAAAATACATAATTACGCTCTTGCAACCAGTTGTTAGAGAGTATTATAGTTTTGTTCAATTAACGGTTGTACGTATCACCCAACTAAACGACGTAGATATATAGTTAGACAATATATAAATGATCAGGATGACGAGAAAAGTTGAAATCCGGTTGACTGTCGGTCTGTAAAAATTGAAATATGTCGATCTAACTTGGTATGTGGGTTCGTTAGTACAAAAAAAATTCGAGTTCGTAAAAGGGCGTAATCGGACCACTGCCAATGCACCGCCTACTTTTTGGTGAAATTCCATATCTCGGTACCGGACTAACCGATTTTGACAAAATTTAGAATTTTTCTTACATTCTTATGTCACTCTGTTAAAATGGACGAAATCAGACAGCAACTACGGCTACTCCCCATACAGCATTTTAATTTCCACTTGATTCTTTCACTTTCTAGTACACAAATCAAGAAGCAATTAATATAACGGGATTCAAATTGGCGCGAATAATTTCTTTAATGTGTGTCACCTTATGACCAACAATTGCTTAAATGCAATAAAAACTGTTCAAGCCCGTATTTAAGGAATACTTAGACCCCTGTGCCTATTTGCACCTATACATTGTTTTGTCGTTATAGAGTGCATTTCCTAAGAAAATGCTCACTTACTATTTTCAATATAAACTTATGTATATCGGTTTAAAATATATGAAGACAAATAGTCTCATTTATTGTCCCAAAAATTAATTGTTCACTCCATATATCAACTGGCATACAATAACATTCTGGGAAATAAGGGAGATATGAACTTTTTTTTCTAGGACTGTGGGCACTATTAATACATATATAAAAAATGTTCGAGTCCTTATCGATACTACCTCTTATGGTTCATTAAAAGACGGAGGGTTAATACGAAAACGTTTGGTGAGGGTTTGGTTTATGCCTTAGCGCTTCTAACATGAATAGAAATGACTGCCAACGAATTCGGGGTTTCTTAATGTATGCCATCAGATCAAATCTGACATGGATTGAAAAAAGAAATTTGCGCATTTCAATGCAAATCTTTATCACAGCATAAATTTGCCCTTGAAATTCAGCGCAATATGATAAGTAAGTGCAAGTAGTCATTAAATGATTTTACCTTGTCAGTGCATAGCTAGCTGCAGCGCAACAGTGCGGTGGACGGATGGTGCGGTATGTTTCATATTGGTATGATGACAATTACCTTCTCAAACCACCATTAACTCGTTATGGAAACGATCTCTCTCAAAATATAAGCAGTAAACACTTCAGTCGAGTTTTCGTAACTGTTATATTGCATTGTGAATTGCGGCAGTCCAATTTTGTGAAATATAAAGCTCATGTTTTCTGAAACTACTGGGTATACTGTTTCTTGGATATAGATGTGCACATGCTCTAATATCTCATTGCTTTTGAGACAAATCAGGGCAAATGTCTCTGAAGCACGACCACTTGATAAACGAGTGTAGTATAAGATCGCCCTGATAAATGATCCGTAAAAATATTTTCACCCTCACCGTCTCAGAGCTTTTACGGTTAAGAAGTATCCATTTCAAAAAGGTCTCAAATCCACAAAAAGATTTCGGTCTTCTAAAGTGGTATGCCGGCACTCTACATTGTGTTGCTAAAAACTTAATTTAGAAAGCCAAACCTCACGCTTTGTAGATATTTTTTATCATTATCTAAATATTGAATATTTATAGCTGAAATCTAACTTTGGCTTCAAATTTGTAGTTTCCGTCATCTTTTAATTTTAAGTTTTTTTGTTTTAATTTATTCAATATTTAATAAAATAAATAACCTTCAATCGTTCTTACAAGCTACCTGGCTGTCACTGGATCAAAAATCTGATCGACCATGTTGTAATAGAAAGAAGACACGTCATCAGTGTTACAGACGTGCGCCCGTTCCGAGGTCCTAACATTGATCTTGTTGCAGCCAAGATACGCACCCACCTTCGTGCAGCAACAAACGCACGTCAAGAAATACAAGGAAGGTTCGACACAGAGAAGCTGCAATCAAAACTGACAGTCGAAAGATTTTCTCCTCGACTTGCACTCCTGCTCTCTGAGGGCACTCATCAGGAATTTGGTATAAGGGAATTCTGGAACGGCATTGCAAGCTTCTTATGTACAGCTGCAAACGGAACCACTGGTTTTCAAAAAATGTAAAAGAATAGCTGGGACGATGAGGAGTGTTGTGTCGTTGAAGAGAGAAAATAGACTGTATCGATCACACGTGCGGGATAGAACAGATATCTAGAAATGAAGAAGGAAGCGAGACGTATTGCAAACAAAATAAGAGAGAAGCCGAAATGCGTGAGTATGAAGAACTTGACAAGCTAGCCGACAGTATTAATACTTGAATATTTGATGAAAAAATGCGGCGACTATCAAAAGGTTTTAAGACCGAAGCATACTCTTGTAGAATCCCCAGAGGTGATATTGCGACCGATGCCCAGAGCATACTAAAATTATGGAGGGCACACTTCTCCAGCTTGCTGAATGGCGGTAGAAGAAGTTCGCATAGCAATTATCCTTCTGAAGAAAAACAAAGCAGCGGGGACCGATGGATTGCCGGCCGAGCTGTTCAAACCCGGCGATGAAGAACTGATAAAGAGCATGCATCAGCTTATTTGTAAAATAGGAATAGGTCGAAAGAAAGCATGCCCAACGATTGGAATATAAGTCTGCTCTTCCCAATCCTCATAAAGGGGGCCTCCACAATCTGCGACAACTACCTTGAGATAAGTCTTCTAAACATCGCATGTACATAATCTCATCTATCTTGGAACCAGTGTTCTTGTATTAACACCGAAAACAATGTCAATGTCTTCCTCGAAGTTCAACGCAGAATAACTGTTTCCGCCAAGTGCTACTTCAGACAGAGAAGACAATCGAGAAGTAAAGACCTCTCTCGACGAACAAAACCCAAACTGTATAAGTCACTCATTATTCCCGTCCTGCTATATGGTACAGATATGGGTGTGGATGATGACAACATCTGATGAGTTGATGTAACGAGTTTTCAAGAGAAAAGTTCTACGGAAAATATATGGTCCTTTGCTCATTGACAACTGCGAAAACTGCAGTCAATTGATTTGGTTCTGCCAAATTAGAGACAGCGGATACGCTGGCTAAGCGTTAGAATGGATAAAAACGCTCCAGCTGTGGAAGTATTAGGTTGTCAAAAAAGTATTGCGGTATTTTCTCTAGTTGGCGCTGAAAGCTCGTATTTCTAATTTTATTCGTCGTATCGGGTCATGCTATACCATTTTGGAAAGCTCATTTCACGCACACGTGTTTGATTGATTGTCGTTTCTTTTAAGTCGTTCTTGAGTTATAGCGTCGCAAACATAGAGCAAACTAAAGAGAAAATACGGCATATTTTACAGCACTACTAATATAAAGGCAAAAATGCATCTCAAGCCGCCAATAAAATTTGTGCAGTTTATGGACCCGATACAGTTTCCATTTCCACCGCACAACGATGGGGTCAACGTTTTCATTCTGGTGTAGAGGTGGTCGAAGATGCGCCACGCTCGAAGGCCTGTCGCCGAAAATTGCGATAAAATCGCTGAATTGGTCGAAAGAGACCGGCATAGTAGTCATCAAACCGTTATAAACCATTTGAAGAAGCTTGGAGTCACTAAGAAGCCCGATGTATGGGTGCCAAATATTAGACACAGTTCAAGCCGGGGGACGTAGAGGAAGAAGCAGACGTCCACTACATTGGGACCTGGCTGCACTAGGTATCTCGAGTTGGTGCCTAATTGCAAAAGAAGAAACGTCTGTCCCGGTGTTGTAAATTCCAACGCCGATAAAGAAAAAGAAGAAGGGCTTGCATGAAACGAATTTGCATCTGCATGTTAAAATCACTTATAGCGATGACGCTAAAGCAACAGCTTTTTTCCATAATTACAATATGACAATTTATGTTACACAGATTTGTAGTTATCGCGTTATGCGGCTTTTAAAAGTCGATTGGTTTG
Organism: Bactrocera correcta; assembly: GCA_027475135.1. Lineage (NCBI taxonomy): Eukaryota > Metazoa > Arthropoda > Insecta > Diptera > Tephritidae > Bactrocera > Bactrocera correcta. The sequence continues at coordinate 6,236,195 of CM050322.1, forward strand.
AAAGTTGTTTGGGAGGTGAATGGCAGCTTGTCGTGGTGACGCCTTAAGTAAATGTGAATCTTTGCTTTGCAGCATAGGGTTAGAGCGCGTGCGAGTGCTTGATGGCGGTGCAAATATTAAACACGCAATTTGTCGCATAAGGCGTAGAATATTTGAAGTGGTATGCGTACATACGCCAACAAACAATCTGAGAGTTAAAAAGGTGGAGAGCTTGCAATGCTGTCACGCTAACTCGACTACTGAATGGCTCAGTGCGCTTTTGAACGACAAGCACTTCTTACTTTATTTTTGTGCATATTATGTGCGCGAGCCTCTGCACCTCAAACTAATGTGCGTGTGTCTGCCAAAGGTGCTTAAATGCAATCAACCTCAGCACTCAAAGGGATATGATTTTATCATCAGCCAAAATCATCGTCTTTCATTTTGATTTAATTCTTTGGACTCCATACTCTCGTGTTCATCAGCCTCTCAAATGCTTTACTGCCACACATAGCACTTAAGTGTACCCATCGTGCCGTGCAAGATTCCTCAGAGATTCGCAGCGCAATTTTCATGCAACTCCTTAACCGTTACGCTGTTCCGTGGTTTTACCTTTTATACTGGAGTTTGCTTCCGTTCTTTGCTTTCCTTTTTTACCTTACCTGTCTCTTCCTGACATTATGACTTCTGCTTTTATTTCTATGTGCAGTGCCTGCATTTTCGCGTAGCTAAAGACATCGTCATTACCGCTTGTAATGTTGTTTAGATGCCTCATAACAGGCTGCACACTGCTCTCCGCGCTTTGTTTCGTGCTGTGCCTTTACCTCAGTTTCTGATATCAATGTTTACGTGCAATTTTTACATTGCTACCAACGGTAACCTGTGACAGACAAGCTACACAGCAGCCCATAGCACAAGACCACATACCTGAAGTTCAATACTGGTCATCTGCCTAGTTCCTGGCCAGCCCTGTAAGTATTTACGCCCCACCGCAGCAAGACAATCGGCGGTGTTTCTTCGTAAACTCAAGGAAACAAATACGACAACTTTGCGCTGAAATTGCACAGCAATTTGTTTTCTCAATTTTTGTCCCTTCACTTGTCTTTTGCTGTTTTCCCACGATTAATCAGTAAATTTTTCCTACCGATTTCCGTTGATCCGTTCAGGTAATGTATTCTTAAGTATTTTTATGACAAGAAATTTGATGACAAACCTGACCAGCTGAATTGGGAACAAAGGGGTGAGAGGAAACAATTATCTCTTCAAGTCTTATGGCTTTTCTGGAGTCTGATTTAATTAGCTCGTCAATCCTCCCAAGTTTTCCTGTCATAATCAGTACTTAATGAACTTTAAAATGGCAAGCGAGGGCTGCACATGAGACAATACTCTAACATAGCCTCTTGGTAACGATCAAATGTTAATAATGGAGTTGTAAAAAAAAATCACCATATACACTTCCTAATTATATGGTAAAAAGTGATTTGACAAGCAGCGGTATCGTTATCAGTTGTCAATAATCCAAGTAAGCTTTATTTCTACGAAACTAAAGGTATAACGAAAGGTATAAAATCTTAATGAATATATTAGGGAAAAACATAAAGCCATTCCGTCCTTTCGGAGCTCTTATCGTCATTTATAAATTGAAGTTCGACCAAAAATCACAGCAAGATTTTAGTATAAATAACCTTCGTACCTAACATTTGATATCTGAAAGGGACTTCTGACGAATTAACGAATGTGAAGGAAGAAATATCTCCACCTACTGTTAGTGACTTGGTCGATGGGTTTTTATGACCGTCAGCATTTAAGCCGACTCTGATTAAAGTGGTGATTTTTCTGTGTTCTTTGTGCGTTAATTACTTGTACTGACTAAGGCTTTAATTTCTCATCCTCTGTTAGTATCAGCTCGTTCCACAATAAGTACTCTCCGTGATTGAGCTTTTGTTTCAACGCAGAACACAGATTAAGCTGTATTTGAATTCGATCTAATACATACGTTATGTTAACTGCGAACTTCCCACGACTTTAATACTCAAGGACTTATTCCACATAGTCGATTGTTCTATTTGAGCTTTGAAGATTCCCTAGCACAACGTTTTATCTTCAACCTCCAGAACTCACTTAAAATGGTAGACATTTGTAAATAAAGGAAGTCATTTATAACTATAAAGATACCCTTTTTTTGGCTGTAGAAATTTCAATTCCCAAACATTTTAAAGTAACTTTAACTTAAATCTTTCAGTTTGGATTTAATGCTTCAATTCTGCGTGAAGTGATCACATTGTTAAATAAACGAAAGTACTCATAAAGCTCAGCATCGCATATAGCTTTCTAGTTGTAAAGCAGAACCTGGGTGGACTAAATCAAAGGTCACACTTGATTAAGCTCCCGTCCCATAAAAGTTGGGTGTATGTATGTATATGAACAAAGTGGATAAATTCATAGCTAACAAAATAACATCTATTGATAATTATACCCTGAACAGGGTATATTAACTTTGTCACGATGTTTGTAACACCCAGAAGGAAGCGTCGGAGACCCTATAAAGTATATATATAAATGATCAGTATGTTGAGCTGAGTCGATTTAGTCATGTCCGTCTGTCTGTCCGTCTGTCCGTCTGTCTGTATATATACGAACTAGTCCCTCAGTTTTTAAGATATCCTTTTGAAATTTTGCAAACGTCATTTTCTCTTCAAGAAGCTGCTCATTTGTCGGAACGGCCGATATCGGACCACTATAACATATAGCTGCCATATAAACTGAACGATCGGAATCAAGTTCTCATATGGAAAACTTTCGCATTTGACAATGTATCATCACCAATTTTGGTATAGATTATTTTCTAGGGCAAAAATGTAATATCCGAGAAAATTGTTCAGATCGGTTAACTATAACATATAGCTGCCATACAAACTGAACGATCGGATTCAAGTTCTTGTATGGACAACTTTCACATTTGACAAGATATATTCACGAAATTTGGTATATATTATTTTCTAAGGCAACAATGTAATCTCTGAAGAATTTGTTCAGATCGGTTAACTATAGCATATAGCTGCCATACAAACTGAACAATCGGAATCAAGATATTGTTGGACAACTTTCACATTTGACAAGATATATTCACGAAATTTGGTATATATTATTTTCTAAGGCAAATATGTAATCTCTGAATAATTTGTTCAGATCGGTTAACTATAACATATAGCTGCCATACAAACTGAACGATCGGAATCAAGTTCTTGTATGGACAACTTTCACATTTGACAAGATATATTCACGAAATTTGGTATATATTATTTTCTAAGGCAAATATGTAATCTCTGAATAATTTGTTCAGATCGGTTAACTATAACATATAGCTGCCATACAAACTGAACGATCGGAATCAAGTTCTTGTATGGACAACTTTCACATTTGACAAGATATATTCACGAAATTTGGTATATATTATTTTCTAAGGCAACAATGTAATCTCCAAAGAAATTGTTCAGATCGGTTAACTATAACATATAGCTTCCATAGAAATTGGACACATAGTTACTAATAGAAATGCACCTGTGAAGGGTATTTAGCTTCGGTGCAACCGAAGTTAACGTTTCTTCTTGTTATATTTTACTTTTAATCTCATGGTTTTTCACAATAGTATAATGTCGGCTTGACTTTGGCTCCAGGACTATTTCTTGTATGGTAAGGCTGCTTGATTTCTGAGAAGTAGTTATTTCGCCTGGAAAGCAACTCTTTATATTCTTTATGATTTTTATTAACTTGTTTTTTAATTTTCGAAAATTTCATATACCGTTACCATTTCCTATTCGTAAGGAAAACCACAGAGTTTTAATATCATATATATGTTTGCCAAAGCCTTTCAATCCTCACATATTTGCGCTTTAATGATATGAGGGTTGATATTGTTTTCAAAGTGGCTTGTATCTTTTCGTTAACATTTTATTCAATTAGCCCACAGCCTGTGGTTAATACTTACGTCAAGATTATGCGGTATTCAGCCTGTAATTAGCTCAGATCTTAAGCTGTTCAACTCACTTAAATTAATTTATTTTGTAATATTTATTTTTCGTTTAGCTACCGCAGACTTTACTCAAACGAGGGAGCTAATTAATAAGCCACATTTGTATATATATTTGAATATATATTTACATATATTCTTGAAAAGAAATGTTTACAGATTTATTACTTAAAATAAGTTTGGTATTTAAGTAAGTAGTATGGATGTGAAAGTTTGTGTGTTTATGTGAACATGTCATTACTCTTTATAAGCCTTTTTAATGTTGACTGCTTCTAACAGCACAGCGCACACGAGTTCAATCCAGTCGCTAAATTGTCGTCTTTAAGTCTAATACTCAGTAACACACACGCTAATAAACATTATAGTTCTGATGGACATTTTTTATTTGTTCATTTCGTTTATTTGCTTTAGGCTTCCGCTGATGACTTTTTTGGCGGGTGCTACTAAGGAAGCAACCAACAAGTTAACCAACCAACCGTGCAACATATAGTATGTTTGCTAAGTATATCTACATATCGTCACTTGAAATGCAAAATAACGTAACTTCACTTTTCAAAGGTTTACAGGAGAAGGAGAAAACAGTTCAAAAGAAAGCTAAAAAATTAAAATGAAAATATAAGTACATCTTAGATAAAATATAAAGACAAAAATAAAGCAAATTTTGTAGCAGGTGCCCTAGGTTATTTATAAATTTTTATTTATGAAACAAAATAACGTATGATCAATAGAAATTTTAATAAAAATAAAATAAATTGAATACAATTTTTTTTTTTTAAATTTTAAATAAAAACAGTTTTTCATATTTCATATTATTTTTATTATTAATGTATTCTTAAGTACTAGAAAAAGTTAAATTATTTCAAGCCAAAAAAATGAGAATAATGTTTCTTTATTATTATTTTAATTAAAGTATTATTATTAAACAAATAGTTATTCATAAAATATATTATTTTAAAAGTAATGACAGTTTGCTGGAATCAAAGCTTTTAAGTCCAGCAGATGTTGCCATTTCTTCCTAGTTATTGTTAAACTTTGCGGTGTAAAAGATTAGGCTGTTGAATTCCTAAAACAGCACGGGTCTGAACACTCGGAAAACCGTTGGAGAAGTGTCTTCCAGGCCGAGATTGGTGCCATTAAGATAGCAGTAGATTTACTACACCGGAAACCAGCCTCCTTCAAAGAATTGACCATCTACTCAGAAGGCAGAGCGGCGATTCTAGCCTTGAACTCATCAACAATGCGTTTAGAGCTGATCGAAGTCTTAACCTCGCTATCATAGCATCAAGTGTCTTTGCGATAATCTGATATGGGTGCTAGACTACAGCGGAATCGCAGGAAACTGTAAAGCTCAAGAGATAGCAAGAAAAGACACACTAGAACCGCTGTCGGTAGAATGAGAGCGGATCTGTGCGTATTCTCTTCTATTACTGAATGCCTTGGCCTCGCGGAAGCTTGGCCAACACTGAGCCAGCATCGGTACATGTGCAGTCGCAAAAGCTTTTTGACCCAAGATAGATCGCAGAAGTTCTAGCGATTTTTTTGCCCACAGTAAGGCTAGCCTATCATTTGCAGTGGGGCCTTTAACAGGCGGTGAGATTGGAAATCTTATGGGACACCGTCAGAAGTTGTATGGAAGAAGAAGAAGGAAACAACTCAAGGGAGATCAAGACTTTCACTTGTTGGTACATACCTTCAGTCATCCCACCGAACTGGAGGGAATGGAAATTAAACGCCTGCGGAAATTTGTATTGGCTACTATGCGTTTTGCTAATTACTAAGTTCGAACACAAGTTCTTCTTTTCTATGGCCTCAGAAAGGACTTCATATATGTAGTAGGCCACGCTCGATCCTAACCTAACCAAAGCATTGACTATAATCACTTAACCTAACATTAACAATAAATCAAGGCTAACTTCGCTCACGGCCTTGATGATACGTTTTTTTTTAATTCTTTAATAAAGCTTGGATTTTTCTAATCGCAGAAGCTTAAGATTTGTGACACATATACAATATGATGTGGTGAATCGTAATCATTAAAAATCTTAATCTTGAATTTTTTGATGATACGTTATTTTGCGTTTTAGGTGACGATATAGACTTATTTTGCTTTGGCCGGGGTCCAATGCAGCTATTCTTTGCCCCTTTTTCTGTTATTTTCAAGGTTTTTATAAGCCACTGAACTAATTCTTTTACGTTTTATTCGAATTCTTATAAATATACCAGGATATTTTTGCTTAAACGGCAGAAAATGGTTTAAGATTTATCTCAGATTCTGTCAATTCACCAATTCAAATTACTGAACTAGGGTTGTTGTACGGTGTAACTTCGGGAGGACTCCGACAATTCTGTTCTGGGGTGTTCAAGCTCTCAGCTAAGAGTTCTTCTCCTTCTTCTTTATTGGCTTAGACACCGCTTACGCGGGTATAACCGAGTTTACAATAGCCAATACGGCCCAGTTGTTTTTCTTTTCCCTGGTTTCGCTGCCAGAAAATCAAGTGTTCTTTAAACAAGTAAATTACGGAACTTTTCAGATCTCTTCGATAATTTCTTTTTGAAAAGTCTTGTAAATGGTTTTCGGCAGTTTTTTTGAGGCTTTGAGGATATTTAAACCGATATGAAATTATCCATTAAGTTCGAAAAATTATTAATTGCAAAGTTTACTGTTCAGAAATTACATTACAGTTTGCACTATTTATTGAGATATATTTTCTCTAAAGTATGTGAACAAAATATCTCACAGATTTTATCATTACGAAGAATTTGTTATGTGCAGTACAACTGTACAACTGTGAAGGAAAAGTACACTCCGAATCACCTTTTTTTCGAAGAGCCTTTTAGTGTATCATTAGATTGTGACCATTTATTTTGGGACTACATCGAAAAGCATTGAATCGCAAGACAGAAAGAGTGAGAGAAAAGTAGCGCAAAATATCTGTCACCTCTTTTATTGATCGTTAAATTCTCTATAGGAACACTGTTTTTATTTTAACTACACAATCAAGTAAGGATGATATTTATATGAGAAACTAGCTGGCCCCGCAGCCGTTGTTCTGCGTGAAATTATGTGTTTTGAGATGAAAAGAAATTTGAATTTATCATTTAATTTTTTTTTCAATGTAACACAGCTCGATAGACAACAAGATAGTTTTCCAACTCCTGATCACGCCACGTACATATATCTGGCCGTGTAAAAAACATAGCATTTCCAGATTTCTAGCGACTATCTTTATGAATTGAAATGGCAAATCGTTGGAACTCAAAGGAATTCGTAGAATCAAGTATTCGGCCCTTGTATTCGATAGCTGCGTCGCAATCAGTAGGGTCCGATTACACGGTTTCGGCGCATCAACATAATACCGACAGATCCAACTTTGAGACGCAAATGATGCGGTGGCACACCAAGCATCTCCAAAGAATTTAAAAATTGCACTGGATAATTCATGGCGACGTCTTCATTGCTAAGACGTATGAGTGCAAGTCTCTCTGAATTTGACTTAGTATCTTCCAGTATAAGTCAACAACATTGGTATTTTTGGCAGTGCGCGTGCACTTAAGGAATTATAGTTACGCTAATTTGGCAAATTTACGAATATTCGTGATAAATTCATCTTTCGTGAATTGATAAACAGAGGATAGATTTGATATCAAACCACCGGTAGTATCAACCGGAATTGACCAATTCTTGGCGAATACGATGTAAAATGTCTTCGGCAATGTAATTTTTCTTCATATCCCATAATTGACGCGGATGTGAAGGCTGATATGTCGAAATGATTATCGCGAAAAGTGTGCAATCTTCATTTGCATTTGAAGTAGCTATCGCATCGTCCATAGTTTGATTCCAGTGATTATCATGTTCCAGCAATTGTAATTGCAGGCTTTCTACTCAAAAAGTTGCTCAAACCGTACCATTCACAGTACGCAATGACTCAAATGAAGTTGAACCGCGAACATTAATCAATAGCAACTGAAGGTAGAAACAATCGTAGTTTTTCGACTGGATTAAGCAAATTCGTTATATGGTATTAGTTGGGAACACACCTGGATGTTCATCTACTGGTTGACCTTGTTTTCTATGTAACTATTTCTTCGGCGATGCATTCCATGTATAATATCAAGTTATTTCCGAACAGTGCAATGTTCTCGCAAAAGCATCACTGATGAAAGTTGAGAAAAAACTCGCCAATGTTAATTTTGTTGCTGGCGGTGTTTTCTCTCGCTGTACTGTATTCTTTGGGTTGAAACAAACTCTTTCGTCATTCTCCAAATTAACTGCGAGACGCACAATAGTGGTGAGCGACGCCGATAGAGTGGATAACCGTCATTTCCAGTTTGCGTTTGCGAAAGAAAAGCACGTAGTACATCTAGCATCTAACAGCACCACATATACGTTGCTTCAAGATAAAGTCCATCAAACATCGCAAGTTTTGTTTGAAAGGTCGTGCTGTGACATCGTGACGATCGCTTGCTGATTGACCGCAAACCCATAATTCCACATGTATGTCATCGCATCCTGAGAGTTATCGTTCATGTGCCTTGGTGTGACGCCGACCAATATTAGCGTGACCACTTCGTAGCATCGTATTTTTAGTTGCAAATTTCAATCTGTAATTGATCACTTTGTGTGCAACACACATAACGTTTTCACTGAATAATTTTTAAAGCAAACGACAAATTTGAACGATTCAAATAATTGAAAAACAAAACAAAAAAATTAAAAAAAAAACTTGTATGGAAAAAATTAACTTTTTGGAATTGTCCAATTTTCTGACTTTTCCTTACGGAAAGCATACGGTTTTTTTATTTCTAAACCTTTCCCGATCCACACCGAACACTCTCTTAAAATTTCATCAAGATTTGTCCAGTCGTTCCCTTAGCGTTACTAATAAACAAACATTCATTCGTTTGTATGGAAAAGAGAAAAGGGCTGGTTTTAGGTGGGTCCCGGCAATTATTCGAATTTTTCTTACCGTAACAGCCTCAACAAACATTTTAAAAAAAGAATTGGCAAAATTGGTCCAGGCGTTTTTGAGTTATGCGCTTACCAACACATTTTGCGATTCATTTTTATATATAAGATATAAATATATGTATGTATATATACATATGTATGTATGTACATATAAAATGACAACGATTTTTACCTCGATAATTTTTTATAGCAAATAAAATTTCCTACAAATTTGTCGTGTACATTTTGTCTATAGCTCCTTTCATTTACGAGACATATACAAAAGAAATGCAAAATTCTTGAAAAAATCGGCTTTAAAACCCCATACTACCTCGCCGGTATGAGTTACGACTTTGTGGCAAGGGGCACTTTTGTAGAGTGCGTCTAAAGTCAAAGCGATGCCATGAAATACCTCTGAACTGTAGGAATTTAAAGATAAAAACTCACGATTGTAGTGTACTTTTTATGGAAAATTTTTACAGGACTTGGTCCAGTTGTTAATGTTAATATTATGGGCATTTCAGGGAATTTTTTTAGAGTATTTCCAAGGAAATTTCGTCACGCGACTAAAAAAATTAATAGTTAAAAACAAAAAAAAACGCCCTTATATATATATATATTATGTCCTATTGATAGAGAATATTTGGTGGGAACGAGTCTTAATTTCGTTTCTGTTTGATATCTTGCCAAACATATTCAGTATCAGTATCATGATGATTTGCGGAAAGAATTAATTTTTTGCTTCCATTCTGTAGAGTCGTATCGAATGCTTGTTAAGGCATATAGCGATCATGCTCTATTAGAAGCAAAATGAAAAAGATGGTTTCAACGGTGTAGAGATAATGATTTTGAAATGAAGAACCTGTAAACCAGCAAAAACGTTTGAAATCGTCAAACTGCAAGCAATATTGGATGAAGATGATACTTTGTGCCGAAAGCAAATAGCAGTCATGTTATATTGCAAAAAAAAACAATTTCATACATTTTGAAATCTTTGGAAAAATCCAAAAGTGTTGAAAATGACAAAACCAAAAAACACTTTCGAAATTTTGCTCCAAAGACACGAAAAAACAGTCTTTCATCGATTCGTCACTGGCGTTAAATTTATTTATTACAGGTATTCTAAACGGAATAACTCATGAGTTACTACGGAACAACCATCAATGTAGACTGCACAAACAAATCGATTCGGTAAGGAGGTGGGATTAAAGGGTGTTTTATATCATGAGCTTCTGTAACCTGTTAATATCAATCGCTATAAAAAACAAATGGTCAATCCGAACCAAGCATTGATCGAAAAAGGACCAGAAGTTGGCATTTTCCGATTACCATTGAGTTTCATCCGAATGAATAGTTCAATTATGTTAAGGTTTAAGTTCTTAAGTTTTTTCACAAATTAAATTCCTGAACGCAGCTATAATATTATTAGTTTATTACGATATTTCCAGTTTTTTTTATCTTTTCTGTGCTGATCTTTTGTGATAGTGACATATTACAACTAAACGCTCTTTCACTTTGATTAATTACAACTTACGATGAAAAGAATTCGACCTACATTAGGTCATGGGAGTCTCTCAAATGAGGTAGATAGACTTAGAAAGCAACGAAAAAACAAAACAGAAAATTTAGTTTATCCGAAAAATTTAAATTGATTAACAGACTGCATCATAATAAAGTATGTCTGCCAATATCAAATTGAAATCTAATAAATAGCTAGTGTATTAATTACATACGTAAGCTAATCTAGTAACAAGACTAATATCAAAACGCAAAAGTGAAAACTTCGATTGCAGTGAATCCAGAATACCGCTCAGAAAAAAAATGTCCATACAAGTACTTGCTTTTGATACACCAGCTTTTATGGTAGCTATGTGCTACGATGTTCTGACCTGAAACAACCTCTCACAGAATATTGGGCTTTCTGAGATAATATTTTCTGGCCAATTTCAAGAAGATATTTTGTGAAATTAAATAGTTAATCATAAAACTTGAATGGTTCGACATATGATATGACAAAACAACAGTTCCATTTAGGTAAACAGTTGACAGATTAATGTGTATTGAACTTCTTGTTTAACATGTACGCATTTTGTCTAACCGTTTTCTTTTTTTTTAATTAAAAAATCGTTGTTTTAGCGCCTAAAAATATGCTTATAAAGAGTAATACTTTGCATAAAGCGAAAGTCAAGAATGGAGGTGCAACAATTTCTAAAAATTTTTTATTTACACTTTATCTTATGTATATGAAAATACAAAAACGTATGGATGTGTAAGTAGAAGTATTTAGAGAAATACAAATAAACAAAATAGACCACACACACAGGTATAATAGCCAACCAACAAAGACG
>CM050322.1:6248502-6282688 GCA_027475135.1 Bactrocera correcta
CTCTTTCTGTCTTGCGATTCAATGCTTTTCGGTGTAGTCCCAAAATAAATGATCACAATCTAATTTTATACTAAAAGGCGAATCGAAAGAAAATGCGATTCGGAATGTACTTTTCCTTCACAGTTGTACAGTTGGACTGCGCATAACAAATTCTTAGTAATGTTTAAATCTGTGAGATATTTTGTTCATATACTTTAGGGAAAATATATTTCAATAAATACTGCAAACTGTAATGTAATTTCTGAACAGTAAAATTGTAATTAATAATTTCTATATTTAAAGCCTCAAAAAAATTGCCGAAAACCAAGGCTTTTCGAAAGGAAATTATCGAAGAGATCTGAAAAGTTCCGTAATTTACTTGTTTAAAGAACACTTGATTTTCTGGCAGCGAAACAAGGAAAAAGAAAAAACAAGTGGGCCGTATTTTCTATTGTAAACTCGGTTATACCCGCGTGAGCGGTTTCTACGCTAATAAAGAAGGAGAAGAACACTTAACTGAAAGCTTGAGCACCCAGAACAACCCTAGTTCAGTAATTGAATTGGTGCATTGACAGAATCTGAGATAAATATAAAACTATTTTCTGCCGTTTAAACCAAAATATCCTCTTATATTTATACAACATGGCTTATAAAAACCTTGAACATAACAGAAAAGGGCTAAGAGTAGCTGCAAGGCCAGGCAAAGTAAGTCTATATCGGCCAAGGCAAAATAAGTCTATATCGTCACCTAAAACGCAAAATAATGTATCATCAAAAAATTCAAGATTGAGATTTTTAATGATTACGATTCACCACATCATTTTACATATATGTCACAAATTTTAAGCTTCTGCGATCAGAAAAATCCAAGCTTTATTAAAGAATTAAAAAAAAAAAACGTATCATTAAGAGCTTAAGTGAAGTTAGCCTTGATTTATTGTTTATGTTTAGATTTAATGCTTTGGTTAGGTTAGGTTACATGGCTGATCAAAGATCGGACGTGTACGTATGTAGTTCTTTCTGAGGCCATAGAAAGGAAGAACTTGTGTTCGAACTTATTAATTAGCAAAACGCTTAGTAGCCGATACAAATTTCCGCAGGCGTCTAATTTCCGTTCCCGCCATTTCGGTGGGATGTCTGAAGGTATGTACCTACAAGTGATTAAGTCTTGATCTCCCTAACACGAGACAGTCAAGAAGGAAGTGTTGGGTTTTTACCACCTAATCTTCTTCCATACAACTTCTGACGGTGTCCGGTAAGACTTCCAATTTTACTGCCTGTTAAAAGCCCCACTGCAAATGAGAGGCTAGCTTTACTGAAGGCAAAGAGATCGCTAGAACTTCTGCGATCTATCTTGGGTCAAAAAGCTTTTGCGACTGCACGTGTACCGATGCTGGCTCAGCGTTGGCCAAGCTTCCGCGCGGCCAAGGTATTCAGTAATAGAAGAGAATACGCACAGATCCGCTCTCATTCTACCGACAGCGGTTCTAGTGTGTCTATTTTTTCTATCTCTTTTGCTTTACAGTTTCCTGCGATTCCGCTGTAGTCTAGCACCCATAGCAAATTATCGCAAAGACACTCGATGCTATGATAGCCCGGTTAAGTCTTCGATCAGCTCTGACTGCATTTTTGATGAGTTCAAGGCTATAATCGCCACTCTGCCATCTGGTCAATTCATTGAAGGAGGCTGGACTCCGGTGTAGTAAATCTACTGCTACCTTAATGGCACCAATCTCGGTCTGGAAGACACTGCAATAGTTAGGAAGTCTGAAACTGGAGTTGATAGAGAGCTCCTGACCACCAACCTTCCCCACTGTCCCTCTTCTCCAACGGCTTTTTCCACCCACAACTCCTTACGTATATGGGTAGAGAAGGAGTCGCTAGAGTTCGGTTTACCGACTCCGTGATCCAAGTGATCCGGTATGAAGTCAAAGTGAGTGAAGTTTTTCCGAGTGTTCAGACCGGTGTTCTTTTAGGAGTTCAGCAGCCTAAAGCAAAGTTTGACAATAACTAAAAAGAAATGACAACATCTGTAGGATTTAAAAGCTTTGATTCCAGCAAACTGTTATTACTTTTATAATAATATATATTTTGAATAATTAATTGTTTAATAAATAATAATTAAACATTATCCTCATTTTTTTGGCTTGAAATAATTTAACTTTTTCTAGTACTTGTGTATACATTAATAACAAAAATAACATGAAATATGAAAAACCTTTTTTTAAAAATTTAAAAAAAAAAAAAATTTTTTATTTTTTTTATTAAAATTTTTTTAATTTTTTTTAAATAAAAAAAATTTTAAATAATCTAAGACAGCTGCTAAAAACATTTCCCTTTTTTTTTTTTTACATTTTATCTAAGATATACTTATAGTTTAATTTTAATTCAGATTTAAAATTTTTTTTTTTTCAAAATTTCAAGTGGTTTTGTTTTGTACTTTTTTTTTTTGTTTTTTTTTCCTGTGAACCTGTGAAAAGTAAATGTTACGTTATTTTGCATTTCAGGTGACGATATGTAGATAAAACTTATCAAACATACTTTTGGCACGGTTAGTTGGTTAATTTGGGTTGGTTGCTTCCTTAGTTGAAACCCCCAAAAAGAAGTCATCAGCAGAAGCCTAAAGCAAATAAAGGGTAATGAACAAATGAAAAATGTGCATCAGAACTATAATGTTTATTACCGTGGGGTGTTAGTGAGTATTAGACTTAAAGGCCCCAAAATTTAGCGCCCGGTTTTTCAGTCAACATTAAAAAGGGTTATAAAGAGTAATGCCATTTTCACAAAAACCCCTTTCACATCCATAGTCCCTTACTTAAATACCAAACTTATTTTAAGTAATAAATCTGTAAACATTTATTTTCAAAAGAAAAATATGTAAATATATATTCAAATATATTTAGAAATGTTGTTTCTTAATTAGCCCCCTTCGTTTGAGTGAAGCTGCGGTTGCTAAACAAAAAAATAAAATATTACAAAATAAATTAATTTGAGTGAGTTGAACCGCTTGAGATCTGAGCTAATTACTGGCTTATTACTTCAAAACTTTTGATGTAAGTGTTAATCACAAGCTGTGGGCTAATTGAATAAAATGTTAACAAAAAAGGATATAAGCCACTTTGAAAACAATACCAACCCTCATATGATTAAAGCGCAAATTTGTAAAGGGTTTTGGGAAAGGCTTTGGCAAACATGTTTATGATATTAAAACTCTGTGGTTTTCTTTACGTAAAAGGAAATGATAACGGTATATCAAATTTTCGAAAATTAAAAAACAGGGTTTATAAAAAACATAAAAAATATAAAGAGAAGCTTTAAAGGCGAAATAACTACTTCTCAGAAATCAAGCAGCCCCCTGCCCCGGGGAAAAGTCAAGCCGACATTATACTATTATTGAAAAACCATGAAATTAAAAGTTTAAAATATAATTATCAATAGATGCTTTTTTTGTTAGCTATGAATTTATCCATTTCTTCATACATATATACACCCAACTTTTATGGGGGGTTCCTGCCTTTTTTTCAACTTAGGAAAATCTTTTATGTGGATGGCTTTTTTTAAAAGGGAATTGGAAATTTAAAACATTAAATCCAAACTGAAAGATGTAAGTTAAAATTTTAAATTTTAAATATTTAGGGGAAAAGAAATTTCTACAGCCAAAAAAAGGGGCCCCCTGTTTTAAAAGGCTTCCTTTTTTAAAAAATGTCTATCATTTCAACTGAGCTTTTCGAAGTTGAAGGTGAAACGTTGTGCTAGGGAATCTTAAAGCTTTAAATAGAATAATCGACTATGTTTGGGAAAAAGTCCTAGAGTATAAAAGTCGTGGGAAGTTCGCAATTTAAACATTTAACGAAAAAAATTCTGTGTTCTAAGTTGAAACAAAAGCTCCATCACGGAGAATACGTTTTTGTGGAACGACTGATACTAACAGAGGATGAAAAATTAAAGCCTTAGTCAGTACAAGTAATTAACGCATAAAGGACACAAAAAAATCACCACTTTTTCTCAGAGTCGGCTTAAATGCTTTACGGTCATGAAAACCCCCTCGACCAAGTCCACTAACAGTAGATGAAGGGTATTTCTTACCCTTTACATTCGTTAATTCGTCAAAGTCCTTTCAAAATCAAATGTTAGGTACGAAGGTTATTTATACTTTAAAAACCGTTTTGCGATTTTTGATCGAACTTTTTTGTTTATAAATGACGATAAGAGCTCCGAAAAGCCGGAATGACTTTATGCTTTTCCTTAATATATTCTTTCAGTTCTTCTGACTTACATGTAGCGGTAGTTATACCTTTAGTTTCGTAGAAATAGAGTTTACTTGGGTTATTGATAACTGATAACGATACCGCTGCTTGTCAGCTCACTTTTACCATATAATTAGGAAGTTGTATATGGTGATTTATTTTACAACTCCATTATTAACGTTAGGTCGTTACCAAGAGGCTATGTTGGAGTATTGGCTCATGTGCAGTCTTCGCTTGCCATTTTAAAGTTTATTAAGTACTGATTATGACAGGAAAACTTGGGAGGATTGACGAGCTAATTAAATCAGACCTCAGAAAAGCTATAAGACATGAAGAGATAATTGTTTCCTTTCACCCCTTTATTCTCAATTCAGCTGGTCATTTTTGTCATTAAATTTCTTTTCAACGGAAATCGGTAGGAAAAATTTACTGATTAATCGAAAAGGAAAACAGCAAAAGACAAGTAAAGGGACAAAAATTGAGAAAACAAATTGCTGTGGTCTCCTTCTTGGTGTTATCTATTTCAGCGCATAGTTGGCGTATTTTTTTCCTTGAGCTTACAAAGAAACGTCGCCGATTGTCTTGCTGCGGTGGGGCGTAAATACTTGCAGGGCCGGCCAGGAACTAGGCAGATGGACCAGTATTGAACTTCAGCTATATGGTCTTGTGCTATGGGTTGCTGTGTAGCTTGTCTGTCACAGGTCATCGTTGGTAGCAATGTAGAAATTGCACGTAAACATTGATTTCAGAAACCGAGGTAAAAGCACAGCACGAAACAAAGCGCGGAGAGCATTGTGCAGCCTGGTATGAGGCATCTAAACAACATTACAAGCGGTAATGACGATGTCTTTAGCTACGCGAAAATGTAGGCACTGCACTTAGAAATAAAAGCAGAAGTCATAATGTCAGGAAGAGTCAGGGAACAAAAAAATGAAAGCAAACACGGAAGCAAACTCCAGTATAAAATGTAAAACAACGGAACAACGTAATGGTTAAGGAGTTGCATGAAAATTGCGCTGCGAATCTCTGAGGAATCTTGCACGGCACGATGGGTACACTTAAGTGCTATGTGTGGCGGTAAAGCATTTGAGAGGCTGATGAAACACGGGAGTACGGAGTCCACAGAATTAAATCAAAATGAAAGACGATGATTTTGGCTGATGATAAAATCATATCCCTTTGAGTGCTGTGGTTGATTGCATCTAAGCACCTTTGGCAGACACACGCACAACAATTTGAGGTGCAGAGGCCCGCGCACATATGTACAAAAATAAAGTAAGAAGTGTTTGTCGTTCAAAAGCGCACTGAGCCATTCAGTAGTCGAGTTAGCGTGACAGCATTGCAAGCTCTCCTTCTTTTGTGTTTCACTCTCAGATTGTTTGTTGGCGTATGTACGCGTACCACTTCAAATATTCTACGCCTTATGCGACAAATTGCGTGATTAATATTTGCACCGCCATAAAGCACTCGCACGCGGTCTAACCCTATGCTGCAAAGCAAAGATTCACATTTACTTAAAGCGTCACCACGACAAGCTGCCATTCAACCCTAAACAACTTTCAAACCAATAGACTTTTAAAAGCCGCATAATGCGGTAACTACAAATCTGTGTAACATAAATCGTCATGTTGTAATAATGGCAAAAAAGCTGTTGCTTTAGCGTCATCGCAATAAGTGATTTTAACATGCAGCTGCAAATTCGTTTCATGCAAGCCCCTCTTCTTCTTCTTTATCGGCGTTGGAGTTTACAACACCGGTATAGACGTTTCTTCTTTTTGCAATTAGGCGCCAACTCGAGATACCTAGTGCAGCCAGGTCCCAATGAAGTGGAGGTCTGCCTATTCCTCTACGTCCCCCGGGTTGAACTGTGTCTAATATTAGGTTATCAAAAAAGTCTTGCGGTATTTTGAATGAATCAATTCGTGGTGCACCCATACATCGAGCTTCTTAGTGCTTCTACTATGCCGGTCTCTTTCGACCAATTCCGCGATTCTATCGCAATTTTCGACGACAGGCCTTCCGTAGCGTGGGGCATCTTCGACCACCTCTACACCAGAACGAAAACGTTGAAACCATCGTTGTGCGGTGGAAATGGAAACTGTATCGGGTCTGCACAAGTTTTATTGGCGGCTTGAGATGCATTTTTGCTTTTATCGTAGTAGTACTGTAAAATATGCCGTATTTTCTTTTTATTTTGCTCGATGTTTGCGATGCTAAACCTCACGAACGACAATCAATCAGACACGTGTTAGCGCGTGAAATGAGCTTTCCAAAAAGGTATAGCATGACCCGCTGCGACGAATAAAACTAGAACTACGCGCTTTCAGTGCCAACTAGCGAAAATACCGCAATACTTTTTTGACAACCTAATACTTCCACAGCTGGGGCGTTATCCATTCTAACGCTTAGCCAGCGTATCCGCTGTGTCTGATTTGGCAGAACTAAGTCAATTGACTGCAGTTTTCGCAGTTGTCAATGAGAAAAGGACCATATATTTTCCGCAGAACTTTCACTTGAAAACTCGTTACATCAACTCATCAGATGCTGTCATCATCCACACCCATATCTGTACCATATAGCAGGACGGGAATAATGAGTGACTTATACAGTCTGGGTTTTGCTCGTCGAGAGAGGTCTTTACTCCTCTATTGCCTTCTCTGTCGGAAGTAGCACTTGTCGGAAACAGTTATTCTGCGTTGAACTTCGAGGCAGACATTGACATTGTTTTTGGTGTTAATACAAGAATACTGGTTCCAAGATAAATGAAATTATGTACGACTACGAAGTTATGACTGTCAACAGTGACATGGGAGCCAAGTGGGTAGTCGGGAGAAAGCAGAACTAACGACGCGAGTGTTGAGGCAATAATATCAATATCATTGGCAGCTGAACACTCTTGCAGAAGACCGCACCTGCACAATCCTCTTTCTTTGCAGCTCGAATTATATTTTCCAGTAGTAGTTTGAAAGAGTCGCGAGACAGAGAGTAGCTTTGTCTGAAATCTCGTTTGATATCAAATGGCTTGGAGCGTCCCAATCCTGATTTATTCTTTCACACATTATGCTCGATAGATCCTTATATGCGATGTTTAGAAGACTTATCTCAAGGTAGTTGTCGCAGATTGTGGAGGCCTCCTTTATGAGGATTGGGAAGAGCACACTTATATTCCAATCGTTGGGCATGCTTTCGTCCGACCTATTCTACAAATAAGCTGATGCATGCTCCTTATCAGTTCTTCATCGCCGTGTTTGAACAGCTCGGCCGGCAATCCATCGGTCCCCGCTGCTTTGTTTTTCTTCAGAAGGATAATTGCTATGCGAACTTCTTCTACTGCCATTCAGCAAGCTGGAGAGGTGTGCCCTCCATAATTTTAGTATGCTCTGGGGATCGGTCGCTATATCACCTCTGGGGATTCTACAAGAGTATGCTCCGGTTTTAAAACCTTTTGATAGTCGTCACATTTTTCATCAAATATTCGAGTATTAATCCTGTCGGCTAGCTTGTCAAGTTCTTCATACACACGTATTTCGGCTTCTCTCTCATTTTGTTTGCAATACGTCTCGCTTCCTTCTTCAACTCTAGATATCTGTTCTATCCCGCCCGTGTGATCGATTGTAACGTTACGAGGTATACAGTCTATTTTGAATTTTGAGGTTTGGCCTTCTAAATTAGGTTGTTAGCAACACTATGTAGAGTGCCGGCATACCACTTTAGAATACCGAAATCTTTTTGTGGATTTGAGACCTTCTTGAAGACGGTGAGGGTGAAAATATTTTTACGGGATCATTTGTCAGGGCGATCTTATACTACACTCTGATATCAAGTGGTCATGCTTCAGAGACATTTGCCCTGATTTGTCTCAAAAGCAATGAGATACTAGAGCATGTGAACATCTATATCCCGTGTACCCAGTAGTTTCAGAAAACATGAGCTTTACGATATTTCACAAAATCGGACTGCCGCAATTCTCAATGCAATAGTTACGAAAACTCGACTGAAGTGTTTACTGCTTATATTTTGAGAGCGATCGTGTGCATAACGAGTTAGTGGTGGTAAGGGTTGGTGGTTTGAGAAGGTAATTGTCATCATACCAATATGAAACATACCGCACCATCCGTCCACCGCACTGTTGCGCTGCAGCTAGCTATGCGCTGACAAGGTAAAATCATTTAATGACTACTTGCACTCACTTATCATATTGCGCTAAATTCAAAGGCAAATTTATGCTGTGATAAAGATTTGTATTGAAATGCGCAAATTTCTTTTTTCAATCCATGTCAGATTTGATCTGATGGCATACATTAAGAAGAAACCCCGAATTTGTTGGGAATCATTACTATTCATGTTAGAAGCGAAGTCATAAGCCAAACCCTCACCAAACTTTTTCGTATTAACCCTCCGTCTTTTAATGAACCATAAAAGGTAGCATCGATAAGGACTCAAACATTTTTTATATATGTATTAATAGTGCCCACAGTCCTAGAAAAAACAGTTCATATCTCCCTTATTTCCCAGAATGTTTTTGTAAGCCAGTTGATATATGGAGTGAACAATTAATTTTTGGGACAATAAATGAGACAATTTGTCTTCATATATTTTAAACCGATATAAGTTTATATTGAAAATAATAAGTAAGCATTTTTTTAGGAAATGCACTCTATAACGACAAAACAATGTATTGGTACTAATAGCCACAGGGATCTATGTATTCCGTACATATGGACTTGAACAGTTTTTATTGCATTTAAGCCAGTGGTCGGCATTTCTTAGCACAATTGTGCAAACTAACTTCACACGTACGCTTACGCTCTAACGTTCAGTCGTTGTCGAGTCAGCAACGAATTTACATGAAGCAAGACCATAGCGCAAAACGAAATATGCCCTGCGAGAAATATTTTATGATTCTAAATGCCTTTGATGCCATGCAATGCAATTTTATGTTCCAAGCCTTTTAAAGATAATAGGGAATATATCCTTAAAAGACATTTTGTTAATTTTCATTATAATATTAATTATTAATAAAAATTTCTTAATTTTAATTCCAATTTCTCACTGGGCTACTTTTTTTTGGTGCTCACCAACACAGTGACAGATCCTCTTATGCCGACCACTGATTTAAGCAATTGTTGGTCATAAGGTGACACACACTAAAGAAATTATTCGCGCCAAGTTGAATCCCGTTATATTAATTTCATCTTGATTTGTGTACTAGAAAGTTAAAGAATCAAGTGGAAATTAAAATTGTGCTATATGGGGAGTAGCCGGGATTGCTGTCTGATTTCGTCCATTTTAACAGAGTGACATAAGAATGGAAGAAAAATTCTAAATTTTGACAAAATCAACTTTTCTCGTCATCCTGATCATTTATATATGTATATCTAACACTATATCTATCTCGTTTAGTTTTGGGTGATACGTACAACCGTTAGTTGAACAAAACTATAATACTCTCTAGCAACTGATTGCAAGAGCATAATTATGTAATTTGCATTTCTATCCAATACTTTTTGCCAACTTTTGGGCAAGAGATTGATTCCACTTTCATAAAAAATGTGATTGCAAGTGTTTTTTTTTGGGTTCAAGGTTCTAAATTACATGTTTCTTAATATAAAATGATGCGTGACTTAATATCGTATGTGCCCCCGCTAACACGAGTTTTATTAACGTAATCAAAATAAAGACCCCAAACAATCGATATAATAAATCTTAGACCGTTTTTGTTCAAACTATTACGTTATTCCACTTTGGGTATAAATATCCGTATACAATATTACAAAAAATTTGTCAGGGTGTCTAAATAGCTTTCGTTAGGAAAATCCATAGATGAACTTACAAAAAAGTAGGAAATCACAAAGACGCGTTACTGCAGATTTACCGAAATTGCGAAAAGCTAACGGAAACTCTGTCAGTAACCTTTGCTGCCCTTCTCAGTAGATCACGAACTGCTTCCTAGATCACCGCTAGCAATTAATCAAGAAATTTAAATATTTGCAAATCGTTATAATGCCAATCAGAGCCTTCTTGAGCACTCAAATGGGTTAGATTCACTCGCACGCGTAAATTCATGCCCAATCTACTTTTAGAATAGTATACATTTGTTAAAAATGCTCCCAACCAGCTTTCATTTAAAAGTTTTGTCCTAATTAATATTTGAAAAGTGGGTTACTGGTTTGCCTTTAGTCACAGGTTCATGCATGCGTTGATTTTGCCTCATTATTTATTTAATACAAAAGCGCGAAAGCATATTTTTAGGAGTTCAGACACATACATGAATTGGTGGTACAGTTGCCAATGATATTCAATAAAGAAAATTGCAATAACAATCATAATTTTTGTCTTTGGCTACAACCAAATTACAAATTACACACACATTTTCTTGACTCCATGAAGAGTTTATAAAGACAGACAAACAGACGGTCTCTGACATTTCTTTTGGACGGTGTTACAAGCTTAATGGCAAATATGATATACCCACTTTGGGGTGTGAAGATCTGGAAGAGAAAGACGAGGTAAGAGCGGAAGTAACTAAAAGTTAAATAATTAATAAAAAAAACAAGACTACTTTCAACTGAGCTGGATATTGTTCAAAAGTTATTTGCAGAAGACTTATATATATATAAATTACTTATAATAATATTACAGACATGTGCTGTACTCAGTATTCTTTTACGAATACTCAGTTGTGGAACATTGTTGGCAGTAAAGATCCATTTGAACCTTGTCATACAGTTTTGGATTAGCAGAAAAGAGAAACGTTCCGTGACATTAATGTTATTTGGACTCCAAATGAATCCAAACTTTGGAGGATGGTACTCTATCACTTCGAACTGCGGACGAATGGTTTCTACGATTCAAAGCGGGTGAAAACGACACCATGGATAAGCCACCCGGCGGAAGAGCTGTGACGTCTTCACGTCAATACCGATCAAATCATGAAACATCGTGACACATGCATGTGGCATCTCGTGATACAAAAAAGCTTAATGTTTGAGTGCCGCATGATTTGACGCAAAACAAAAACTTATGGACCAAATGAACGCCAGCGATATGCTGCTGAAACGGAACGAACTCGACCCGTTTTTGAAGCGGATGGTGACTGGCGACGAGAAATGGATCACATACGATAATATCAAGCGAAAACGGTCGTAGAACGGTGAATCGTCCCAAACAGTGGCCAAGTCGGGATTGACGGCCAGAAAGGTTTGCTGTGTGTTTGATGCGATTGGATGGGAATCATCCACTGTAAGCTTTCTACTGCGAACAACTGATCGCTTGAAGCTGGCGATAGACTAGAAACGTCCAAAAATGGCCACAGGAAGGGTATAGTGCTCCACCAGGACAACGCCAGACCACACACTTCGTTGATTACTTGTCTGAAGGTACGGGAGCTCTGATGGGAGGTTCTATCGCATCCACCATATAGCCCGGATATAGCCCCAAATGCTTACCACCTGTTCTTGTCCATTGCGAACGTCCTTGTTGGTGTAAAGTTGAACTTAATAGAGGCTTGTGGAAAGTGGCTGCCCCATTTCTTCGCAAATAAAGCCACCCCGGCTTCTACGAGGAGGGTATTCTGAAGTTGCGGTCTAGATGGAAACAGATTAACGACCGAACTAAATCCGATCACTGCAACACTTTTAATAAAGCATAGAATAAAGAGCAAAAAGGCGGAACGGAGGTATTTGACAACCTAATATATAAATTAGCGCAAACATATGGAAGTATAATACTAATTATTGTTGTAAGTTTAAACATTTCATATTTAACTTTAATTCTGGTTCTATTAGTGAATACACTAGGGTCATACGGGGGTTCCAATGTTATACATAACCACTTATGGAACACAACGTGATACACATCCTACACAAATGTAATTACTTCAATATTTCGAGAATTTCAACTTTGTAAAAAACAAACAATTGCCTAACTTGAATAAACAATTAAAAAAAAGCTCATTCTTCTCATAAAAGATCTTTCGCATGCTATTTTGGATTGTGGAAATTTCTTCTACAGATTAAATTCGATATATTAGAGTGACTATAGCTTCAAACTGATTTGAAACAGTGGAGGAATCTCATACAAATGTTTTTCAAAGTTTTTCGTTACGAACAGCCGACAAAAAAATTTAACCAAGTTGTGAACTCACGATCCATAAAGTGAAAGTCATGCATTTATCGGCTAACTGCAAATTAAATTTCAATGAGAAGATTGTGGTGTCATGTGTATTTCATTTCACGAATTCACTCATTTCTTACAGGCCATATAATTGCAAAACTCATTTGAAAATGATTTGCTTGACCCATTAACACAGATTGGCTTCTCGGCTACTATCGTTCGCCAAATACTCTAGAGCTGCATATTAAATTTCAATTATGCAATTATTTACATATGTAGTTACGTTTATCGAAATTGCTGAGAATTTCATCGTCACTTTGTCCATATTGCAACAATTACTAATAGTGTTTGTATTGAGTAAGAATATTATATACAGTAAGTCATAGTAATCCTGGGATATCAGTTTTAAACACTTAAGAAAATAAATATACTTTAGTTAAATATTTAAAGATTCTTGGTGAAAAAAGAAACTAATGCAGAATTTAATTTAAAAATATAGGTAAATCAACTTATGAAACGAAAAAAATTTTCCGAAAACACAGTAGCGCAGTTCACATGCAGTTTCTGATATGCCGGTACTTATTCTAAAGTCTTAAGCATTAATTCGCTTAGTTTCCTCTCCAAAATTACCCTACTCTAGTTAATAACACATATAGTCCAAAGAAAGGGCTAAGTTCAGGAGTAATCGACAATTTTAAATTCACCTTGCTAGAATAAAAGCCAAGGAAATACCTTGAGATGTAAAACGTCAAACAGAGAATCGGAATTTAAGCAATTTTATACATTTATATACTCTACATAACTCATACACTGACTGTAATATTCGGCATAGGGATTGTCAGAAAATCGAAAATAATTATATGTAGTATATGGGAGTTGGGATAGTACCGACCCGTTTTTTACTCTCGCAACCTGTTGCTATAGATTATTATAGTTTTGTTCACCTAACGGTTGTATTATTTAATACTAAGCTAGATGGATAAAGGGTTATATATAGAAGGTTGTCAAATATCCACCTCCCACTTTTTTTCTGTACATACAATGCTTTATAAAAAGTGTCACAATGAGCGGATTCAGTTCAAATATGCGCTGTTTCGCTCGATAATCTGCTTCCATCTTCCTCATAGAATCTTCCCTCCTTATTTGCGAGGAACTCGGACAGCCACTTTTCACAAGCCTCTTTTGAGTTCAACTTCACACCAACAAAGGCATTCGCCATAGACAAGAACAGGACAATGGTAATCACTTGGCGTACGACGTCACGGCTCTTCCGCTAGCTGGCTTATCCATGATGTCTTTTTTACCCGCTCTGATTTGTCGAAACCATTCTTTCACAGCTTGAAACGAAATCATCATCCCCCAAAACAGCATTAATCTCACGGAACATTTTTTTTAGCAGATTTGTCTTTAGCAAAGGAAAACTTTAAAATAGCGCGAATTTCGGCGTTAGGAACTCCAACGTTACACGTCTATAACTGTTGAAGGCAATATTAAAACTAATCATGCATAGCGTCGTTTTGTAGGTTACGTCAAGACCTTTCAAAAAGGTATGGTATTGCCAGATACGAGCTCTGTAGCGCTTTATACCCGCGAAATTCAACATAGAGACGTATAGGATATTTGACAACCTAATATAAGTGAGTATAATGACGATAACAGTTTTAAGCTGGTTTACTGTCTGTCTGTCAGTCCACCCCTATTTTTGACTGAAAATATCGCTTAATGCGCGAAATACATATGCAATTGAAATTCAGACAGAACCTTTTCTGACAATTTCACTTCATATTTAAAATTATCGAACAAAATTTTTTTCCCAAGAATCTACTTGATTTTTGGCATTTCCATGTTTTAAAATTAATAGAAACGAATATGCATCTGTGCAACGCCCAAAAGCCCGAATCACTACACGAGTCCTAACAAAAAATTGCACACACATGAATATTGGAGTACAGTGTGTAAAAGAAAAAAAGTAGTTAATAATTTTCAAAGCATTTCAGCTCTAACTTTTTAAATAAAATGATTTTGCCGGGTATCCATAAATTGGTTGTGGAAACTGAAAATTTTTGCTGTTGTTGTTATAATAAAAAATAAATTTGAAGAATTCTAAATATTTAATATTACTTTTAAATAATTTTCAGAAAAACGAATGAAAGTACTTAATTCATGCAAAACTGAGGGTTGAGAAAGGAAAAACGGAAAGAGAAACATACTGCTCATATTTTTGGACTGCTGATGACGATAACACGAGACCAACCCAACTAAAAGGATATTCAATCAATAATAGAATAAGAAAAAGAAGGAGTGTCGGAACGCACACAGAGTAATAAAAAAATTATAGCGATATCGTTCTGTTAATAAAATCAAAAAGGATTAGGTCTGATTGGATATAAGTATACATACTGTCTTTTCTGTCTTGGAAAGTTCATGAGGAGAAAGTCTTCATTCCAAATTCATTCAATATTTTGGAACAACAAAAAAACGTTTTGAGTGTGAATGTGAACACATCCGAAATGATTCTGGTCAGTATTTATTAGAAATGTTTTACGGCCATCGAGGTCAAGAATGAATCGGTGATTAAAACTCAGTCAAAATTATACCATTTTATATTAATATTTTGTATTTTCATCAAGAATTTGTATCTTAGGCAATAACGAATAATAATAATTTTTTCTAAATATTGTACTAAAATTTGTCTATATTGAAGACAACACTAATACTGAAATGTACATTTGTATGTTCTCTCGCCACGATAAATTCGATTCTCTTTTGAATTCGCATTTTTGGTTAGTTAACAGAAGTGTAAAAAAGATTTTTTTGCCGCAATGTGAAATGGAGGAAAGATTGTTCTCGAAACGCAAAGAATATGAAAAGAAGAATATTGATTCTGGTATTGGTAGCGACTAATACAAATTGGGAGTGGTAGAGGAGGAGGTTGAGCGAAGCATTGTATCCCGCGAAATGCTTTGTTCAGACTTTTTTATTAAAAATCAAGCAGAAGGCTTTAGTATAGCACACTGTTCCCCGATATCTGCATGTTTGCACGACTACCCATGGGCCGTTATAGATAAGTAAGATCTTTGCCACACCAATACGTTTGTATCGACCAAACGCTGATGAAGCGCCACAAAGGAAATTTCACAAAGCGACCACCATGCGATGAGTGAGGAACCAAATTTGAGAAACGTCAATACTGTAACAAAACCAAATGTTGTTATAGCTACTGTTACAATATATTTTGAACTTAATTGGAAAACACAAAGACTAGAAACTACACTTCTTGAGTTCCTTATTCCAAGATGAGAAAGAGCGTGATTGTCTACCGAACCAAAGTGAAATAAATTTATATTCAGGCGTTGACGTCATCATAGCAATCCTTAAAGCTAATTTTAAAAAATTCCAGGTTATTTTGTAAACAACAACATCAACAAAATGTTTTCAATTCAATCATATATGCCTTGGATTATGAGACAAAATAAGGTGTACGCATAATTTGATGTGAAGCTAAAGGACTTCCATATTTTTACTTCTAGCTCTGCACTGAAAACTTCCATTCACTCAAATAGCTAATTAATTAAGATTAA
This sequence comes from Bactrocera correcta, assembly GCA_027475135.1. Lineage (NCBI taxonomy): Eukaryota > Metazoa > Arthropoda > Insecta > Diptera > Tephritidae > Bactrocera > Bactrocera correcta. Next base: position 6,264,425 of record CM050322.1, read on the forward strand.
GACCAATATCTTGTATTAAGTACTCTTAGTTTTTAGAGTATTGGCGAAATTGGAATAACTTAGTCTTCCTTATAACCGGCATTGTCATATGACCGAACTCAAGTTTTTAAGTTTATAAAGCTAATTTACAGAGTATTAAAAAATAATTGCCATACCACCCTTTGTTACAAAAACCATAATATCTGTTGCAATATCTGCCTAGTTCTTTTATGTGTATAACATTTTTGTGTATGCGAGCATCGAGTTAGATGAGATTTCAAGTACACACATTCTGATTAAAAAATTTCTAATCTCCCAATTTCCACTAAAAGAGCATGCAAAGATGTAGAACCGATAGACAATGGCTAAGAAAGCCAACTTTAGAAACAGTTGGATACATAAGTATGCTTAAGAACAATAGCACTTGCAAGTACTTTAGGTATTTTAATAAATCGAATGGAGGGAACTGCGTACACGTAACTTTTTAAAAATATATAATAGTTTTATTCACCTAACGGTTGTTTGAATCACATAAATATACATACATATAATTGATTAGGATTACAAAGCTGTTCGTTCCTCCGTGCCAAAACTAAATATCCTCTCTATGCTTAGCGCATATGGGTGGTTGGCATCGCAGATGGGCATATTATAATTATTTATTAATTAAGGGCCACTTGAGGGACAACAAATTTAAATTACCCTTCTCTTAATAAGTACCATGTTCTTCTTTGTCGGATAAGAACCACGCCACACGTGGTTTGCCATATAAAGGTAACGTTGAAACTGCTATGATGATGACAACTAAATTCAGAAAAATAAAATTTTACAAACGAAATTGAATAAAATGTCTTCAAAGGAGTCGATACCAAAACAGGACTATAAGCGGGGTCTTGCCAAAATTTAATTGAAATCTCAGAATCAGTTCCACTTATTTCAACCAAGTTGGACACATAAGTTAACCCTGAAATTCCCTTTAAATTCAACATCAGACCACCCATACCTACCTCCCATATATCAAGCTTTTATATACTACATCATAAGATACTTTCATTTCATTCTATAGAAAATAAGCTCTAGAGATTATGTTGGTATAAAATTAGTGCCTGTGTGATTTGCTATTTCAAGTCATAATGGGATCATAACTGAATATTTTCTCTAGACCCCACATTTCCGATTTATAGATTTTATATTTCTTGTAGCTTTCATTCAGTCAATATGTAGGAAAATTGGTAACATTTTTGAACGGATTACTCCTGCTGTTCGAGAGCAACCAAACATATTAAAATCATGCAACTTGCAGGGAAATACCTTAAGGTGAAAAACGTCAAGATAAGGTACCTCACATACAATAACCAGTCATATGCAGTAAAGTCAACCGGGTGTTCAAAAATATTGGTATTAGTCATAAAGGAGCTAGGCCAAGTTTTCGTCCAATTTTATCTATTTTAGGGGCAAAGATATACTGCTTTGAGTAACACGTGTTCATATTTTCATTGACATAAATCAAATATTGGCCGATGTACTTGTATGCAGTACTAGGATTCTCGAAAACCTTTATATTAGGTATATGGGGGCCCATGAAGGTATTGACTCGATTCGACCCGTTTAACAGAATTACAATTATCAGAAAGGACTCTTCCAGAATTTCAATTGTACCTACATGCCTTTATATAACTCTATATCTATCTCGATGGAGGATGGGGTCATGTGTAGAAGTTCACGCAAGTGAGGAAAGTTCGCTGATCGCCATTCACTTGGGAGTGACCAGAAACGATTCTTTTACATATGACTCAAGCAGCCCACGACTTCCGGCCTTGACCAAGTATCCTCCGGGTAGCCTAAGAACATCCGTTTGAAGGCGAGCTAAAGTGAGATGGCGAAACATCTCCTCCGCAGAGTTATGCGTTGAGTTTGAGACCCGCCACGTAAAAAGTAATACCAATGAAATGGGAAAACAAGCCTCGGATGAGTGACTATTTGGTGACGACCATGACAAACGAAATGAGGACTACGATTTGAGGGCATGCACCTGGAATTTCCGATCCCTTAATTGGGAAGGTGCTGTTGTTCAGCTGGTTGATGTCCTCGTTAGACTGAAGGATGACATCACCGCCGTCTAAGAAATGCGATCGACGGGACAAGGACAGAGACAAGTAGGCCCTTGTGGCATTTACTACAGTGGCCATATAAAAGAGCACAAGTTTGGTGTGGGAGTCGTGGAGGGAGAGAGACTCTGTCGCCGAGTACTATCATTCACTCCTATGAATGAACGTTTAGCCACAATTCGCATCAAAACGAGGTTCTTCAACATATTTCTGATTTGCGCTTACGCCCCGACGGAAGGGAAGGACAATGTGACAAAAGATGCCTACTATGAGCGCTTGGAGCGCGCCTATGAGAGTAGTACCGCTAAGATGTCAAAATCGTGCTTGGCAGCTTTAACGCCAGGGTGGGCAAAGAAGGTATCTTTGGCACTACGGTCGGTAAATTCAGCCTCCACGACGAAACATCCCCAAATGGGTTCAGGCTGATCGACTTCGACGGGGCTCGAAATATTGTTATCTGTGGTACTAGATTCCAGCATAAAAAGATTCATCAAGCTACCTGGCTGTCTCCGGATCGAAAAGCCACCAACCAGATCGATCATGTTGTGATAGACTGAAGACACGTATAAAGTGTTTTAGATGTGCGTTCGCTCCGAGGTCCTAACACCGACTCGGACCACTATATTGTTGCAGCCAAGATTCGCACTCGCCTCTGTACGGCAAAAAACGCACGTCAACAAACACAAGGAAGGTTCGACGTCGATAAGCTGCAATCACAACAGACAGCCGAACGATTTTCTACTTGGCTTACACTCCTGCTCTCGGCATTTCAAACTCCTTACGTACAGCTGCAACCGAAACCACTGGTTTTCGGAAAGTGCAAAAAAACAGCTGGTACGACGAGGAGTGCCGTTTCGCAGCGGAGAAGAAACAGACTGCCTACCTCGAAACGTTACGATCGACCACAACACTTGAGAGATGGGATAGATCCAAGAGTTGAAGACGGAAGCGAGGCGCATTTGCAGACAGAAAAAGAAAGAGGCAGAAATGAGTGAGTATGAAGAGCTTGATAAGCTGGCCTACAGGGGTAATGCTCGAAAATTCTACGAAAAATTGCGGCGGCTTACAGAAGGTTTCAAGACCAGAGCATACACTTGTAGAACTCCCAAAAGTGATCTAGTCACCGATGCCCAAAGCATACTTACATTATGGAGGGAACACTTCTCCAGACTGCTGAATGGCAGTGAACGTACAACGCCAGGAGAAGGCGAGCGCGATTCTCCAATCGATGACGATGGAGCAGACGTTCCATTGCCCGACCATGAAGAGGTTCGAATAGCAATTGCCCGCCTAAAAAACAACAAAGAGGCAGGGGCTGATGGATTGCCGGCCGAACTATTAAACACACTATTCAGACCCCACAATCTGCTCCAACTACCGTGGGATAAACCTCCTTGACATCGGGTACAAAGTTCTATCGAGCGTATTGTGTGAAGGATTAAAGCCCACCGTCCATAAACTGATTGGATCTTATCAGTGTGGCTTTAGACCTGGTAAATCAACAACCAACCAGATATTCACGATGCGCAAATTCTTGGAAAAGACCCGTGAAAGAGAATCGACACACACCACCTCTTCGTCGATTCCAAAGCTGCTTTCGACAGCACGAAAAGGAGCTGCCTCTATGTCGCGATATCTGAATTTGGTACGTGAGCAACACGAAAAGCTCCATCAGGATCGGGAAGGACCTCTCCTAGCCGTTCGACAGCAAACGAGGTTTCAGACAAGGCGACTCCCTATCGTGCGACTTTTTCAATCTGCTGCTTTAGAAAATTATTCGAGCTGCAGAACTGAATCGAGCAGGTACAATCTTTAATAAGTGTGTACAGCTGCTAGCGTATGCCGATGATATTGATATCATCGGCCTCAACACCCGCGCCGTTAGTTCTGCTTTCTCCAGACTTAACAAGGAAGCAACGCCAATGAGTCTGGCAGTGAACTAGGGCAAGACGAAATATCTCCTGTCATCAAACAAACAGTCGTCGCACTCGCGATTTGGCTCCCACGTCACTGTTGACAGTTATAACTTTGAAGTTGTAGATAATTTCGTCTATCTTGGAACCAGCGTAAACACCACCAACAACGTCAGCCTGGAAATCCAACGCAGGATTACTCTTTCCAACAGGTGCTACTTCGGACTGAGTAGGTAATTGAAAAGTAAAGTCCTCTCTCGACGAACTAAAACCAAACTCTATAAGTCGCTCATAACTCCCGTCCCGTGCAGAGGCTTGGACGATGACAACAGCTAATTAGTCGACGTTGCGAGTTTTCGAAAGAAAGGTTCTGCGAAAGATTTATGGTCCTTTGCGCATTGACCACTGTGAATATCGTATTCAATAAAATTATGTGTTGTACGAGATATATGACGACACTGACATAGTACATGAGAATTAAAAGACGGCGGCTACGCTGGTTAGGTCATGTTGTCCGGATGGCGAAAACACTCCAGCTCTGAAAGTATTCGACGCAGTAGCCGCCGCGGGAAGCAGAGGAAGAGGAAGACCTCCACTCCATTGGAAGGACCAGGTGGAGACGGACCTGGCTTCGCTTGGAATATCCAATTGGCGCCACGTAGCGAAGAGAAGAAATGACTGGCGCTCTGTTGTTGACTCGGCTATAATAGCGTAAGCGGTGTCTACTCCAGTAAAGAAAAAGAAGAAGATATCTATTTCGAGCAAAACTTTTGAAGTCTATTGCAAGGGTATAAAAAGGTTTTTCTTAAACATTTATTTTGTGCTAATTTTGCGATGGAAAGTGCTATATTAGTATTTCCCTTTAAGTGGTTATACAAGTCTAGAAATTCAAGAAAATCGAAATGTTTTTTTTTTCTTATATTTTTACAGTTATTCAAGAATATATGTACAAGAGGATTTTTCAAAATTTAAATTATTTTCCGTTCGAAACTAATCAAACAAAAGACATTAAGAATTCTCCGTATTCCCTTACATCCAGCTGCTAACAGTTGAACATAGATAACTTGATACGCGTCTCTTTGGTTCGAGAGAGAGCATTTTTTATAACATTTGCTAATGATGCCACTGCTGAAAAATAATAGATTGGGCATTTTATAAACAACCTTTGGGTATTTTGCAGTTTCCACATTACCACTGAGGTATGCAAATAGCGGTTTATGACCTCATTATTTCCAACGCTGCAAATGAAGAGAAAGGTTTATTTTCAGCTAGTTATCCTAATGCTTGTCCTGCGGAGTTTACTGTTTCTGGCGATTTGACATGAAAAAAAGAGGTTTTAATTCTCTATTTGTAGTAGCTACACTTGTAGCAAAAATTCCAAGAAGGTTGTCGATACTGCTGTCAAATCTAGTTTCTGTCAAGGCTGTAATGTTTGGAAAAATAAAAAGATATTCTGATATTGCTGCGTATAACGATCAGTATGAAGATCATGAATAATTATGTACAATAAGCCATAAAGGAAGTTGATGCTATTGTCGAAATGTTTTGTAGATCAAATGAAAAACACGGAGTGAAATATGTTAAATATATTGGAGATGGTGACACTAAGACATTCAAGGGTATACTCGAAATGGATCCTTACGATGGTGACCCAATTGTCCAAAAAAGAATGGGTGCTAGGTTACGAAAAGCGAAAAAAGAAAATAGAGGGATTGGTGGAAAAGGTGAAGGCAAACTAACTGATAAAGTCATTAATAAATTGTCTTTATATAACGGCTTAGCGATTCGCCGGCACCCTGATTCTGTTGTGAAAATGAAAAATGCAATTTAGGCTAATTACTGCCATAACAGTTCTACGAATGAAAATCCGCAACATATGTATTGCCCACCTGGTGAGGAGAGTTGGTGTAAGTGGCAAAAAGACGCATCTGAAGGTACACTACAGGAGTTTGACCACGAAAATCCTCCTCTGTTTGATAAAGTTTTGGAAATAATGAAGCCAATTTACAAAAATTTATCATCAGAGGAGTTATTGACTCGATGTTTAGGTTCCGAAACTCAGAATAATAATGAGTCTCTAAACTCTTTGATTTGGACTTTCGCTCCAAAACATATTCATTCTGGACTTCATATTATTGAGATAGCGACATTTATTGCTGTTTGCATTTTTAATGAAGGTTTCATTCCTATTTGAAAAATGATGGAGCTTATGGGAATAAAAATTGGTCCAGAACTCTTGCATTTGCTGGGAAACGCCCGGATTGAACGCTCCGAAACACGAGTATCCATCAAAGGAGGTCAGAACTGCTCGATATGAAGAGGAAATGCAGAAAATAGTTTCTTCGAAGTCGAGGAAGGTCCGATATATGAGGCAGGAATGGCAGATTGGATAAATGTAAGTTTCAAATATCGTTTCATGACTTAGACTGCAAAAAACTTTACACGAAACTTTAAACGCGTTTTTCTCAAAACTGACTTTTTCGGAACGATGCCTACGATTTTTCAGGTTCTACTGGACCGATATACTGAAATTTTTATAGAGTCTTCCTTATAGGCTTGTCTATAGTTGGAACTAGCCCCATCCTAAAATTTAAAAATTATTATTTTTAAAAAATTCGAAATAGTCAGAAAAAGTGGTCACAAAAAAAATTTTTTTTTTTTTCAGACAGTCGCCATTTTGTGAAAAAAAATGTTTCCCACTTTTTCGTAGTTCCGACCATTGCGACATTATTCTAGATTAATAATCTTTTTTTTTGGTTTCAAATAACTAGGAAGGTTGAAATCATGGGCACCTCCCCCCACCTCGTCAGCTCATAATTTTTGAAATTTTTTACTTTTTTTAGTTTTTAATATTTTCTGTACTCTTCAAGAATTAATAAATAACTAATAAAAAATGGATTGTAAAAATATTAACGGGTGATTTTTTAAGAGCTTGATAACTTTTTTTAAAAAAAAAACGCATAAAATTTGCAAAATCTCATCGGTTCTTTATTTGAAACGTTAGATTGGTTCATGACATTTACTTTTTGAAGATAATTTCATTTAAATGTTGACCGCGGCTGCGTCTTAGGTGGTCCATTCGGAAAGTCCAATTTTGGGCAACTTTTTCGAGCATTTCGGCCGGAATAGCCCGAATTTCTTCGGAAATGTTGTCTTCCAAAGCTGGAATAGTTGCTGGCTTATTTCTGTAGACTTTAGACTTGACGTAGCCCCACAAAAAATAGTCTAAAGGCGTTAAATCGCATGATCTTGGTGGCCAACTTACGGGTCCATTTCTTGAGATGAATTGTTGTCCGAAGTTTTCCCTCAAAATGGCCATAGAATCGCGAGCTGTGTGGCATGTAGCGCCATCTTGTTGAAACCACATGTCAACCAAGTTCAGTTCTTCCATTTTTGGCAACAAAAAGTTTGTTAGCATCGAACGATAGCGATCGCCATTCACCGTAACGTTGCGTCCAACAGCATCTTTGAAAAAATACGGTCCAATGATTCCACCAGCGTACAAACCACACCAAACAGTGCATTTTTCGGGATGCATGGGCAGTTCTTGAACGGCTTCTGGTTGCTCTTCACCCCAAATGCGGCAATTTTGCTTATTTACGTAGCCATTCAACCAGAAATGAGCCTCATCGCTCATCGGACACGGACGCGAAACACATTTCGAACCGAACACTGATTTTGGTAATAAAATTCAATGATTTGCAAGCGTTGCTCGTTAGTAAGTCTATTCATGATGAAATGTCAAAGCATACTGAGCATCTTTCTCTTTGACACCATGTCTGACATCCCACGTGATCTGTCAAATACTACTGCATGAAAATCCTAACCTCAAAAAAATCACCCGTTAATTGCCTTTTTTACTACACTTTAAAAATTACCTGAAATTTATGTTTCTAGACTAGAATACTCCCTTAACGACGTAAATGGCGTTAAATTAATTAAATTGTAACACTAAATTTGTTAACTGTTTGGACATTAACCGAACGCTCAAGACTACATACAGACCCGCATTTTGCTTAATTTCGAAACTCTGATATTAGAAGGACATAAAAGAGATTTTGACTTCAGTTCGTATTCATTTGCAATCGTAAAGTGTTTCAAGGTACGTTGAATTTTGTTTAAAAATGTGTGTGTAATAATGAGTATGTATATGGACCTACATATGTACATGTTTATACCTAGGGCTTTCATATAGTCTCATAAAGTTATAAGTTATAACAAACGAAAACATAGCGTTGAAAGTTGTAATTGCGTAAACTTTTTTCTTATGTGATCCAAAAAAAATTTTTTTAAACAAATGTAAAAATTTATGATTTTATGATTTTGCGAGAAGCATCTTAAAAGCCGCGAAAATATAGAGCATTCTTCACCTTCAAAAAGCAGATGGTAAACTTCTACCTTGATACTTCTAACAATTGAATTTATGCAAATCAATCCGAAAACGCTGCACTCTCCGAAAACGGCATACGGAGTATAATATATAATACTAGAAAGTCAGGTTAGAAAATATCTGGCAGTAAGCTCTCTGTTAACTTCCATTGCATGGTACAGCTATAAGATTATGTATATCTCCTCTTTCAACACCGGAATCTTAGCAAAACATGCAAACTACAAAAACAAATTTATCTTGTTAACTTCGTTTGAAAATTGGCTTTCTGTGATCTTTCTCTTCCTGTAACTAGGAGAGAACTAAGGACTATAACACGAGAAATGTAGTTAAGATTGCATTGTAATAACTTATGTATTGTAAGGTACAATCGGAGTCCTCAATAAATGGCTCAATTTAATAAAAAATCTTCAAAAACGTCTATCACCACTTTCTGACCTTTTGACCGTACTCTTAGCGCTTAGCTATATAATTTAATTTCTGCTTCGCTGTTTATCTCGAAACGCATATTTGTCTCATTAGTGAGGCAGTTTGAATTTGTTTGAAAACTTTTAAGTAACAGTTTAGTTTTATAAAGTCGGCGGTAGTATTTTAAACGGTCAATTATAGAGTTAAAAGAAACATGGCATGCCAGTCGGGTCTACATATTCGGAATGAACTTGGGTTTAATTGAAAGGTGATCATACTAGAGCTGAGCCGAAATATGCAGTTCCCGACTATGGCATAATGTATCTCTATAACAAAAAGCTAATTAGGGTTTGTCTTTACACAGTTTATTTCTTCACAGTGAAAATTAAACAAAATCATGTGTTAAACAGTATTAAAACTAGGGCCTTCGTCAACTTATGCTAAAAATTTCAGATAAATATTTCAGAGGTAGTTTAAAAGAAAAGAAGAAACGACTGGCGCGCTGTTGTTGACTCGGCTATAATCGCGTAAGCGGTGTCTACGCCAGTAAAGAAGAAGAAGTTTGAAATGATTTAAAGTGAACACTTACTCTTAGAAAAAAGTAAAATTTTCAACTTAACTCTCCCAGTTTTTGACGAGTTATCAAAGATGTGTGTGGTCTAGCGTTGTCGTGAGTGAAGACGAAGCCCTTTTTGTTGATCAGTTCTGGCCGTTTTGTTCGATTGTTTGGTTCAATCTCATCAGTTGTCGGCAGTAAAATATAGAACCAATCGTTCGACCAGGCTGGAGCAGCACAAAGTTGATGATTCCTTTCCAATCCCACCAAACACGCAGCGTATCTTTTCGAGGTGTCATTCTCGGCTTTGCAACCATTTGTTTAGCTTCACCTCGCTTGGGCCATGATCTTTTACGCACATTAATGTCGTATTTGCTCCACTTTTTGTCTCCTGTTACTGTTCGCAGATATTAATTCGATCCATTAAATTTTTAATAGACAATTCATGTGGTACCCAAACATCGAGCTTCTCTTTGTAGGTGGCCTTTTTAAAATGGTTCAAAATTTAATAATTTAATAATGAATGTTAAGTTCCTTACATTACGACTTATGTGACTGTCCTGGTCAATCTTTACCATAATTTCATCGACTTTTTTAACAATAGGTCGATCAAAGCGAGTTGCATATGTTTCTTTGCTACTTTGTTTCTCTAAACTGTCACTGGCTCTTTGTTGTCTTATGGGAAAATAGTAAACGAAGTTTTGCCAAATACCCGCTCAACACAACCATATCGCATAAAATGCAACCTGGAAAAACGAAATTCCTATGGTTCTAGTAAGGCTCTATCGTGGTGCATTAACTTTCGAAATGAAAGCGACTGGGCGACACAATCGTCGGGCAACGCCAACTCGCTATTATCCTTAATCGCATTGGACAATTGTTAAAGCGCAGGTCGGAAATAGGGGATACTTTTTAACTTAGCGGAAAAAGCAAACATCGCAAAGCCTTCCAAATCAACACGAAAGATCCAATTTTTTTTACACGAATTTCTGCATGCTTGTCTCACATTTGAGTCGGTAGTGTGCCAGAGCACTTTTGCAATGTGAGGAAGTTGAAGCGATTGTTGTTCTTGGTTGGTTTATTCTCCATACTGCTGATTGCTTTGGTCGTACCCTGCTTATTCTAAAGTTTTTTGGTGTGCTTGGCTGGCGTGGTCATAGCACTTGGACATTGAAATTATGATGCACAAAAAGGAAAGTAGACAGCAAAACACAGATAACATACGAAGTTGCAAGCGAAAAGTTTTTTTCATAAAAATACTTATTTCACCTTTTTAGTTTAATTAATTCCATTTAGTGTGTGCTTCAACTACTGCTAGATACCGATAGTCAGGTGTTAAATGGTTAGAGTCAAATTTCAAAATTGCCAAAGTGTTTCAGAGTATTACTTTAGCTGACAGCTAACACTTTGACAAATACGAGTAAATATCGTTAATTTAGGAAGTGAATTGGTCAACCCATTAATTTAAATTGAAAATATTTTTGACCCGTTACTCAAAGGCACACTTATATTTTAACAAGGGCTGTCAACTTATCGACATATTTTAAAACTATTTTAAGAAGTAAACGTATTTCGGTCTTCAACTGATCTAGCGAAATTCCGACAGTATTTCTGAGTTAGGATACAGAACTATGCGTTGAATGATCTGGTTGAGTGAGCTTTTTAGTTCATCTGTGAAAAATACAATACTCATACGACAATATGAATTCTCGTTTCAACATCGATTGTCGTATGATTATGTAACAGTTTTTCCCATAAATTTAAAGCTTATCAGGTTAGGTATATATTCATTAAGGTAATTAAAAAAAGTTATATTATTTCGCTGGATACTTTGAAAACTAGCTTCTTAGGCATCTGTACCAAAATATCTCAATGTATAATTTCTTAATTAAAGTCGTGGTTCTGACGTACAAGCGCTAGTAGTATTGTTTACAGGAACTTGAAATATTCATGTCGGCCAAATTAACTCTGAATCGTAACATCCATTAACATAATTTTTTTACGATAAATCTCCACCAAGGATCAATGCTTATCGATGGTATGATGAATTCAAGTGAGGTCGATCAGCTCAAGAAAAATTCCATAAAGAGTCGCTGAAAATCAGTTGTACCTCAAAAAGAGCTGATGTATTTGCTCTGTACCATAGTCCAGTAAGGTTCTTTTCTATTTATCTCATCGTCAGGACCGATGACTGATAATTTTCTGATATATACATATTTGGTAAAATTAAAATTTCGATGAAGCCTCACTGTCGAATTTACCTAAAGCGTAAGAGCTGAAAAGAGATATAATCATCTTTTCTTTTTCTTGATTTGTCAACACTATCTTTCCATTCATTTACTGAATCTACAAAGATGTATTTTTCCAAGTAACTGAAAGTTAAAAGTATATAAATTGAGATATTGCAAAGAAAAAGGACAAATCGAGAATAAATAACATATGAAAAGATAAATAAAAAAAGAAACGTAAACACGAAAGGGGTAGCGATAAGGGAGCCAAATGAGATTTTCTCCATCATTTGAGCCAGTTCAAGCAATGCGAAAAGTACTTCAAAAGTAAATGGATCCAAAGGAGCTGCGCATGCCAAATAATTATGCGAAAGCATTTCGTTTCTAGATGTCTTACCATTGCTTTTCTATGTCAAGCGCAGTTAAGTTTAAATGTTATGTTTTTAACAATCATAAAATTACAAAATAATTTCTTTGGATGCTTTACGTCGGCAGGCGGAGCCATAGGAAGTTTGAAAACTTCTTCAGCTTTGTGTAAACATACATTTGTATAAAAATTAGGATAGGGTTGTGTGTGAGCGTTTATATTCATATACCATATGGTGTTCGCAGTTGCATGCTGAATTTGTGTGAAAGAGTGTGTAACTAAGTAGCAGTGCTTGAAGAAACGACATGAAGTCTACGAACAACGGACAACATATTTTTATTTAAACGTATTGCCATACATTGAAATTTTTCGCCGTGGCTAATTTCATTTTTTTAAGATCTAATAACAAGAAGTGCCGCTGAAAACGATATATTTATTCTATAAACGATCCTTATTACTTAGTGCAGCATATTAATATTTTCCAAAAAACCATGAAATATACCAATGCCAAAGTTTCTTCGATCTTTCTGTCTAGCGATTCAATGGTTTCGGAGCAAAAAAATGCTAACGTAGTGTACCTGTAAATTCATGAATTATGAAGAATACAAGAAGAGATCGCCTTGTTTTCATATACCAAATACGTTTTGCTTTCTAAAACTGTTTGCATTCATTTTAAATATAAATTTTCGAAATGAAAAAATAAAAATAAATTTGTATTTTAATTTGTTATTTGCGCCATTCACCATAGTAAAACTGATGTAGAATATTCAAAATAAAAACTGGAAGTTTTGAAGAAAGAAAATTTACCACTTTAGTGATTGAATTGTGAGAGTACTATAGAAAATGTTTGGTTACACTCCAACACTTTCAGGATTTTATGGTAACTAACACATTAGTTATCCTCCTGAAAAAAGACGTTTCTGATTATATTATGAGTTGGCTTGATTTTTTTGATTTCTGAAAGAACACTGGGAAATTCTAAAACATTGACACACTAAAACCCCTTAAAAACTCCTCATCGAGTAATAGCATTGACAGATGGCAGCGTTAATCTGGATGAGTTGCATTAATCCAGATTAATTCGGGAGTTAGTGAAGTTAACTCCGTTGCTAACTCCCATTTAATCCTCAAAATTTTAGAGTGTTGTTGCATTTTCGTTGGAAACATTGTTAAAAATTGCCTATTGTGAATGAAAAACAAGCAGCACTGACAACTGTTTTTAGAGTTTTCAATAACAAAAAAAGAAATTTTATGTTATGATGTTATTTTATGATGCAATCAGCTGTTTACGAGAGTTCGTCTGTCACCTACAAATCTGGATCCGATTAAGTACGCAGTTAATCCGGATTAACGCTACCAAGTCACTGTCAAGGCTATAAGAGAGAATTAATTTCAATAAGTCACGAAGCAGCCCATAACCAGTGGTCTCTTAGGGATATATGAAATACTATTTTCTTCATATGTTTAATATGTATATAAGCATTCCAACATATTAGTACGAAACGCCTGTTCTAACATACATATGACATATTAATATATATAAATTTAAGAATGTGCACCACTCTGTTTATTTGTTGTATTTAATATATTTCAAGTAAAGCAAAAGATATAAACAAGAGCAAAAAGTTTAAAGTTTAAGTTAGTTTTCAGAAAGGCTCATTAAACAGAGAAAATATGCACATTTGTAAATAAAAACAAATAAGGAAGGGTTAAGTTCGGCTGCAACCGAATACTTAATACTCGTGCAACTTGCAGGAATCAAAGGCAGGGAAATATAATACATCGTGATATTGGCGGATCAGTTCAACTTTGAAATTAATGAGATTGAAAATGAATGAGATCAGATTAACATAGTTGTATCTTTTTTTAGTTTAACAAAGAACCGATTACAATACCCTGCGAAGTTATCTTGGAAAACTCAAAAACCACAAAAAAACTTAGTTGTTTTCGAGAATTTCGACAAATGGCTCCGAAAAGCTCCCCAATTTACTTATTTTTAGAATTCCTTGCTAAAATTATGAACACACCAGAACCGACTTGTCGGACTGCTCCCTGTGATTAGATCATATATTAACTCGGATTTCACTATACCGTAAGAATTTCCATTTTGGAACACTCTTACATATCTAAACTCCGGTACAAAATTTGACTTGCTTATAAAAAGTTGGAAAAAACAGACAAAGACAAAAAGTTTCTGCATTGGACTTCGGCCAAGACAAAATAAGTATGGTTTGTGCATAACTAATCAAACATATGTCGCACAGTTGGTTGCTTGGTTGTACACTTTCTTAAATTAGACTCGCCAAAGATGTCATCAGTAGGCGCATGAAGTAACTAAACGAAATGAAAAAGTAGGAAAAGTGCAGTAGAATTTGGAAGTCTATGTCTGTGTGGGTATGTGTTAGTGAGTATTAAACTTGGGGACGACAATTTATTATTTAGAGCCGTGCTGTTGGAAGGGACCTAACAAAGTATTTAATATAACGAGTGAAATGACATATTCAGATAAACGTACAAACTTTTACATTTGTGCTACACACATAAGTAAGAACAATAATTACTTTGAAGTAGCACATTTTTAAATATTTATTTTCAAGAATATATATGGATATAAATATTTGCAACGTCAATTGAGCTCCCCTTTTGAGAGAAGTCAACGCAAAGCTAAACCAAAAACATCTTAAGCCTTAAATTGGTCTGAGCGTGCCATAGAGCTTTACATCTCCGCTAATTACCGCCTGAATAGCACCAAATCTTGCCGCAAAAATAAACTACTGTGGGCTAATTGAATAAGATTAGTCAGATTAATTACTGTACTAAATGATAAGCTACGAGCCACTTTGAAAACAATATCAACCCTCACATGATTTATGCGCGAATAGGTGAGGGCTTGATGGGCTTTTTATGTTATTAAAACGGTATATATGTAATTTTGTAAAATTAATATTCAAAATTATAAAAAAAAAACCTAAAGAACATGAAAGTGCTCTAGGAATCAAGCCTATTTACCAAACAAAGAATTGAACGGGAGCAAGAGTCAGGCCGACATTATATTATTATGAGATTATATCTAACATATGAAAAAGGGGTACTAATCAAAAAAGATGGTAGATTTGTTCGACCGCTGGTATGATGTTACAACAAGAAAATTAAACAGCATGACCATTTTTGTGGGTGCCTTAACAATGTGATAAACTCACCTAGAAAAACAATACCCAACTTAACTGGAGACTTGAAAGGAAACTGAAAGATGTAAAATATTGACGCTTTAAACCAGAAACTCGTTAACTTCGGTAGCACCGTAGTTCAGTTTTTACTGTACCCATGTATATACTTGATCAGAATAATTTCTTCGAAAATTACACCATTATCTTAGGTAAGAACATATTCTAAAATTAGTGAATATATCTCGTCATACAAAAATCGGTTCATATAAGCAAATTATTCCGATCCACTGTTTGGAAAAATTGGCAGCTTCTTAAAGAAGTTTTTTGGATGTTGCAAACTATGTGGTAAAATCATTATACACTGTTCAAAGTATAAATATTCAATTGCTTCAGTAAACGCATCTAAGGAATGAGTAGATCGACAGAAAGGTTCTGCGAAAGATTTATGGTCCTTTGCGCTTTGGCCACGGCGAATATCGCATTCGATGGAACGATGAGCTGTACGAGATATACGATGACATTGACATAGTTCGGCGAATTAAAAGACATCGGCTACGCTGGCTAGGTCATGTTGTCCGAAAGAAGAAACGACTGGCGCGCTGTTGTTATCTCGGCTATAATCGCGTAAGCGGTGTCTTCGCCAATAAAGTCGTGGGATTTCCTTATCAACAGCGTATAAAACGGATCGAATTCGAACATAGCTCAGAAGTTATTAAAAGAGGAAGGGAAACTTACCAACTGCAAATACAAACTGATATACTCTTTTTCTCCTAGTGAATCGAATAACCCAGTTTTTTTAAGTTATAAATGATTAACTTGACATTTCGGACTCAATTAAGAGTAAAAAGCGCGTGAAAAACATAAATTAATAGCAGCTTGGACTCACAGCAGGCTTAAGTGCTTGCGGTAGAAAAACCCTTATAATCCGTCGACTAGCCTCACTAATAGTATGAATATATACGTCGGTTGTCTTTCACATATATTTCGGGATTAGAAAACATAAACAAATTTTAGTCATCAAAAAGCGGTTAATTGTTTATGAAAATATTCTCAATTAAGATAAGAGAAATCTGTTTTTGGTGATTAGTTTCCCTGACTTATTGAAAAAACTGCCAAGCAAATGTTTGTGTACCACTCAGAATTTACTGGTTTGTTTTGTTCTGTAGGTATGGTTGTGACATGTTCAGTGTTTCTAAAAAAAAACTGGCAATCATTTGCTTTCAAGTGTTTCGTGCGCGAGAAACGTTATTTGTATTCCGCTTATTTTGAAACATCCATTTATTTGATTGCTGTTTACTTTCGTGCTCATGCGTATAAGTTCAGGATTCGTCATCCGTCACTTTGTAATAGATGTCTTTTGAAGCACCGTTATCGTATCGCCGATCAATCGACTCGAGAGCTTTTTTTCACTTTGCGCACAACATCAGTAATTTGGAACAATAACTGATTTTGAACAACCTTCAAGAAATTGTAAATTCACGATGCAATCAATAAATATTGGTCTTTGATGGAGCATAATAGGACAAAATTGAATTAAGTTCATCGATGCACTCTTGCTGAGATAATCCACGAAGAAAGTTGTAAAAAATAATCCCGCCAAATGTTCGCGTCCTATTTTCAGCTTTTTAATGGTGGTGAATCATTCAAGTTACTATAAAAAACACAAATAGCGCTTGTATCGAAACATACCGTGTATATATAACATCAAGAATATCGAACTTTACACTACTGTGGGTAAACCCTGAAATATAAAGGCCGATTTTTGGACAAACTTTAGGTTTTATAAAAAGTATGATTTAAAACCCTACTAAAGTCTGTAGAAATTCTAATTTTCTTGTAAAAGAAACTTCTGATTTTTCTGACCCTTATTGATGAGGAGAGCTCCAAATAGCCTAAGTGACCTAACGCCTTGTCATAACATATCATATTCTATACACAGTGGCAGTGAATGACAATTTAAATTAAGAGTAAAAAAAATCAGCGGAGTCATGACCCAGTCTCTTTTGAAAAGCTTATTTATAATTAATATTTATATATTTTATCTGGGAATTTGATTTCTTATTAGTTGGGTTTCCTTCCAGGATTTGATATTGCAGATTCATTTTGCCAAAAAAACTTTCTCACTGCAGTAACTCATCCAATAAACCCAATTTGATCGAAAACCAAGTTATATGGTTTTGTCATAACATGATTTTCGATAATCATATGATATAGGTTAAATACAGTTTATTTACTTTTTTGATAACTAGTAACGATATGCCACACTACACACTACCGATTTATTTGAAAACCTAACTAGCAACGTTTGATCGTTATAAAGAAGCCATGTTAGATCTCTGCCGCATGTGCAGTTGGGTGATTCGAAAAAAAATTATTTTTATTTCGTTTGGTACTCGGGAAAATAGGTTCCTAGACATGAGTTCTTAATTGTAACGGGAAGGTCCTCCTACATACAGTTTTCTATTTTTTCTTATTATCAGATAAAAAAATTTATATCTCTGTAGGAAATTGAATGCTCTACAAAAAAGGTCTCCACGATCTTTTCGTAAATCCAACCGTTGAAAAGATATTAACGGTTGAAGTTTTATTATTTTTGGGAAAATTTTTTATTTCTTATGAATTTTATAACTCAATGAAATAAATTATAATGAATGATGAAACTCATAGGTTTTTGGAGAGGCTTTCTTATAGGTGCCTAGGACCAAAAAAAAAAACTTTTTTGAATCACCCTAATGTGCAGCTTTCGCATGATCTTTTGAAATGCATTAAGTACCGATTATGACAGGAACCCTTGCATGCTTTGGCGGGCTGATTCACTCAAGCCACAGAAAAAGCAAAAGATATGACGAGATAATTGTTTCCTTTCACCACACCACACTGGAATCTAGTTTCTTTTATCTTTAATTCAGTTGACAAGGTTTGTCATTAAATATCTTGTCATAAAGAAAATGATTTCCAATCATTACTTCAGCGGATCAAAAGAAATCGCTACGAAAGATTTAATGACTATTTGTGTGTAAGATCAAAAAGGAAACAGCAAAAGTTAAGGAAAGAGGAAAACAATTGAGAAAACAAATTGCTGTGGAGTGAAGTTCTCTTTCGTATCGTGTCTCTTTAAGCGTACACTTTATGCAATTTTTTCTCTTGAGCT
>CM050322.1:6283688-6301075 GCA_027475135.1 Bactrocera correcta
ACGCGAAATAATAACAGGATACTGGCATTAAAATACAAGACAAATTTTTATTCTGATGATTGCTATTCTACTTCTGCTTTGCTAGTTCTCGGAGACACTTGTTATTGCTTTCCACAAAATAATAGGAGTGCTAGATATTTCGCTTTCAAAATAGACCTTAACATAAAAAATATTCACAAAATTAGAAAAATAAGTATAGTTCCGTAATCTAGCAGCAATTTAAATTAGTTATTATTTTATTTAATCATTGGGTTTTTCTCCAGTAGGTAGAGGAAATTATTGTACAGAGGAAAAGCGGAAAACGACAAAAAAATTGAGAAAACTAGGAAAAACTTATAAAGAGATCCAAAAAATCGTAAAATGCTCATCTCAAATGCCTTAAATTATATAAACAAAAATTAAACTCGTAGACAAAAGTGCAAAACATCCAGACGATCGCAATATTGTACTGGCGGTAGCGTTAATCCTTTTGCTTCAGCCAGGAGCATCCATGACGAATTAAATTTTAATAATGAAACTGTTCA
Source organism: Bactrocera correcta (assembly GCA_027475135.1). Taxonomy (NCBI): domain Eukaryota; kingdom Metazoa; phylum Arthropoda; class Insecta; order Diptera; family Tephritidae; genus Bactrocera; species Bactrocera correcta. The sequence continues at coordinate 6,284,213 of CM050322.1, forward strand.
TATACATTTGGAGCAGATCAAATTATTTACTAGAAGTCCATAAAAAAGACCCCATTAAAAAAGAAACACAAGGAAGCCCGCATAGAATTTTCAATGGAGCATGGCTCCTGACCCGCGTCTATATGGCGAAACATATTGTGGTCAGACGAATCCAAAGTTGAGTTATTTGGTAGTATATGATCTAGGAACTTTGTTCGACGTCCCCCTAACTCAGAATATAATACCCGATGTACCACAAATACCGTTATATTTGACGATGCTAAAACATGGTATGCGGTTGTTTTTCACGTTGTGGTGTTGGTCCAATACTCTTAATTGAAGGCATCATGAACCAAAGGGTATATGTCAAAATATTTGATGAGGTAATGGCGTGTGGTACCTCACGGAATATGCCATTGATATGGGTATACTAATAGGATAATGACCCTAAAGTCACGACGCAGCCCATAACCAGTGGTCTGTTAGGAATATATGAAATACTATTTTACATACATTTAAGAATGTGCACGACTTCGTTTATTTGTTGTATTTAACATATTTCAAGCAAAATAGAAGTTATGGATAAAAGCAAAAAAGTTTGAAACTAATTTTCAGAAAGGCAAACTAAACAGAGAAAATATGCATATTTGTAAATAAAAACAAGTAAGGAAGGGTTAAGTTCGGCTGCAACGAATACTTTATACTCTTGCAACTTGCAGGGATCAAAGGCAGGGAAGTACAATACATCGCGATACTGGCGGATCAGTTCAACTGTGGATTTAATGAAAATCAATGACATCAGATTAATATACATAGTTGTATCTTTTTTTGGTTTAAGAAAGAACAAATTACTACTACCCTTCGAAGTTATCCTAGAAAACTCAGAAACTGCAGCATTTAGTTGGTTTCGAGAATTTCGTCAATTGGCTCTGAAAAGCGCCACAATTTACCTATTTTTAGAATCCTAGCTAAAATTATGAACACACCAGCACCGACTTGCCGGACTGCTCCCTGAGATTAGACCATTTAACAACTCGCATTCAACTAGATCGTGAGAATTTCCATTTTTGGCACACTCTGAATAAAAATACTGTTACATATCTAAACGGAGGTACAAATGCAGTATAAGAGATACATATATTTCAGTTTCTTATAAAAGGTTGGAAAACAACATAGAAAGTCAAAAAGTCGCTGAATTGGACTCCGGCCAAGACAAAATAAATATGGTTTGTGCATATATAGTACTAAGCGAACATATGTCGCACGGGTGGTTGGTTGACTTCTTCGTTGCTTGGCTGTACACTTGCTTAAGTTAGACCCGCCAAAGATGTCAACAGCAGGCGCATAAAGTAACTAAACCAAATGAACAAATAGCAAATATGCAGTAGAATTCATATGTCTATCCCTGTGTGTGTGTGTGTTAGTGAGCATTAGACTTGTGGACGACAATTAAGCGAGTCATTTAGAGCTGTGCAGTTGGAAGGAGCCTTATAAAGTATTTAATATAACGAGTGCAATTTCATGTTCAGATAAACGTACAAACTTTTACATTTACGCTACACACATACATAAGTAAGAACAATAATTACTTTGAAGTAACACATTTTTAAATATTTATTTTCAAGAATATATATAGATATAAATGTTCAAATATCATTGAACATGCTTAGTTATCAGCAAAGCCGAAATTCTTCTAAATATTAATATCTATATATATATTAATAGACATGCATACATACATATATACATAATGCATTTACATGCAATGCACATCTAATAGTAATAAAAATACATGGGGACACAAGTCATAAATTTACAGAACAAATAACATTAAACACACACACACACACATGTATTAAATTGTACACTTGAAATCAACCCCATGTCAAGCAGCAATAAAAAATATGCTGCAATACATAAAAACATACACACATACACATATATTTAGTTATTTAAGATAGTTTTAAAAATTGTATATAAGCAAGAAAAATACTACTCTTTTCATTTCCCCCCACCAGAGGTAAGGAATGATAAATCTTTATTGAGTTACAAAAATAAATATTTGCAACGTCAACTGAGCTCCCCTTTTGAGAGAAGTCAGCGCATAGCTAAACCAAAAACATCTTAAACCTCAAATTAGTTTGAGCGTGCCATAGAGCTACATCCTTGCTAATTACCGTGTGAATAGCGCCACATCTTGCCGTAAATATAAACTACTGCGGGCTAATTGAATAAGATGATTAGTCAGATTAATTACTATACTAAATGATAAGCTGAGAGCCACTTTGAAAACAATATCAACTATTACATGATTTATGCCCGAATAGGTGAGGGCTTGATGGGCTTTTTAAGTTATTAAAACGGTATATATATAATTTTGTAAAATTAACAGTTAAAATTATAAAAAAAACCTAAAGAACATGAAAGCGCTCTAGGAATCAAGCCTATTTACCAAACAAAGAATTGAACGGGAGCAAGAGTCAGGCCGACATTATATTGTTATGAAATTATATCTAACATATAAAAAAGGGGGATTAATCAAATGAGATGGTAGATTTGTTCGACCGCTGGTTATGATGTTACAACAAGAAAATTAAACAGTATGACCATTTTTGTGGGTACTTCTCAAAGAGGTTTTTTGGATGTTGCAAACTTCATGGAAAACTCACTATACCCTGTTCAAAGTATAGATATTCAATTGCTTCAGTTAACGCCTTTAAGGAATGAATAGTTCGACAGAAAGGTTCTGCGAAAGATTTATTTTCCTTTACGCATTGGCCGGGGCGAATATCGCATTCGATAGAACGATGAGCTGTACAAAATGTATGACGACATTGACATAGTTCATCGATTTAAAAGACGGCGGCTACGCTGGCTAGGTCATGTTGTCCGAATGGACAAAAACACTCCAGCTCTGAAACTATTCGACGCAGTACCTATTGTGGGAAGAAGAGGAGGACGTAAGCCTCCAATCCATTGAAAGGACCTAGTGGATAAAGACCTGGCTTCGCTTGGAATAACCAATTGGCGCTACGTAGCAGAAAGAAGAAACGACTGGCGCGCTGTTGTTAACTCGGCTTTAATCGCGTAAGCGATGTCTACGCCAATAAGCTCGTGTGATTTCGTTAGCAACAGCGTATAAAACGGATCGAATTCGAACATAGCTCAGAAGTTATTAAAAGGGGAAGGGAAACTTACCAACTGCAAATACAAACTGATATACTCTTTTTCTCCTAGTGAATCGAATAACCTAGTTTTTTTAAGTTAAACATGATTAATTTGACATTTCGGACTCAATTAAGAGTAAATAGCGCGTGAAAAACATAAATTAATAGAAACTTGGACTCACCGCAGGCTTAAGTGCTTGCGGTGGCAAAACCCTCACAATCCGTCGACTAGCCTCACAAATAGAAAGAATATATTTATACGTACGTTGTATTTCATATATATTTCGGGATCAGAGAACATAAACAAATTTTAGTCATCAAAAAGCGGTTAATTGTTTATGAAAATAATTTCAATTAGGATAAGAGAGATCTGTCTTTGGTGATTAGTTTCCCTGACTTATTGAAAAGACTGGCAAGCAAATGTTTGTGTACCACTCAGAATTTACTGGTCTGTTTTGTTCTGTTAGTGTGGTTGCGATGTGTTCAATGTTTCTAAAAAAAAACAGGCAATCATTTGCTTTCAAGTGTTTCGTGCGCGAGAAACTTTTTTTGTATTCGCGCTTATTTTGAAACATCCATTAATTCGACTGCTGTTTATTTTCGGGCTCATGCGTATAAGTTCAGGATTCATCACCTGTCACGTTGTCATATACGTGTTTTGAAGAACTGTTATCGTCTCGCCGATCAATCGACTCGAGATTTTTTCACTTTAATTTGGAACAACTGATTTTGAACAACTTTCAAGAAATTCTGAATTCAATGAACATTGGTCTGTAATGAAGCTTAATAGGACAAAATTTATTTAAGTTTATCGATGCACTGTTGCTGAGATAATCCACGAAGGAAGTTATAAAATATAATCGCACTAAATGTTCACGTCTTATTTCCATTTTTTTAGCCGTAGTGAATTATTCAAGTTACTATAAAAAACACAAATAGCGCTTGTATCAAAACATACCGTGTATATATAACATCAAAAATATCGAACTTTACACTACTGTGGGTAAACTCTGAAATATAAAGGCCGATTATTGGACGAACTTTAGGTTTTATAGAAAGTATAATTTAAAATCCTACTGAAGTCTGTAGAAATTCTAATGTTCTTGTAAAAGAAATTTCTGATTTTTTTGAAGCTTATTGATGAGGAGAGCTCCAAATAGCCTAAATGACCATACGCTTTGTCTTTATATATCACATTCTATACACAGTGGCTGTAAATGACATTTCAAATTAAGAGTAAAAAGGATCAGCGGAGTCACGACCCAGTCTCTTTTGAAAAGCTTATTTATAATTAATATTTATGTATTTTATCTGGGAGTTTGATTTCTTATTTGTTGTGTTTCCTTCCAGGAATTGATTTTGCAGATTCATTTTGTCAAAAAAACTTTCTCACTGCAGTAACTCATCTAATAAACCCAACTTTTGATCGAAAACCAAGTTATTTGGCTTTATCATAACATGATTTTCGATAATCTTATGATATAGGTTAAAAACTGTTTATTTACTTTCTTGATAACTGGTAATGATATAACACCATGTAATTAAGAAGCCTTATATGCCGATTTATTTTACAACTTAACTAGAAACGCTTGATCGTTATAAAAAGACCATGTTAGATCTCTGCAGCATGTACAGTAGGGTGATTCAAAAAAAATTATCTTTTTTTCGTTTGGTGTTCGAAAAAATAGGTTCCTAAACACTTCTAAGAAAGCCTCTCCAAGCATGAGTTCTTAATTGTAACGGGAATGTCCTCCTACATATAGTTTCCTATTTTTTCTTATTATCAGATAGAAAAATTTATATTTCTATGGGAAATAGAATGCTCTATAAAAAACGTCTCAACGATTTGTTCGTAAGCCCAACCGTTACGGTTGAAGTTTTATTATTTTTGGAAAAAATTTTTTCTTATTTTCTTATTTCTTATGAATTTTATAACTCAATGAAAAGAATTATTATGAATGATGAAACTCATAGGTTTTTGGAGAGGCTTTCTTATAGGTGCCTAGAACATATTTTTCAGAGTACCAAACAAAAAAAATCTTTTTTGAATCACCCTAATGTGCAGCCTTAGCATGATCTTTTGAAATGTATTAAGTACCGATTATGACCCTTGCACGCTTTGGCGGGATGATTCACTCAAGCCACAGAAAAAGCAAAAGATATGATGAATAATTGTTTCCTTTCACCACACCACACTGTAATCAAGTTTCTTTTACCTTCAATTCAGTTGACAAGGTTTGTCATTTTATTTCTTGTCATAAAGAAAATGATTTCCAATCATTACTTGAGCGGATCAAAAGAAATCGCTATGAAAGATTTAATGATTACTTGTGATTAAGAACAAAAAGGAAACAGCAAAGTTAAGAAAAGAGGAAATCAATTGATAAAACAAATTGCTGTTTAGTGAAGTCCTCTTTCGTATCGTATCTCTTTAAGCGTACACTTTACGTAATTTTTTCTCTTTAGCTGACAAAGTAACGCAGTGTGTATGAATACTTACTTATCAAAGAGTTAGGTTTTTAGTTGCACGATTGCTGACGGCTCACGTGGGGCTGCGGATGAAGTGTGCTACGCTAGAAGTGTGCTAAGGGTTGAGTGCAAAATGCAGGCACTGCTGATTGAAATAAAGCAAAAGACATAATCGCTATGGTTCAGCGATAAGCAATCGCAAAGAAAAAGAAAAAATAACGAAAACTTCATCAACATAAAAGTTAAGACGCCGGAGCAACATAACAGTTAAGTTATTAATAGCGAGTATTCTAAATATTTTTCTACAACATTCAATAATTTTTTGTAATGCAAATATGGGACCACTTTGCAAAAACACTATGCGTGTTGCAAGTCCACGTCAAAAAATGCTTCAAAACTGTTTTCTCGCAGTGCTAAGCTGAGGCTTCATATTTGGTAAGCGTCCAATCTATCGTGCAAATAATTTCGTATGAAAATGTACGCACACAGTTTTGCGGTTGATTTCTAGCATTCGTTAGCTTTTCGCTCAGCTCGGTTTTGAGCGTCCTACTCTGCAATCATTCTAAGATGTAGTAATGCGCGCCACAAATGCAAGCATTAGACAACAACAAAGAAATAGGAAAAAGGCGAAATGCATATATGCAAATGCGAATGTCGAGTAGACGAGTCAACGTAACAGCATCTTATGTGCTCTCTTTCTTCTCCCCGCCGCTTCCCTTGTTTGTTTGTAATTGCGCACGTGTTGTAGTAACATTTAAAACGCCCTACGGCTTATATGACAAATTGCGTGTTTAATATTTTTACCGCCATCAAGGACCTGCACGGGCTCCAACTTCATGCCCTGCTACACTCACATCTGAAAGCGTCATCAAAACAAATTGCTTTCAACCACCAAACAACTTCCAACCCAGTAGCCATTTAAATGCCGGAAAACGCGGTAACAACAACGGATTCGATGCTTCGGCGTCATCGTGGTAATGTATTTCGATATTCTGTGTTGAGTTTTTTAAAGATGCACGGTGTCGATTATGTAACAAAAAACGTTAAAATTTCGAAATATAAATACTAAATTAAATCTATAGTATTGTATACATTACAAGTTTTCGATTAATGGCGTTTTGTAGGCGTGGTAAAGATTCGATTACGCCTATGCACAGCAGCAATATTCATCGTTCCAACAAACATGTGTAACAAGTTTCAACAAGATACCTTAATTTTTACCTAAGTTAGCATACAGCTGCACAGGCGGACGAACTTACGGACGGTTTCGGAATTCATTTCCAGTTATAATGCTGATAACTTTTAAATGTATAACAACCTATCTTTTTCGATTACTTTCATGTGATACACCTTTAAGTGAACAAAGCACGCTCATAGTACACTCTGCAGCAGCAAGTTTTTGTGCAAGAGTATAATTAATGAGTGAGAAGGATTGACAACGTACTACAATAAACAACTACGGAGCAGAAACAGCTAACATATGGAGTAAAAGTGAAATTAAATAAAAAGTTATGATAAGTAGGTAGAACAAATTAGCATATCGAGCGTTTACGAGTACATCTAAAACTCGTCTGCCTTAAGAGTAGTTAGCATCAAGAATTACAGCAGCACGAACGCTACAATCGTGCAACAATATCTAGCGTGTAGTAGAACAATAAAATTGAAAAGCTTTCAATTGACGGTTATGTATTCACACCCCACTCGTCCACGCTTTTGGCAAGAAGACGCTTGTCCGCCAAGAATCCACATTACACCACATTTTATCGTTACAGCTAGCTAAGCGCGGGCGAAATAAAATCACTTAATGATGACTTGCACTCTAAGACAATCACACTCACACTTATAGACATATGTACATACATATCAACCGAATCACCATTTTACTGTTTTTTAAAAAGTGTTGAAATTAACACTGCATTGCAGAGAAAATTTCATTTTATCCTTCTCCGTTTAATTTGAAGGGTAATTTTATGCTGTGAAAAGCGGGAGATTGAGATAAACCGCAAATAAGTTATGTGGGACTGTTTAAGTGTGTGAAGTGTTCTCAAAAGAGCTTCTAACATATGCAAGTGCTTTACTTTTTAAGATATAATCAGCTTTTGCAGGCGATATAAAGGTTTTTATTCAATAAAACATATGTTCACCATTTTTAATAGATTTTCCCCAAGAACTCCACACAATTCGTTCATAAGCCAAAAGCCTCAGTTCATAAGCCACCAATCCACAAACTTTCTACGTCTCAAACTAGAGCATACCATAACCACTCTATTTGTTTTGCCCGAAGTCATACATACCTATCGAAGCTTGTAAGGACAACTTCAAGGCACAGCATAACAAGAACCCGGCTATGAAATTTGCTAGGAAATGAGGGAGTTGAAGCGTTGCTAAGGAGCTAAAGCATAGGAGCCGTCGTTTTAAGAATCTTTGTACTTACTCAAAGACATGAACTTAAATTAATGTTGTGTGGCACCAGATTTAGTGTGTAGTATTATGCGTATATTCCTCTCTTACTTTATGAAAATAGGCAAAGTCGGACTAAGGTATAACTACTCCCATTTCCCATACAAATTAAATTCACTTGATTTTATACTTTATATATTGGTCAACCTGTGAGTTATTTGAATAAAATTCCCCTCAGAGAACACTTTTTGGGACTAGAAATTAGACATATCAAAATTTATAAGAGAAGAAAATGCTTTCTAAAACGACAAAACAATGTTTGGCTATGCTTGTGATTAATCATAATTCCGTTTTCTGAGTGCAATTTAAATAAAATTTTTTATTGTGTAAAATAATATGTTATGAAATCAAATATTTTTCATACAATACCTTTTGAAATCATTTCTGATAAGATTTGTGACAGGCAAATGGTTTTGTATCATGATTGTGTGCTTTGCTAGGTGATCATTTAGTAAACCCCTATTCTCAGACTTACATTAGCGGAACGAAATAGATTTCAAATCTAAATAATAATTATCAAATCGACAGTACTAGACATTATTTATTGTTTTTTGCACTTTTTTCTTTCTTCAGCAAACCTTTCTTTATATGGCATACACCGTATCACCAACGAGAGCCGCCTCCTTTGGTTTGACATGCATCAAAATTAATTATACTTCTTTAGGTGTTTACTATATCGGAAGTACATTTCAATTTTTGAACGAACTATCCACACTTCCTGTTGGTATAATTTGGATTTTCCTTTCTAATCCTGCTTTGCAATTCATGTTCTAAACATACTCTGTGTGATACATAAATTCAGTAGATAAAGTGTTAGTGTGTGAGTACCTTACTCAAGGTTACTTTCAAGGTTTCCTATTACACGGTTCCTTATGTTTACGCCGTTTGTGCGACCACGAACACGAATTTTATTCAGATAATCAAAATACACACCCCGAAAACTAATCGAGATGTTAAATATCTTGTTCAAATACTTACGAAAATCAGCAATATATACACATATCCATACATTAACATAAACAAATTTTCAGGGTATCCAATTAGTGTTTTTTTATGAAATGAAAAAGACGCTTTGCTATGAGTTTACCGAAATTGGATAGATATGTATGTTTAGTATTTGTTTATTGTGTGTGCTGCCCCTAATAATATTTGTTGTTACTGTAGTTAGTCAGCTACTCGCACATACAAAGAAAATATTACTGAGAAGCTAACTAAAATTCTGTTGGTAACCTTTGCTGCCCATCGATAACCCACTGCTGCCGACATCGCCGCTGGCAGTTAATCAAGAATGCAAATATTTTCAAACATACTGCCTGCCCGACATCGGCTCTAATCAGAGCCGTATTGAGCATTAAAATATTTAAGGTTTTTGGGTTAGATTCCCTTTTCGAGCTGCACACTTTAACATATGTACTCTTTCTTACCCACATATACTTTTAGACTCCTTGCATACTCGTACATGTTTGGAGCTAGGTCGCACACCAGAAAGCACACACATACCTAAATTTAAGTATGCATAATATTATAGAATGTTCGCAAACGACCATTAATCTAGATTGGATTAATTAATATTTAAAAAGTGGTTTATAGGTTGTTACCTTTAGTAATAGATTTATGCATGTACAGACTTTGTCACGATATTTTTTTAGTACAAAAGTACGGAAGCATATTTTTATGGCTTCAGACACATATGTTGGTGGTACAATTTCAAAACAATATCCCGTAAAGAAAATCGATAGCAATCATCGATCATTTGAATAATTTTTTTATGTTTTTGGCTACAAGCAAATTACCCACACATTTTCTTAGTTCAATCTGAAAAACTGCTTCGGATATTTTAACTTTAATTTAGTAAATAATTCATGTTTAATTTTTTGAAAATATTTCATCAAGTAAAAAAGTTTCCCATTCAAGTACTTGATTCCGATCGGTAAGTTTGTATGGAAGTTATATGCTATATTGGTCTCATATTGGTGGCTTTGACAAAAGATTAGATTCCTGGGAAGAGAGGGAGAGAACTTCGGAACTATTTCACATTTATAAAGGTAGACGGAAAAACGGTCTGACTATTCTTTGGCGGTGTTATGAACTTCGTGCTAAATTTAATACCACCTGTTTAAGGTATGAAGACCGGAAAGAGGAGTACGAGGAAAGAGCAGGAGAGGTATTACACTTTTAATTAATTTTGATATTCTTCAAAAATTATTATAATATATTACATACATATAAAGATCGAAGACGCATGCTGACTGCGACTCACGTAAAGTGCAATGCAGCGCTCTACAAGTCAGAAATCAGTTATGAGTGCTCCGTTATGGAATGTTGTTTTTTATTGCCAACATCTTTGTAATCTTTTAGTTTATGCCTGGAATATCATTTAATGTGTGATAGCAAGATTAGCAGGGCAAATGGTAACATTTGTTAGCACGAAATAACCAATATTTGCTTATAGGGTTCATAAGAATTCTAGTACCTAACGCGACATGCCTTCGAATAAATTATATATAGTAATTCATATTTAGAAATTTGCACATATTTATTGAATTAAATGATTATCATTTAATACTGCAAAATAACAGACCAATCCAAAATTAAATTGAATCATAACAATATATGTATTGCAATTTGCTGCTTGCATTATCGGTTTATTTCAATTAGTGCAAACATGTTGTCTCAAAAAACGATACTGCTTATGTTTGTCATTTTTGTTTTCAAACTGCTTTGAAACAGTTGGCGGATCTTCTAATACATAAGTACAGTACTTGTCCAATAAATTACGAACGAGATCAAATATATACATATAATATACATATATATATATATTTATATTAGGGTGTGTCATTCTGAGGCAACCTTTGTTTTCAACTGAAAAACAGGCTAAAAATTTTCGAAAATGTAAAAAAAAGTCACTCAAAAGATGAGCTCCTAATATTAATATTAAGAGGTGCCTCTTTCAAATTTTCTGTTTTCCATATAAATAACATGGAAAAAAATCATTTTTTTTGTGGCGGTTATTGTTCGGAGTTTATTATATGTGCGCGCGATGGCCGCCAGTAAAGATGGTAAACTCGATTCCGATTCTACTCGAGAATTGAGTATATTTTCTGATTTCCAATTTCATTTTAGTAAAATGTTGTACCAAAATTTGTAGAACACACTAATACTGAAATGTACATCTGTATGTTCCTTCTTTGATAAATATACAAACACTGCGGCACCACGATAAATTCGATGATCTTTTGAATTCGCATTTTTGGTTCGTTAACAGAAGTGTGAAAGAGATTTTTTTGCCGCAATGTGATGTGAAAACAAAATTGTGCTGGAAACGCAAAAGATATGGAAAGAAGAGTATTGATTCTGGTATAGGTAGCTACTATTATAGATCGAGAGTGGTAGCCGGAGGAAGATGAGTGAAACATACATATGTACATAGTATACCGTGAAATGCTTTGTTAAGATTTATTCGGGAAAAACAAGCAGAAGGCTCTGGCATATCACACCGTTCCCCGAAATCAGCGTATTTGTACAACTATCCATGGTGTGTTATAGTGAAGTACATATCTTTCTTTGTCACACAAATGCATACAAACATTGGACCAAACGGTGACACCACAATGTAGAACATGTGGTGTAGAAGGTGTATCAAGCGCCACAAAGGCACTAACGTAGCAAAGCCACTACCGTAACGAAAAGTGAGAAACTATATCTGAGTAGTTGAGAGTAGACACGTCAATACTGTGACAAAACCAAATGCGGTTATAGCTGATGTTACAGGGTATTGCATACATGCTGAACTTAATTGGAAAAGCCAAAGCAAACTGCACTTCTTGAGTTTGTTATTCCAAGGGTAGAGAAGATAAATTTATATTCAGGAATTTCCTGGCGTTATCAACAAAAAGTTTTCAATTAAATCATACATGAATGTCTTGGATTATGAGAAAAAATATGCATATTCATATGTAGCATATGTTAGAAACTGGAAGGAATGACGTTTCTATGGAAAAACTGGTAAAACCTTGGACTAAAAGTCTATTCTAGTTTTCGACCCCAACATTACTTAGAGTATGTCTTTTGCTGCAAAATTTTAAATTTAATTTAGTTTTAAATTAATATTAGAAGGCAAAAACAAGCTTTGAAGAAGTAGTCAGGAAGGCAATGAATAGTAGTATCGGAAAAAAAGCATTAGATTCACCGGTACGTATTCCAATGGTCCACTAAAATATTTCAAACTTACTTACATGTTGTGGTGATAAGAATAGAGTAAATGGAGTGAGATAGATAGAGGAAAAAGAGATAGTGGGAAAGAAAGCGCGGTTTTAAACCGTTCTATAAAGTCATATTTGAAAAAAGTACCTTGGAGCGATCCGTTTTCACTATTTGTCTTGACGGAGAGAGTAGGAGAAATAATGTGCAAGCAAAATTTGGTGTGAAGCTAAAGGACTTCCATATTGCTACTTCAACACCGGCACTCAAAAGCTTCGAGTCCATACCATACCACCCTTTGAAAGCCATAATAGCGGTGGCAAAATCTGCCAAGTTCTTTTATGCGTATAACATCTCTGTGTATACCTGAGTTAGATGAGATTTCAAGCACACTTATTCTGATTAAAGAATTTCCACTAAAATATCATGCAAAGAAGTAGAACGGACATACAATGGCAAAGAAAGCCAACCTCAGAACAGCTAGATATATATATGGATGCATAAGAAAAATATCACTTGCCAATATTGTAGGTGTTGTAATAAATCGTACAAGGAAACTCAATTGTTTGCATACTAGATAAAAGTAAACTTAAGGTAAAAACATATGTACCTACAATTATGCTTTTGTTTACGTCTTAACTGAGTGGTGTCTGTTGTAATCAGTAACAAAGTCTCTTAAAAGCATTTCGATATTTTGAAAACGTCTTGGGAATAATAATCACAAAAGGCATATATGTAAATGGATTGAGTTGCATTAAAACAATATTGAAGTTAATACCTATTTCTTAGTGAAAACATTTCGTTTATTAGCAAAATTCAAAAATGGAACAAGTTGTGGCAATCCTTTTCTGCTTTTATGAAAGAAGAGAATATAAAGAAAGCGTTTTTTCTTTTAACAATTAAAAGGAAGTTCTAACCCAGACGGTGGTAGTCATATACATAAAGTATTAGAATCAAACCAACAATACTAGTCACTGTCATTTGAGTCATAGAAATATTCAATATACAAGTATATGTATACGCAAATGCTATGAATAAATTAATATCGACGCAGGGTTGCTGCTTTTACGTAACTTTTTAAAAATTCGCAGTATGTATGTTGACACAGAGCAAAAAAGTTTTGCTTACCTAACAGTTTTTGGTATCACCTAAAGCAAATTGAGATAGATGTAGGGTCATAAATATATAGCTGATCAGCATATAAATAAATTCTGATTGGCTGTCTGTCCCTCCGTGCAAGCGATAGCACAATACAGGGTTTGTTTGGAAAGAAATAGAACTGAGCTGTATTGAACCAATCGTTACAATTCTTTAAAAATTTTCAAAATAGACAAAATGGATGCAGCGCTGTCAGCGCGATTTCCAAGCACCGAAAATGCCAAGGAAGGCATTCTTCGGAATAGTCTTGAGAGCAGAGCCTGGAGCCATTTCTTGCTAATGCAACATCTGAGTAAGCTTACTTGACCATATCAAATGTCTCTGCCGCAGATTTAACGAGTTTCACACATAATTTAATCGCGTTCTTCTGCTCTAACGAGCGCTGCATTTTCGGCTTGCACCACTCACAGAAACAAGTCACGTGAAAATGTTTGTTCGACTTTCCAGGTGCTCGGAGACAACTGACGAACCCCTCGTTAATTTGCTAAAAACCTCTCTACCGAATCCAGTCGGTACGCGCACGTTCCGAAGTAGAGTCCCGGCGAAAGAAAATCAGTCCTGTTACTTTCCGCAGAAACCCTTTAAAACTAGATATCTTGCTGAAGTTTGGCACAATAGGTTGGTATTTCAGATGGTCATAAGTGGATTATTTCCACGGATACAGAGAATCGAAGTAGTAAGAAGCATCTATGGGCTAAAAAGTATAAATTTTCAAGTTCCTAATAAGTATAACGTAAATTTTTCACTCACATCTAAAGTTATATCTTCCACAGTTGCTCAGATCAAATCTTTTCGGCACTTCCTCCACCAGGGTGAAATTTACTTCTTTTCCTAGAGTGGAACGAACATTGAAACTACTAAAAGAGTGTTAATTCAATTCAGAAATACGTGAATACAAAATTTTACAAGCGAAATTGAAAATATATATCAGAATGTGTCAATGAGCGTGGCGCTTATAAAATTTAGGTGAAATCTCATATCTCAGAATCATTTTTAGCAAACTCGATTGATAAATAATCCTGAATTACCCTTAAAATATAACAAATCAGACCACATTCACGTCTATTTATCATATAATGAAGCTCGAAAGAATATACTTGTATTATGCGAAACTTATGCATTGGGCCTGTATGATTGGTTATTTACAGTCATAACTGCTCTAACCCCCTGATACCGAATATTTGAAACTCATTGCCTATGGATGTCTAATTACCGAAAAAATTTGTCAATCTGTGAGATACAAATACATTATTAAAAATACTTCATTTTTCTGACAAAAATGTACATTCCTGACTTGAAATCAGGTGAACACCTTCTCTAGTACCCATATATCCAATTCAAATATTTTTCATTTTTGGTTTCCTCTAATCAGTCAATATGTAAAAAAAATATATGAAAATATTTAGCTTAGCTATAGTTTAATGAAAAAATAAATAAATTTTGTCAAAGAATTACCTCAAATACTATAAACTATATACTGTACAATAATTTTCGCTTTTCATCAGACTTTATGCCGATTATGTCGATTAGAATGTGGATATTCTTCATAAAATTTCCTAGAAACATGATCTCGGATATACTTTAATCATATGTATCCAATTTAATGTTTAACGAGTTTATATATGTTCTAAAGCTATTTTTGGGGCTCAGGATAAGTAATATTTCAATGTTTGCATAAACTCAATGTGGTTTAGCGCTGAATATGATCCAAATCGATCGTTGTCTAAGCCCATTATCCCTAATATAATGACTTCTGTTTCAGAGGTATTTTTTTACTACCAAGATGTTGATAATGAAACAAAGTGAGTCATGACATATATTATATTTTAATATGTTGACCTGCATTTACTCATTAATTCCCTTTATTTTTCACACATATCCAGAAATGGGCAGATTTCGAACTGTTCCTCACCCCCTCCTGATTTATGGGGGTATTCTGGTCTAGGATTTCGAAAAAATCGATTTTTTCAAAAATATGACTTTGGAAGGATTTTTCAAAGTTCTACTTATTTTCGGATATACAGCCGATTTTGTAACGTGGCGTTCGTGTTCACTAGAATTGTCTCCTAAACTTTAAACGCGTTTTTCTCGAAACTACTTTTTTTTAAGTGGTTGACATGATATCTCAAGTTCTACTGAACCGATTCCTTTAAAAATTGGTACATATCTTCTTTATACAATGCTCTATCGAGTCTGCCTTGGATTTCCAAAAATTTTGATTTGAAGTATTTTTAAAAAATTTTGATTTGATGTATTTTTAAACAGTTCGAAAAGGTCGAAAAAAGCGGGTAAAAAAAAATTTGTTTTTTGTTTTTTTTGAAAATGGTAAACCCAATAACGACATCCTTACTAATGAAGAATCTTCTTGTTGTTTGTGTTATAGATCACTGCAAGGGTTCACGTCAACCAGGACGCAGCGTTTTTTTTTTTAATTATTAAAACGTCAATAAATCCATATCCATATCATAGTAAAAATGTTTTTCATTTTTTTTCTAAACTAAGAAGAAAAATGCCTAAAATTCATGCATCTAGAACAGAATACCCCCTTACATACAATTTACATATTGTTTGTTGCATCACAAAATCCAGAATTGCAATTGCTCATTCGGGTTTTTATTGTTATTCGCTATGAGCTTTCATTGTCATGGTTTGAATTGTTTTCTTTTTTCATTTAAAGTAGTATTTTTTTAATTGTGAGTGCGTCGGAAAATTTCAGCATTCACATTTTTTATAACTTTTTGTTTTTTAATTTGTATTTCTGCACTCATCTTCACTTATTGTGTCATCATATTTTGTTGCCGAGTGTACAAAGCACACAATTTTCTCAGTTATATGGTCTTCATGTAGACCTTAGGGAAGAGTATAATTAAATGGTTGTATGGTAGGCCTTTAGCAATAATTGTGTGGCTGTTATAAAATAAATAACCAGGGCTTTGACAAGAGAGACTTAATTAAAGATGTAAGAAAACAATAAAAAGGACGGTATATTCAAAATAATAAAAAGGAAATGAGTAAAGCGAAGCAAACGAAGGAGAGAAAATACATTAATTGTTCTTTAGTTTCCGACAAAACAAAGATAATGAAAATTAGTGGCAGCGCTTATATGTTCTTCAATTCAGCTTTGAATAACGCTTTGTGAATTAAGAAAACCTTTAATTTATTCCAGTTAAAAGTAAATAGCAGTGATGCAGATAACCATGATTTTTTTTCATAGCTTTTATGCCAAATTTCAGTTGGTTACAGTATCGGAATATTGTTTTTCATAATGGAATGTCCTAGTATATTTGCAATTGCAATTTGAACTTTAGGTCGACATGACACCTGGAACAGACAATTAAACCAAATGGTTTTCTATCTATAAGTCTTCAATTGTAAGTTATTATTCTTTTTAACGTTCATCATTTACTACGCTTTGTATCACTCACAC
>CM050322.1:6302075-6325273 GCA_027475135.1 Bactrocera correcta
GGGTAGATATGTTTAGTATTTGTTTGTTGTGTGTGTAGCCTCTAATAACATTTTGTTGTTACTGTAGTTAGTCAGCTATTCGCACATACAAAGAAAATATTGCTGAGAAGCTAATTAAAATTCGGTTGATAACCTTTACTGCCTCTCGATCACCCACTGCTTCCGACATCACCGCTGGCAGTTAATCAAGAATGTAAATATTTTCAAACATACAGCCGCCTGGCATCGGCTCCAATCAGAGCCGTGATGAGCATTAAAATATTTAAGATTTTTGGGTTAGATTCCCTTTTCCAGCTGCACACTTTAACATACGTACTCTTTCTTACCCACATATACTTTTAGACTCCTTGCATACATGTTTGGAGCTAGGTCGCACACCAGAAAGCACACACATACCTAAACATAAGTATGCATAATATTATAGAATGTTCGCAAACGAGCTTTAATCTAGAAGTTTTGGATTAATTAAAGACTAAAAAGTGGTTTACAGATTGTTACTTTGGGTCATAGATTTATGCGTGAACAGACTTTGTCACGATATTTATTTAGTACAAAAGTTCCGACGCATATTTTTATGGGTTCAGACACATGCAGTGGACCAAACCCATTAAGTCCATGTTCCAGCTTTTTGGCCTTATTTTGAAGAAATTCGATGTTTTCGAATACGATTTTCCAAAAAGTTTCAGAAATTTTGAATAAGATAAATCTATGGTGATTGCGAAGAACTATAAAGTTATATTTAATTCTATAACAACCCTGTACGTATAAGATAAGACGAGTGTTTTGGGTCGTTATGCTGTTGTAAATGGAAGAGACCGCTACTAACAGCCGATTTAAGCACACCTAAAATTTAAATTTTTTTGTTAAATAGTTCAGATACATATGTTTATCCATGTTTTCACTAATAAAGTCCAAATGTCGAACTCTAGATGCAACCATACACCCGCAAATTATAACATTACCCCCACAGTGCCCTACCATTGGCAATACATTTTTCCCTTGCGACTTTTCATTGATCTTTCTCCACACTTTTCGTGATATAGTCGAACCAAATCTATCAAATTTTGATCCGTCGGTGAACACAATGTTTTCCAATACGGTTTGTTAAAATATTTTTTAGCAACCGCCGACCTCTTCTTTTTATTAACTTTACTTATGTATGGCTTACAACGTGCGATTCGTCTATGATGACCAGCACTCTTCAACACATTCCTTACTGTTTAAAGATTAATTTTTTTGTGTACATTTCAAAAATGGATAAACACAAGTTTCTGAACATTTTAACAAAATAATTTAAATTTTAAGTGTGCTTAAATCGGCTGTCAATAGCAGCCATTGCTTTTTACCAAAGGATAACGACCCAAAAAACATAACTTATCTCGTACGTGCAGGGTTGTTATGGAATTAAAAATAACTCCATAGGTCCAGTAATTACCATACATTAATCTTTTTCCATATATCTGAAACTTTTTGGAAAATCGTAATCGAAAACATCGAATTTTTTCAAAATAGGGCCAAAAAGCTGGATCATGGACTTAGTAGGTCAAAATATCCGGAAATACTACTAGAAATTAAGTGGTGAGCATACATCGATGTCTAGGGACAATAATAGCAATAAAATGTAGGCAAAAAACTATTATAATTATTTTTGACAATCCCGTGCATTGCTTTGTTTAGATTTATTTGGGAAAAACAAGCAGAAGGCTTTAGCATATCACACCGTTCCCCGGAATTTGCGTATTTGCACACCTATCCATTGCGCGGAGGGGCACCACAATGTAGAATATGTGGTGTAGAAGGTGCATCAAGCACCACAAAGGCACTACCGTAACAAAGCCACTACCGTAACGAAAAGTGAGAAACTATATCTGAGTAGTTGAGTGTAGAATCGTCAATACTGTAACAAATCCAAATGCGGTTATAGATGATGTTACAGGGTGTTGCAATATATGCTGAACTTAATTGGAAAGGACAAAGCAAGCTGCACTTCTTGAGTTTGTTATTCCAAGGTGAGAAAGAGCGTGATTGTCTACGCAACAAAAGTGAAGATGAATTTATATTCAGGAATTGCCCGGCGTTATCTTATTCAGGTTATTTTGTAAACAACAACAACATCAACAAAAATTGTTCAATTCAATTGCATATTCATATGTAGAATATGTTAGTAATTGGAAAGAATGACGTTTCTATGGAAAAACTGGTAAAAACTTGGATTAAAAGCCTATTCTAGTTTTCGACCCCAACATTCCTTAGAGTATGTCTACTGCAAAATTTTAAATTTAAAGGAGTAGTCAAGAAGGCAATGCATTAGATTTAGCGGTACTTATTCTAATGGTCCATTCAAATATTTCAAACATATTTACATGTTGTGGTGATAAGGAGAGAGTGAATGGAGTGAGATAGATAGAGGAAAAAGAGATAGTGGGGAAGAAAGCGCGACTTCTAAACAGTTCTATTCAATCATATTTGAAGAAAGTACCTTTTAGGGACTCGTTTTCCCTATTGGTCTTGATGGGAATAGGTAAAATAATGTGTAAGCAAAATTTGGTGTGTGCTAAAGGACTTCCATGAAAAGCTTCGAGTCCATGTCATACCACCCTTTAAAACTCATATTGGTTACAAAATCTGCCAAGTTCTTTTATGCGTGTAACATCTTTGTGTATGCCTAAGTTAGATGAGATTTCAAGCACACTCATGCTGATGAAAAAATTTCTATTCTCCCAATTTCAAAGGAAGCCAACCTCAAAACAGCTAGATAAAAATTAATGCATAAGAACAGTAGCACTTGCCAATACTGTAGGTGTTGTGGTGTTGTAATAAATCGTATGAGGAAACGCAATTATTTACATACTAGGATATAAGTAGACTTAAGGTAAACACATATGTACCTTCAAGTATGCTTTTGTTTACTTATTATCTGAGAGATGTCTATTGTAATCAGTAACAAAGTATCTTAAAAGCATTTCAATATTTTGAAAACGTGTTGGAAATATTATTCACCAAAGGTATTTAATGGATTGATTTCTTAGTGAAAATATATCGTTTATTGGCAAAATGAAAAAATAGAACAAGTTGTGGCAATATGAAGCTTTTTCTTTTTTTATGGAAGAAGAAAAAAGAAAGAAAGCGTTTTTCGTTTAAACAAGTTAAAGGAAAATCGAACCCAGAAGATGGTAGACATACACATAAAGTATTAGAATCAAATCAAGAACGCAATTCATTAGCATATACACGTAACAATGTCATAAGTCCACTGTCAATCGATGGTCTACTTCACAAAAAATCGCATCCGCAGTCATGTCGGCGGAGCTTGTGCCAAACTTCTGTGTCCCATTGGCTTCGTGTTTGGAAGATCTTTTCATATTACCGATATTTTATCCGACATAATTATTTACATTTTTTTCGTGACTACATTATGCAGTATTTCATTTCCACTCCTATTTATACTGACATTTTTCCCTTGAGAATAGCACAGATTCGTATTTAACAACGCAATGCTCCAAGCGAAGCGCATTCACAAAATACGTTAAACAGCGTTTTGAGCAGCAGACGGTCACGTGGGCTAGTGGGCGATAAATTCATTTGTATTACTCTATTGTCTTGCAACAAAACAACAATAAATGCAATGTTGGCAATGGTTTAACAATCATCGCAATATATGTAATAAGTTCGCCTTACGGTTAATTGTAAGACCTAAAACTAATCAGGATAGATACAAGCTTTTATACACACAAATTCTAAGGTTAATAAGACGAGTTGAATTCAGAGTTGCTGTCTGTCCGTACAAACGTAATTGTCGGACTATTGCAACGCCAACAAAAGACAAATAAATGAAAAGTTATAAAGTGCAACAAATCTGCTCCAAATTAAGATATAAAACTTTGTTGGATTTTTGTACAAGGAGTCGCAGAACTTGGGGCCCCTTTCGTTCAAAAATTTTTAAAAAGTCTGCTCTGTAGACACTACATACGCGGTTTTAGCGGATTTAACGCCGTTTGTTCGTTTTTTCGCTATTTGGCGCCAAATTGAGAAAACAAGTGCAGCCGGGTTCTTTTCCACCTGATCTCTGCAACGTTAGAAAGGTCTTCCCTTGCCTCAATCGGCGAGTACTTAACCGAATACCTTCAAAGCTGGAGTGTCGTAATCCAACCGGACATGATCTTCCCAGCGCAGTCGCTGTCACTGCATACAGGGTAGACCATTTAAAGTTGACCCATCTGGCAACGCTGTAACTTTTAACAGCGCTGACAAATCGGCTAATGTCATACCGCGTTAGAAGCGTCATTCGAAGACAATTTATACCATGGAACAGTACACTCCAAAAGAACGCGCTGAAATTGTTCAGCTTTATATTCAAAATAACTTTTCAATTGTGTTAACTCAACGTGCGTTTCGCAAAAAAAATAAAGTGAAAAGTGCTCCAGTTAAGAACACAATTAAGTCTTTATACGCAAAATTTGTGAACACCGGTAATCTCAGTAATGCCAGTCATGCATCCAGACAACGCACAAGACGTTCTGATGAAAATATCGAAGCTGTACGAGCCAGTATTGAGGAGACTCCATCGACATCGAGTTATCGCCGCTCTCAGGAATTAGACATCTCTCGCACCACTCTCCGACGCATAATTCATAAAGATTTGAAGATGTTTCCATATAAAATTCAAATGGCACAAAAACTAAACCCAGCTGATTATCCGCGACGCCTTAATTTTGGCAAATGGGCCATCGAAATGGCTGAAAACGAACTTTACTTTTGGCGAAAACTCGTCATGTCAGACGAGGCACATTTCTCGTTGAATGGAGGCGTAAACAAGCAAAATTGCCGATTTTATGCCACCGAAAATCCTCAATTAATTGAAGAACATCCTCTTTACGACCAAAAAGTAACAGTTTGGTGCGGTGTTTGCGCGAATATGATCATCGGACCGTATTTTTTCGAAGACGATGATGGAGCCACGACAACAGTCAATGGTGAGCGTTATCGAGCCATGATAACGGATTTCGTGATACCCATTATTCGCGAAAATGACATGGATAACTTCTGGTTTCAACAGGACGGGGCTACATGCCATACAGATCGACCAACAATCAATTTATTGCGACCATTTTTCCCCGGGCGATTGATATCGAAAAATGGTGATGTTGACTGGCCACCGAGATCACCAGATTTGACGCCACCAGACTTTTATTTGTGGGGTTATTTGAAATCCAAGGTATACGCTAATAAGCCAAAGACATTAGCTCAACTGAAAGCCAACATTCGACGTGAAACAGCCGCCATATCATCCGAAACATTGGCCAAAGTCATGGAAAATGTCGAAAAAAGAGTGCATTTAGCTGTCAAAGCTAAAGGTGCCCATTTACGCGATCTAATATTTAAATATTAGCTGAAACAAATCCCCTTGGACCAAAATAAATTATTTTTGAAATGAACAAAAAACATTGTTTTCTTTTGTTCTTTTTTTTTAGAAACAAATGGGTCAACTTTAAATGGCCTACCCTGTATATTCGCTGAATTACGACAATGTCGTCGTATATTTCATACAGCTCATCGTTCCATCGACTGAAGTACTCACCGTTGGGAATGTGCATGTGTTCTTTCGAACGCTCCTAAGGCTGACTCATCAGATGATATTATTGTCCATGCCTCCTCATACTATAAGAGGACAGAATGATGAGGGACTTTTAGAATTTAGTCTTTTTGCGTCGAGAAAGGGCTTTACTTCTCAGCTGCCTACTCAGTCCGAAGTAACACTTGTTAGAAAAAAACATTCTGCATGGATTGCAGCGCTGATATTGTTGTTGGTGTTAATGCAGGTTCTTGCATAGACGAAATTAGTTCCATCTTCAAAGTTCTGACTGTAAATAGTGACATTCGAGCGACGTCATCAATGCGATGACTTTTTTTTGATAACAGATGATCGATCTACCTTCCAAGGGTCTTTCCCTAGGTTCGGCGCATGGTTAAAATTTAATAAGACCTTATATGCGATATTATGGAGGATCAGCTTTTCCCGAAAAGATTGTGGGATCCCTTTTGCCTAAAGGGCAGAGCGCAATAAAATGTCTATGAGTTCGGCCATATCTTGCTATGAACGTGATGCATGCACCTTGCCATACCGCCGTTTGGACTAGCTCGGCTGCTTCGTGGTCCATCAGTGCAATGAAACAACCTCATTTTTATTTCAACGCCATTAAAATATAAGGTTTCTGTTATAAATTTCTTGTTATAACTAACCACTTTATAAATATATAGAACTTTACTTTTGCACGAGCGATTACAGTAGCAAGGGGACATATGGGCCTTAAATTCTGAAAAAGGAGGCGTTTCCCCGCCCCTAATAAGTTTAAAGTACATATTTATTAAACCACTGAAGCTATGATAATTAAATTCGCTCAGGACAAAAAACTTAAGCACTCCTATCGATACTGTAAAAGTGAATGAAATTGGAAGATAATCCCGCTCACTTCCCAATAACGAGGCGGAGTGAAAATTGGACGATGTGCGTTGCACAGCCAACTTTTAGGCGGAGTAACCCGTCCGACATATTTGAATTAAATTGCTAAGTGACATTTTTATAGGAAAATGGGCGAAATCGGACTACTTCTCATGTAACACAATTTTAAACTCTATTTGAAACATTCACTTCAGAGTCTACAAATCAAGAATCATTAAATACATCAGGGTAAACCTTTGCACGAATAGTGCCTTTAATGTGTGCCATCTTATGACTAAGAATTTCCTAAATCGAAACGAACCTATTCAGGTAATAAATATGTGGACTCAGGGCTTATAGTTGACTTTTGACCGAAAATATCGGTCAATGTATGAGATATATATTTGAAATTCAGATACTTTCCTGGTACTAATATGTTGGTAAGCTGCATATGGACTGAATAGGATCAAAACTTCCCCATATACCTATTATAAACCTTTTCGAACTTCTGGCTAACTTTATACCGCATATGTTAGATGTCTTAAGAAAGTGTTTTTCTTATAACGGCACGTCTTTATGTTTAGAATGGTAAAAATCGGGTGAAAACTTGCCCTAGACACCGCATAACTAACAAGCCTTCCCTGGCTTTAAGCCGTGCAAGTTGCAAGAGTATGAAATGTTCGGTTATACCCGAACTTAGCTTCCTTACACAATGCACAAGATTTTTTACAAACACCTCATTTTGAAAGGTCGGTTTGCATAACTGCTATATGCTACAGTCCTCTGATATGAAATATATCTTCGGAGATATCTCGTCATATGAAAGAGTTTTCCATATAAGCATTTGATTTTGATTGTACGGTTTTTATGACAGCTATATGCTGTAGTAATGTAATATCTGCTCTTGCAAATGAGGAGCTTCTTGGGGAGAAAGAAGGGATTTTCACAAAATTCATCAATCTTAGTATTTATATATTTTACTTTATAGAGTCTCTGACGTTTCTTTCTGGATTTTAAGAACTTTGTGGTAAATTTCTTTATATATTCTGGATATAAAAATGATATCCATGGACTAATATATACAACATACATTTGAAGTTGCAAAAACAAAACAAAGTCGTGCTTCTAAAGAGCGGCCGAGTAGTTTCCCTCAAAGTCTACGAGTCGCTTGTGCGTGCAGGCGACTGTGCTTGTCTTGCACACATCAATTGTTGTCCCATTGCACGTTGCAGTTTACATTTTGCTGTTGTATGAGTGGACTGTGTGCTTTGCAAATGCGTATGTATAAATATTTTCCAAGCGGTCCAATTTAATATGCTGAACTTACTATATGCAAGCAATAATTTAACATATTTTTACAATGTAACATCGTACAATGCGACAAATTAGTAAAATTCTGAAATTGCAATAATTTTAAAGATTCCAATGTTCGATGCTTCTTTTTTATTTTTAACAAATTTTGAAATAGTAAAAACTTAATAACCAAACTTCCACAAATTCCAGAATATTTCAAATACTTCAATCCTATATTTTTAATCGCTCTTTCTTTGCCTTTTTAAGATTTAACTTAAACATTGGTTATTTATATCAAATAGTGCGTATGAAAAGACCATTGCCCCAAAAATCGAGTTTGCCTAATCGAAACATATTTGGATACATGCAAGTATTTAGATATACATTATAGTCTCAGCACTTCCAAAGCGAATTAAGGAACAGTTTATGATTATGTTACGTTAGGATAATTCGGTTTTCGGCTTATAAGATAAAAGTCAAGATGGTTTTCAGCTTAATTGCTGTATACGTGCAACTTCTACTGCCACAACTGCCACAAGAAGGGCAAAAACAGCACTAAATACTAGTATGTCGCTTTATAATACTGTTGTTATTGTTATCATCGGTATAGCAAATTGGCCACGTAACTACGATTTGTAAGGTGCTGGAATTAAGAAGCTCTGCATGTTTTTAATAATGAATATTAGCCAAAGCTAGCAAGAAACATTTTTGTTGAAATAAAAAATGATTTTGCACCCTCCATCTATTATAAATTACGTCTTCAATATTTCCAACACAATCGTTATAAAGATCTTGATTCGAACGTTATTAATTTTTTTGGATGACTTTGAAATAAAGAGTGTTTATGAGAAGAAATATCACCTTTGTTTCAATTAAAAGAAGGAAAATTGTATGAAAAGCCCAATATAGTGAGTTTAATAATTCTCAAATTTTATATATGTAATATCTTTTGTATAATATAAAATTTCGGTAGAGAGCTTTGCGCTTACCAATAACTGTTATCTGCACATTTAGTACATGTCCGGACTTGGAGGTGCTCCCACCAGAGCTTGTTTGTTTAATTAACTAGTTATTTTTCCTCTTTTCGCATGTTGGCAAATTTTGTGAAATCAATTAACGAAACTCAAATAAAATCGTACAAAAAACAAACACAATCCTTTCCTCACACTGTTCTTATGGCTGTTATAACGTACATATTTTTTTATAATATAGATACTATATAACGGAATAACGTAGTAGATATAAAAATCTATAGTATATAGGTATGTGAAGGAAAAATAGTAAGACTGGAATCCCTCTCGCTCTTTATAGTAAAGTTGAAGTAAATTACAAAATTACCCACATTTATTAAGGTATAGATTTTCCTAGACGGAGTTGAAATGATCTTAGACTTAACACTTAAGCCCATCTCCCCGAGATCAGTTACATGTAATTTGTGGATCTTTAAAGTAATGAGTGACATAGTTTTTGTAACTTTTTTTGTATTTCCATAAATATTTGGAATATTCAAAGTACTATTACCATTTTTAATATGCATTATATAATATGTGAGATCATTTGTCGAAATTGTATGATTTAGCGATTGTCAACAGGTCGAAACTCTCTAGCTTTTCTAAAAGATGTGTCAGATCGTACCCTGATTAGGGGCGAAGAATAGTGTTAAAAGCCCATACCACTAAAAGTATTATTATTGGTTTATTGATATTTGTACAGGATTGTCCCATAATAGGGATAAATATAAATCCTATGGACAAAGAAAACTACCTCTACACATCGTACTATATTAAACGTCTGGAAGTATAATCCTCAGCATATAGGGTCTAGAAAAACGAAATCCTTTATTTTTTCAATCTATGGCTTTAATAATCCGTTATGCGTTTTTTACGTGCGTATCATAGTAACCTAATTAATGTAAAAGGATATCTTTAAATATAATTTCTCGGGCAATATTATTATAATACCGATTAAAGATGGACACGCACGAGCAATCAGAAAATATTTTACACTTTTTCTTCGATAAAGCCGAAAACGCAACAAGGCGGCTAAAAATGTAAGTACTGTAGTAGTTAAGCATTGACCATTTTAGCTTCGTGAACTTCGTTCTTATAATTAATTTGGTGTCGAAAGCGCATTACGCCCTGGGCGTCTGGGCTAAATTGATGAAAATATTGACAAAGTAAAGGAAACGTCCAGGCCGATCGTTTAAGTAACGGTGTATATATACAGAAAATCTCGATATGCGGGTGCCCTAAGACATAACGCGAAATAATTAATGTTCTGAATTTCATCTCAATCGCAAGAAAAGCGATCATTTTGAAAATAAGACAGTTCGAGCAAATGGGAGACGCATGAGTGCAACTGAGTAGATTTAGTAAATACCTGTTTTTCACATCTCATGTCATCTTACAATGCCACTAAGTTACTTAACAGTAGGAGCTTTGTGGTCTTTCCACCAAAAGCCCTAAACCCAAATTAACTTTATGGTAAGCCCTGCCTTGCTATTGTTCCAGGACGTGAGGTATTCCTCTAGGATCAATTGCTTCAAGCAACCTTCAAAAGTGCTGAATAGTATGTGTATGTATCTGTCCTGCACGGATCAGTCACGGTAGTTAGAAGTTTCAAACAATTATTTTGTTTTTTGGTATTTTCGATAAGTGTGATATTTTAAAAATTTCATGTTGGTCCGATAACTATTTTTTGAGTTATTCGAGAAATAAAAAAGAGAGCTCGGGCACTTCAAAGCGCTAGTGTGAAACGTTAAACGAGTTTTTCTCGAAACTATGTTTTTTGAACCTGTGACAACTGTAACTGTAACTGTAACTGAAAACCGTTCAGTAGATTTTAATGAAATTTATACAGCTTTTAGAACACGTAATAAACTCGCGCCTGATCGAAAGATTTTTATTTTTTAGAAAATTTCGATTTTTTAAGATTAAGTAACTGTTGACTTTTTCGCAAAAACTTAGAAAAAAATTTCCTGAGGCCGCGATTTTGTTAATTTTGAAAAACAAAAAAAAATAAAATCCTTCGATCAGGCCCGGGATTATCTATTTATGAAATTATTTTTCTTGTCCGATTGTTTTTAGATGAATCTCCAAGGACATATGCTCGTCACCGCAAGTACTTTTTTTTTGGAATAGGGTCAATAATAATGCCATATTACTACTTTTGTAAAATAATACGATTTAATAGCAAAAAAAAAGTACTGAAAATTCTCATTTTTTCCTGCCTCTAACTACCCCTAACCCCTTAAGATGATGATATTAACGGAGTTTCCTGCTGAGGGTCTAGTTATTTCCCGCTTGGCTGACCTAACGCAATGAGACTTGGTATTGGCACTATAGATAGTCTTAGTTGCGGACAGGCTATGCACTATAATGTTTAAGGACTTACTGATTGGAGCAGAGCTTCTGTTATGTCCACAATTTTGATCTGCAAGAATGAATTGCAGCCATTTAGTTTGAAGCTACCAAACCGTGGATTACTATAGAAGAAACTCGCTACCGTTCCTATTTCATTCAAGTCAAGATGCTTTGTTGATGCAGTTTTCATTGCTTCCGTGATCCTCAGCAAGCCGGATTGTGCACCTATTCCAGGAGCTTAATACAATACTTTTTGATAATACTTGAGATTGTTAACTTAACGAAACTGTAAAATCCAAAAATCTTTGTACAGTTATACACAATAACCTATTGGGTTATTCTAGCTTTCAGAATAATTTTATCGGCTCTGACTGTGAGTAATTTGGTCACGTTCAAAGTTATTTTCTCCTTCAAAGCTATACAATTGCGCATACGCTAACGGAAATTTTGATTCCAGAGAATCCTCAAAATAAAGAGCTAAAGCTGTCTATCTTTTGTACGAGTATGTTTCGAGTGAACTGAAAATTCTTATCAATGAAACCACAAAACTTTCAATTAAAGAGTGTAAATATTTGCACAGGACTTCATCAGAGCCGTTGTCGATTACCTAACTAGATGGGTATGCGCTGATACATCAGTGGGGGCTTAGTAGACAGTTTGGTTTGCAAGCTAGTACATACCTTTGATGTGCGGTAGGTCGACTTGCTCGATACTTGCTATCCAATCGATTCTACTGCGCGGCAGTAATTGCTTTTGCTATTGTCGCCATTTGCTTGGTTTCTTTCAAGTGCAAATCGATTGATTCATCTTGTTTCTCTCTCCTTTAAATACGAGTGTTCAGTTAGTCTGAAATGCCTTGGTTATACTTATCATTCTTATTTTTTTTGTTTTTTTTTTTTTGTACGTTAAAAAACTAACGTCTCCCCTTTAATTTGGTTTGCAAAATCATTTCGAAGCACAAATTATGTTGTTGAAGTAAATTTGCAATGCCACTTTGGTCTTAAAGATAAAAATCCTACTTGAACTTTCAAAAGTGATTAACCGATCTCTTCGCTGAATTTTGTTGTTTTTGATAATTTTTTGATTTTATTATAATAATAATTAGTGGTTTAGTGGTTTAGTGGTTCGGTGGTTCGGAATTCCTGACACAAGGTGTTTTTTAGATTTTTATTCAAATTCACAAGAATTCACGAAACAACATAACAGTATTAAAAAATGTTAAAAGAGACTGCACATTGAAATAAATTGGTTGTAGTTATACACAGTGCAACAAAGCCAAATATGTATAAGCCGATGACCTCAGTGTGGCGGTTCGTCTGCGAGTGTGTTGCGATCCATACAAAAAATTGTTCAATATTAATCAAGGAGAAAATCGAGAGTATGCGTGACATTGGATATACGAATTTTAACACATACCCTTTTATTTGAATTTTTTCTGTTGAATAAGTTTTTAATATCCAAAAGGACAAAATCAACGCGAAAACCTCCAAAGAGGTCAGGATTGTTATTCCACGGATACCATATAATGTGGTCACTAGGCAACAGCTGTAATAATTTCTTAGTGAGTCCTCTGTAAAGACTGCAAACCTTTCCATGATGTGAAAAATGCGTTCGAACTTAAGCAAAAGGATACCAACAGAACATTTTAGGCAATACTCTGTTTGTTGAATCTTCCAGAAAATATCTGCTCCAACCCACAGTTCAAAAACCCTTTTATTAGTGGCTTAAAAGCAATATTCCTGGTTTCATTGGTTGTCGAGAAGTACAATTTGTAATTAGAATTGGAGAACATGAACTATCGACTACCCCACAGCAATTTGGTGAACATCAAAAATCTTTGGTTCGCGCTGCGTCGTCAATACCAATATAATAAATAATATAAATTATATGTGATGCTATTCTGTAATGACCAAATCGTTTGGGGCCTTGAGTTAAAGGAAAAGCTGATCTTGTACAGCATTCATCGAAATACGCATTATTAAATAAATTTGCTTTTATCAAGTAAAATTTTACAGTTTAATTTTTATAACGAACTGCCCTTGTAATAGTGCTTACGGCAGGACATTAGAATGTATTACTTTTTAAATAAGAAGACTTCAAAAACTAACCATACGCTTAACTTCACTTTCAATGTCAATAAACGATGAGAATGGTATCTATCAAGTTTTAGATGCTGATATATCTATCTTTTCGATTTAACAACAGGTAAATAAAATAAGGAACGAAAAGTATTACTAACATAACTCGCTACGTTCCCTTTGTTGACATATATCGTAAGCTGCACTTTTATTGTTGTTCGTGATTTTCGTAAATGAGAGCACAGATGGACTAAAAAGTACCTCAAGTACAGTTTGACTTAATCTTTTGGGTTAGAATACGTCCATATCCTACATGAAACTTTATTCTGCGATCTTAAAATTGGGAAGAGAAATAGCCCTTGTCAATAAAAGAAATTCATCTGTCAAACGATATATAATGGTTACTATGCTCGAGAAATAGTACTGAGAATGAACACAGAAACTGTACTCGGATATATATTGGTTAGAACCCCTACAACCAGTGAAAGTCTCTGCGCTCTTTCCAGAACCACTTATCGTTCACCACTAAAAGAGGATTTCAAAAAACACATAATGTGCTTTGACCTTCGCCGCGATATAGAAGGAATTAAAAATATGAATATAATAATATAGAATAAAACAAGATATGAGAACTTGGCCGTTCTATCACAGACGTATTGTTTTTGTTCTCATTTGTTGAAAAGAAATTGGTTAGTGTTAGTTTTCACTGAGCAGACTACGTTATCTGTTTTGAGCGACAAAGTGCACAATGTGAAGAAGAGAACAATTCAACTCACACAGCAGACTTCTGGGCAGAAAAACTGAAACCCAAAAAAAAAAACGGTAATGAAAGCGGCAAAAATACAGGCAAAAGGAGGCAAAAAAAATACCTGTACATATATATTGTCAGTGTATCTGTCGTATTTGTGTACCTTGGCATACTCACATATGGGCATATCCCAGAAACTGTCTACCAACCAAAAATTTTTGAACTTAATCCAACCTAATTTTTGTTTTAATGGAGCATTAGAATAGATATCCAATTTTAAAAATTTATAAAAAAAAAATTATTTCGATGATGATTAATACAAAAATTATTACCAAATCCTACCCTACCTGAGGTCTTTTCAGGTGTTATACAAAAAAAGTGAAATTTTTTACGTGCTCATCATTGCTTTAGTATTAACATAGATGGTCCAATCGAAAGCCATATTGTTATTCACTCAATTCTCCTTAAAATTTGTAAAAAAAAAATTTCGTTTACTTTTCTGGAAACATTAAAATTTGGTATGAAATGCCAGGTAAATGTGTTGTAGCGTGCGTAACGGAAAATCAGGTTTTTTTTATATTGTGAGTAGAAAAATTTTTTTTTTTACAAATCATCTATAATTTTAATTTAAATAAATATCCTGCTTTTAAAAAAAAAAATTTTTTTTCAATCTACAATTAAAAACCAAAAAATTACAGCATATTCATTTCTGTAGCGTGCGTAACGATTTGAGTTCTCACAAAAATTACAATAGAAACCTTTGCAATTTTTATTGTTATTTCACTTAGCTTCTTAAATCTATTCTTTGCCTACTATTCTTAGCTTGCTGTAATTGTACCGATTAGCGATTATTTTTTTAAACGGTAAATTTCACGTTGTCTCGGCTTTGGTTGCGTTTGAATCATTTGCAATTAGTGTCATTTTAGATTATCGGCATATTGGTACCACAGAAAATTGTTTGTTTGCAGTATAATATTTAATAATAACAGTTGAAAAAATTAAAGCGGGTGCAGAGCGTATTCGAAAATATCGCAAAAAATACAATCCAGTGAAAACTTAACACAAATAGAAGGTTTAAAAAATGCGAAAAGAATGAAAAGTTATAGAAAAAATCTTAAAGAAAAACTTAAAAATGATGATTTATTATCAAAAAGAGTAAAGGCTGACCACCGAAACCGTATGCAAATTTATAGAAAGAAAATAAAGGAACAAAAACAACAAGAGCAACCAATAATATCGTTGGATGGTGCATATAAGTGCAAAAATACCCTTTACAAGGCTTTAAAAAAAGTGAAATTAGCGTTACCAAAAGACATTAAAAAAAAAAAAGAAATTCTTAGAATGCTTACAGAAAAATACTTGAAAGAGGAAGAAGAAGCTCAAACAAAAAATACGGTTGACGAAAATGTTAAAATTATTTATGAGTTTTACACTAATGATGACATCTCTACGGAAACTGCCGGAAGAAAGTCCACACTTATATCAAAATCAAATAACCTTCCAATATCTAAAAGATTCATGATTATGACAATTAAAGAAGCATATGAATTGTTTAAAACAACTTTTCCTGGAACAAATTTTCACCTACTAAATTTCATAACAACCGACAAAATACGTGGAATTGTCTAGTAAGCTTCCACATAACATGTGTGTTTGCCAGTACCACGCCAGTTTTTCATTTTTATTGGAAGCTATGTTTGGCATTTGTCCCCATCTAACTTCGGCAATTTTTTTAAAAAAAGTGTGTTGTGACGAAACCAATGAAGTTTGTATGAGGAATGAATGCAACAAGTGCATTAAAGACATTATAGACGCTTTCGTCCCTTTGACCTTACATTAATCAACTCGAAGAGCTTACTGAATGGAAGCATTGGAGAATCGTTGATAAACGCATCATCATTAGTTATACGAAAGGACCAATAGCTGATTTGATTAATGAATTGGAATCTCAGTTACCTTATTTTTTAAAATGCATACTTACGTTAAAAGGACTCAACAAAAATACTTTCAAGACCGAAAAATATATATTAAACAAGATGAAGCTGTTCTGCAAGTCAATTTTGCGGAAAACTATAGGCTCCTCAATCAAAATGAAATTCAGTCTGCACATTTTAGTTACTCCCAAGTTACCATTTTTACTTGTGTTGCCTGGTTGCACAATTACACAAGATCATTTGCTATTACGAGCGATCAACTGTCACACAATAAATATGATGTTTATTGCTTTCTCCAGTTAATTGTAAAGAAACTTAAAGAACAAAACGCTATTTCGAAGTTATTTTTATTTTCTGATGGCTGTGCAAGTCAATTTAAAAACAAGTTCATTTTGAGTATTATACCGTTTTTTAAAGAAAAATTAGATTTGACCAACTTTGAGTGGAATTTTTTTGCAACTGTTCACGGAAAGGGTGCAGTAGACGGAATTGGAGCTGTCATAAAGAGAAAAATTTGGCAAATGGTGAAAGCTCAGAATATTGTTCTTAATAACGCCCATGATTTTTTTAAATTGGCAAAAATTAATATGAATGGTATTTTTTTTTTTATATGTAAGCAGTACATATATAAAAAATACAATTGCATTTCTTTCGGAGAGATGGGCTAACGTTAAGAGCATTCCCGGAATAAAAAACAACCATTATTTTTCATTTCTTAATGAAAATGAGCTCGAAATAGCACTAACGGCAGATTCAGCATAACATAAAATTTATTTGTAAACATATATACATTTATAAATTAATTTATAAACATAAAATATGAATTCAATAATCTTATTAAAAAATAGTATAAATTGTTTTGTTAAAATAAATACAATTGTTTTTATTTATATACTTCTGGAAAAAATGTAGCGTGCGTAACGTAGCGTGCGTAACGTTGGGTTCACGGCCATTGATAAGAAACTACAAAATTTTTTGGCTGCAAGTAAGTTATTTTAGAATTCTCTTATATTCATCTTTCTTTAAGGTATTTCATTTGGTGTGCTTTATTATACAAAATTTGCTAAAAATTACGAAAACATACCTCAACCTTCAAAGCTACTTCCATTTTTTGTAGCGTGCGTAACAATACTTTGAGATCAAATTTTTCGCAGCTTAAACCTGTTACAAAAATTATTTTGATGACATTCAAAAGTACACTCAAATCCCACTAAACACTGTGTCTAACTTGAAGGTATGTCTTTTGAAAGACCAAAAAATTGTTATATTTCAATCCGAAAACGCGTACGAATGTGGCGTTCGTAACGCAGGATTTGCCCATATACGAACGCCATATTCCGCCAGTAAGTTTAAACGCCAGCTAAATTCCCACTGCTACGAGTTTTAGCATTTTACCTGCTTGCATTTTATCAA
Organism: Bactrocera correcta; assembly: GCA_027475135.1. Lineage (NCBI taxonomy): Eukaryota > Metazoa > Arthropoda > Insecta > Diptera > Tephritidae > Bactrocera > Bactrocera correcta. The sequence goes on from CM050322.1 coordinate 6,319,343, forward strand.
CAGGCACTCCAACATATTGGCCAAGCGACCCAAGAAAAAATCCAGATCTTCTCGATTTTGTGATATACTCTGGTTTACCCAGATATAAGTTAAACATTCAAGACAGTTATGAACTAAGTTCAGATCACTCGCCTTTAATTGTTTCATATAATGAAAAAGTTTACCAGACTTCCAAAAAATATAAGATCCATACCCCGAAAACCGATCTCAAATCCTTCCAATATTGGATCGATAAACATATTGACCTTAACGTGCCCTTAGGAAATGGTGGTGAATTGGATTCAGCGGTAGAATCGTTTACAAACCTGGTTCATGAGGCCGCATATCTATCTAGCCCGATAAGAAATCAGCCGACTTTTACTGATCATTTACATGTTCCTGCTGAAGTTTTGGGTCTTATTAAAGAAAAAAGAAGATTAAGAAAAGCCTGGCAGCTAAATAGATACCCAGCTGAAAAGAGAGCACTTAATAAAGCAACCAAGCTACTAAAATTAAAGCTATCTGAACTGAAGAATGAATCCTTCAGTTTGTTTATTAAAAGCCTTGAACCCACTAAAAACGATGAGCACAGACTCTGGAAAGCTACCAAGTATCTTAAACGACCAACCAAACGAAACGCAACAGTTAGGGACTCAAATGGGGTATTTTGCAGGAGTGACGAAGCCAAAGCAGAGGCCTTTGCTAAACCCTCTACCAATTTTTCAACCTAATTCCTTGGTACTAGTAGTGATGAAACAGAGATTCTAAATTTTTAGAATCTCCGTGTCAAATGGACCTCCCCATTAGCAAGATATCAAATAGCGAAGTTGCTATGGAAGTACGTAGATTAATAATAGTAAAACACCCGGCTACGACTATATTAATAGCAAAGTTGTTAAAATTCTTCCGGAAAAAGGCTATCGAGTTTCTCACATTAATATATAATGCTATTTAAATATAAATCATTACCCCACACAATGGAAATGTGCCACTGTGGTCATGGTCCCAAAACCAAATAAGCCTGAAAGCTGTCTTACGTCATATCGTCCTATTAGCTTACTGTAACATTTTCGAAAATATTCGAAAGAATATTTTTGCAAAGAATGTCACCAGTAATTGAGGATCAAAATATCATACCTGAACATCAGTTGGGTCAGAATAGGACACGGTACGCCAGAGCAATGCCATAGGGTGGCAAATGTAATTACAAATGCGCTGGAAGAAAAAAAAATACTGTTCTGCAGCCTTCTTAGACGTTCAACAAGCTTTTGACAGGGTATGGCATCCAGGACTCCTCTTCAAAATAAAAGGCTAATGCCAGCACATTACTATTTAGTGCTTAAATCTTATTTAAGTGACAGACACTTTTATGTAAGGCACCGAGATGCCTCATCAGAAATCTACAGCATTAATGCTGGTGTACCGCAGGGTAGTGTTTTGGGTCCAGTCCTATACACAATATTTACATCAGATATGCCCACATACGAGAAATAGAGGTAGCAACTTTTGCTGATGACACAGCGTTTATCGCTTCTAGTGGCTCCCCTATAGAAGCTTCGTCTCTACTTCAAATCAATTGAATATGCTGGAAGTTTGGCTCAACAAATGGAAAATAAAGGTTAACTCTGAGAGTCTACACATGTCACATTTGCATTAAGAAAAGAGGAGTGTCCTGCTGTATTTCTAAATAATAAGCAGATTCCTACTAGGGATAAAGTTAAATATTTAGGGATGCATCTAGATCGACGTCTTACATGGAAAAGTCATATTCAGGCTAAACAGCAGCAATTAAAAATCAAAACTAAACGCATGTACTGGTTTGCTCGGTCGAAGTCTCAACTTAGCATAGAAAATAAAATACGGCTCTACAAAGCTATCCTCAAACCCATATGGACATACGGCATTCAGCTTTGGGGTACTGCAGTAAGTCCAATGTGGAGATTTTGCAACGTTATCAATCAAAAACTTTGCGGTCACTTATTAACGCCCCAATGGTTTGTTACCAATGAAGCTATCCATGAACGACTAGGCATTCCCTTTATAAAAAATGAGATCCCTAAATATAGTGCTAGATATCTTGCACGTCTCTCAAACCATATAAACCCAATTGCTGTTTGTCTGTTAGATACAACTTATGAAACTATACGGCTAAAACGTTCTCATATCTTAGATTTACCATTTCTCTAAAATTTCTTAGATTAAGTTTGGCAAACAAAAAAAAAAAAAAAAAAAAAAAAAAAAAAAAAAAAAAATGAATTTTTGATGGATGTATTTTAATAACCTAAGATAATTATATTTTACTTATGTATATGTAAAAAATTTAAGTAATCCTTTATGTAGATTTGCTCAAGGGCAAATCTATCTCTGCCATTACCTACTAGATCTAATTTACTGAATATCTTAATGTAGATAATTGTAAATAAAGAATGTTAAATAAAAAAAAAAAAAAAAAAAAAAAAAAAAGGGGAACAATGTGCTTTATTTAATGTAATATGCATGTTGGTTAACACAAAAACTGAAATTGAGAATGGAAAAATCGCACATAGCAAAACGCTGCTAAAGAAATTGAAAACAAATACTTATGTTGAAAATGTGAAAGGAAGGATCAGATATCGTATTTGAAGGAGGCGCAATAAAATTAATGTGAGAAATGTATTACACAGACGAGATATTTATATATCTAAGCACATAGTGGTACTAACCAAAGAGATTATCATTTGTGCAACTGCACACATATTTATATACACAGGATTCTGTATTCCAAAGCCTTTTTATAAAACATAGATATTTTCGGGAACAGTTCATAAGTTACAGTTGCTAATCTTGACTGAAAATCGGTTTGTAGCACGAATTCTCAGGATATTAAGTTAACATTCTTGATATTCAATGAACCAAAATATTCCCACATAGTTCCAAAATGTCTATGTATCATGATCCATTTTTCTGGAAATTTCGTAAAGGACTTTATCAATGTTATTACCGCTGAAATTGGAGAATTTTTGCTATCATCAAGAAAAGTGGTGACTCCACTTATTTTTGTAAAAATCTCAGTACTGTAAGTTGTGAAGCGCTCAAGAGTTTAAATCTCGAATAGCGAATGTTAGCATTATATGCCTTGATATGACTAATTAACATATCTAATTCTTCTTTTTACTGGCGTACACACCGCTTACGCGATTATAGCCGAGTCAACAACAGCGCGCCAGTCGTTTCTTCTCTTCGCTACGTGGCGCCAATTGGATATTCCAAGCGAGGCCAGGTCCTTCTCCACTTGGTCCTTCCAACGGAGTGGAGGTCTTTCCCTTCCTCTGCTTCCCGCGGCGGGTACTGCAAGGAATACTTTCAGAGCTGGAGTGTTTTCATCCATCCGGACAACATGACCTAGCCAGCGTAGCCGCTGTCTTTAATTCGCTGAAGTATGTCAATGTCGTTGTATATCTCGTACAGCTCATCGTTCCATCGAATGCGATATTCGCCGTGGCCAACGCGCAAAGGACCATAATCTTTCGCAGAACCTTTCTCTCGGAAAACTCGCAACGTCGACTCATCTGTTGTTGACATCGTCCAAGTCTCTGCAACATATAACAGGACGGGAATTATCAATATCATCGGCATACGCCAGCAGTTGTACACTCTTATAGAAGATGGTACCTTCTCTGTTAGTTCTGCAGTTCGAACTATTTCTCCAGAAGCAGGTGAAAAGTCGCACGATAGGGAATCGCCTTGTCTGAAACCTCGTTTGGTATCGAACGGCTCGGAGAGGTCCTTCCGACTCTGACGGAGCTTTTAGTGTTGCTTAACGTCAGCTTACACAGCCGTATTAGTGTTGCGGGGATACCAAATTAAGACATCGCGGCATAAAGGCAGCTCCTTTCGTGCTGTCGAAAGCAGCTTTGGAATCGACGAAGAGGTGGTGAGTGTCGATTCTCCTTTCACGGGTCTTTTCCAAGATTTGGCGCATCGTGAATATCTGGTCGGTTGTTGATTTATGATGTCTAAAGCCACACTGATAAGGTCCAATCAGTTTGTTGACGGTGGGCTTTAATCTTTCACACAATACGCTCGACAGAACCTTATATGCGATGTTGAGGAGGCTAATCCCACGGTAGTTGGCGCAGATTGTGGGGTCTTCTTTTTTATGGATTGGACATAGCACACTTAAATTCCAATCGTTGTGCATACTTTCGTCCGACCATATTTTGCAAAGAAGCTGATGCATGCACCTTATCAGCTCTCGCCGCCGTGTTTGAATAGCTCGGCCGGCAATCCATCGGCCCCTGCCGCTTTGTTTTTTCAGGCGGGCCATTGCTATTCGAACTTCTTCACGGTCGGGCAATGGAACGTCTGCTCCATCGTCATCGATTGGGTATCGGGTTCGCTTTCTCCTGGTGTTGTGCGTTCACTGCCATTCAGCAGGCTGGAGAAGTGTTCCCTCCATAATTTAAGTATGCTCTGGGCATCGGTGGCTAGATCACCTTGGGGGGTTCTACAAGAGTATGCTCCGGTCTTGAAATCATCTGCAAGCTGCCCCCCCTAGCCCCCCATACATCTTTCGTAGAATTTTCGAGCATTACCCCTGTCGGCCAGCTTATCAAGCTCTTCGTACTCACGCATTTCGGCCTCTTTCTTTTTCTGTCTACAATTGCGTCTCGCTTCCCTCTTCAACCCTCGATATCTATCCCATCCCGCACGTGTTGTGTCGATCGTAACGTTGCGTGGTAGGCAGCCTGTTTGCTCTCCGCTGCGACAAGGCACTCCTCGTCGTACCAGCTGTTCTTTTGCACTTTGCGAAAACCAATGGTTTCGGTTGCAGTTGTACGTAAATAGTTTGAAATGCCGTCCCACAGTTCCATTATACCGAGTTGTTGACGAGTGCTCTCAGAGAGCAGGAGTGCAAGCCGAGTAGAAAAACGTTCGGCTGTCTGTTGTGATGCAGCTTCTCGACGTCGAACCATCCTTGTGTTTGTTGGCGTGCGTTTTTTGCTGCACAGAGGCGGGTGCGAATTTTGGCGGCAACAATATAGTGGTCCGAGTCGATGTTAGGACCTCGGAGCGTACGCATCTGATTGGTGGTTTTTCGATCCGGAAACAGCCAGGTAAGCTTGATGTATCTTCTTAGCTGGAATCTAGTACTACAGTAGTATTTCGGGCCCCGGGCGATGTCGATTAGCCTCAATCCATTTGGAGATGTTTCCACGTGGAGGCTGAATTTACCGACCGTAGTGCCAAAGATATCTTCTTTGCCCACCCTGGCATTGAGTCGCCAAGCACGATTTTGACATCGTGGCGGAGGCATCTCTCATAAGTGCGCTCCAACCACTCATAAAAGGCATCTTTGGTCACATCGTCCTTCTCTTCCGTCGGGGTGTGGGCGCAAATCAGCGATTTGTTGAAGAACCAGCTTTGATGCGGATTGTGGCTAGACGTTCATTCATAGGAGTGAATGATAGTACTCGGCGACGGAGTCTCTCCCCCACCACAAATCCAACACCAAACTTGCGCTCCTTTATATGGCCATTGTAGTAAATGTCAAAAGGGACCTACTCGTCTCTGTCCTTGTCCCATCCATCATTTCTTGGACGGCGGTAATGTCAGCCTTTATCTTTACGAGGACATCCACCAGCTGGGCAGCGGCACCTTCCCAATTAGGGGACCGGACCTTTCAGGTGTATGCCCTCAAATCATAGTCCTTATTTCGTTTGCCATGGTCGTCATTAAAAGGGGGGTCTCTCATCCGAGGCTGGTTTTTTCTTTTCATTGAGGGTGTTTTTTTACGTGGCGGGTCCCAAGCCCTGCGCACAACCCTATGGAGGGGGGGTTTCGCCTTCTCACTTTAGCTCGCCTTCAAACGGATGTTCTTAGGCTACCCAAAGGATACTTGGTCAAAGATCGGAAGCGTGAGCTGCTTGAAGAGAATCGTTTCTGGCCAATCCCAAGTGAATGGTGATCGGA
>CM050322.1:6326273-6349219 GCA_027475135.1 Bactrocera correcta
ATGCTATCTGTGTTTTACTGTTCCCTTTGCGCACGCAATCTCAATGTCCAAGTGCTATGACCACGTCATCCAAGCGTAATAGCACACCAATAAACTTTAGAATAAGCAGGGTGCGACCAAAGTCGTCAACAGTATGGAGAATAAACCACTAAAAAACAACCATCGGTTTAACTTCCTCGCATTGCAAAAGTGCTCTGACACACTAACGACTCAAATGTGGGACAAGCAAGCAGAAATTCGTGTAACAAAAATTGGATTCCTGATGTTGTTGCAAGATTTCATTCTCATAGGAATCGGTAACAGCGCTGATTTGGAACGCTTTAGGTTGTTTGATTTTTTGCTAAGCTAAAAATATTCACAATTTTCGACCTGCGCTGCAACAATTGCTCAATTCGATTAAGGATAGTATTAATTTGGCGTGGTTCGACGACTGTGCCGCCCAGTCACTTTCATTTATAACAACCAAACTTGCGGAGTACATCAAATGGATTAAATAGGAGGATTGCCCAGGTCTCTCCATGTAACGATACTGTTAAAAACTACTAAAAGCGCGTTAAATCAATAACTAAATACGCCAGAGACATTAAATTTTACCACCGAGATGGTATGAGAGAGCTTAATGGGAACCGGTTTTAAAATTGGACGATAGGCGTGACAACGCCCACTATTCGGTGAAAACCCCTATCTCGGGCATTCTTCTTGCAGAGGTAATCCTTCTCTTATACTGGTATATCTGCATGTTAAAAATGGGTTGAATCGAACCAACACTTCCCTTAGCTTCCATATACATACTTAATGTAAAGATTTTCGAAATTCCGGGTGATTCTGTACCGCATATATCGACTAATATGTGAGTTATTCCAATGAGAATAAGAGAGCGTGTTTTACTCATAACAGTGTATCGTTGTGCCTAAAATACATAAATTTGAGCGAAAACTTTGGCTAGCCCATATATACTTTACTCTATGTGATTGGTTTTACACCTTAAAGTATTTCTCTAGCTTTGATTCCTACAAGTTGCAAGAGCATAAGATGTTTGGTTGCACCCGAACGTAGCCATCCTTTACTTGTTTCGTATTGAATTTATATATCGAATTTGTGTAGTGAGTTATCACCATTTTTTTAGTTTTAACGTGAATGTTATTAGGTTGTCAAAAAAGTTTTGCGGTATTTTCGCTAGTTGGCTCTGAAAGCGCGTACTTCTAGTTTTATTCGTCGCATCGAGTCATGCTATACCTTTTTGGAAAGCTCATTTCACGCGCTAACACCTGCTTGATTGATTGCGATTTCTTTTAAGTCGTTCGTGAGTTAAAGCGTCGCAAACATGGAGCAAAATAAAGAGAAAATACGGCATATTTTACAGTACTACTACGATAAAGGCAAAAATGCATCTCAAGCCGCCAATAAAATTTGTGCAGTTTATGGAGCCGATACAGTTTCCATTTCCACCACACAACGATGGTTTCAACGTTTTCGTTCTGGTGTAGAGGTGGTCGAAGATGCGCCACGCTCCGGAAGGCCTGTCGTCGAAAATTTCGATAAAATCGCTGAATTGGTCGAAAGAGACCGGCACAGTAGTCATCAAACCGTTATAAACCATTTGAGGAAGCTTGGAGTCACTAAGAAGCTCGATGTATGGGTGCCACACGAATTGATTCAGTACAAATACCGCAAGACTTTTTTAATTATACTTATTTTGCTATAACAGGCTACCATGTGTGCTAAGCATAAACAGGATATCTAGTTTTGATTAATTATCGCTTGCACGGAGGGGCAGATAACACTGCAATCCTGATCAATTACTTATATATAACTCTACTTAGTATATTGGCTTTAGGTGATACAAACAACCGTTTGGCCTACAAAACTATTATACTCGGTAGCAATATGTTGCGAATTTTTAAAAAGTTACGTATACGCAGATCGCTCCATTCGATTTATTACACACCTAGAGTATTGGCAAGTGCTTTTGTTCTTCTGCATATATCTAGCTGTTTCTGACATTGCCTTCCTTCGCCATTGTCTGTTCGTTCTACTTCTTTGTTTGCTATTTTAGTAGGAATTGTGAGAAGAGAAATTGTTTAATCAGAATGTGTGTGTTTGAAATCTCATCTAACTCGTTATTCCCATACCCAAAGATATTATAAACATTAAAGAAATAGGCAGATTTTGCAACCGATATTATGGTTTTTGTATTAGAGGGTGGTATAGCATGGAATAGATTAACTTGATAAACTTAAAAACTTGAGTTCGATTCACACCAAATTTTGTTAACACTTCTTTCATCTATTCTCCCTGCCAAGACAAATAGTGAAAACAGATCCCTCTAAGGTACTTTCTTCGATAATGACTGTATGGAACTAGTTAGAACCGAGCTTTCTTTCCCATTATCCTTCTTTCCTCTAACTATCTCACACCATTCACTCTCTATTTCACACTATAACGTGTAGGTAAGTTTGAAATATTTTACTTCATCATTAAATTACATATCAAATGCTTGCTTAATTTTCTTACAATATATCACCTCAAAGCTTTTTTTTGTCAACTACAGACTTTAATAATATTAAGAGTACCACAGAAAGCATTGAATTATTATTCAGGGGAACTGTCCCTGATCCCGGATTCTAATATTTATTAAAGTCTTTTAGCAAAAGACCTACAACGAAAACTAAACTGGACTTTTAATCCTAATTTCTATTAGTATTTCTACAGAAGCACAATTCTTTTAAGTTACTAGCTTATGCTACATATGAAAAATATACACGTTTTGTCTCATAATCCAAGGGTTATATGATTAAATTGAGAACATTTTTTTGATTTTTTTTACAAAATAACGTGAAATTTTCCAAAATTAGCTTTAAGGACTGCTATGATGACGCGAATGCCTGAATGTTAATGTATCTTTACTTCGGTTCGGTGGACAATTACGCTCTTTCTCATCTTGGAATAAGGAACTCAAGAAGTGCAGCTTTTAGTCTTTGTGTTTTCCAATTATGTTCAGAATATATTGCAGCACCCTGTTACAGCAGCTATAACAGCATTTGGTTTTGTTATAGTATTACTCTCAACAACTCAGATATAGATCCTCACTCCTCGCACAGTGGTCGCTTTGTAAAATTTCCTTTATGGTGCTTGATGCAACATGTTCTACACTGTGGTACCAGCGTTGTTACGAGTGTTTGTATGTATTGGTTTGGGATAGATTACTTATCTATAACGCAACCCGGGTAGTCGAGCAAATGTGCAAATTTCGGGGAACTGTGTGCTATACTAAAGCCTTCTGCTTGGTTTTTACTGAAATTGTCTGAACAAAACATTTCACGGGATACAATGCTTCGCCCAACTTGCTCCTCTACCATTCCCGATTTGTAATATTCGCTACCTATACCATAATCAACATTCTTCTTTCCATATTTTTTTGCGCTTGGAGAACAATTTTTCCTGCATTTCACATTTCGGCAAAAAAATCTTTTTTACACTTCAGTTAACGAACCAAAAATGCGAATTCAAAAGAGAATCGAATTTATCGTGGCGCCACAGTGTTTGTATAGTTATCAAAGAGAGAACATACAAATGTACTATACATTTCAGTATTAGTGTCGTCTTCAATATAGACAAATTTTGGTACAATATTTAGAAAAATTTATATTAGAAATCTAAAACTACTCGCAACTGAAAAAATTACACTGCAATATTATTAAAATTACATTACTTTGTATCATTATCGAAGAATAGGTGTTTGTCATTAAAGTTACTGTCGATATCTTCTTTCAATTATTGCCTGAGTTACAAATTCTTGATTAAAAAAATAAAAAATATTAATACAAAATGGTATAATTTTGCCTGCGTTTTAATCAGCGATCCATTCTTCCTGGAAGGATGATCTCGGTGGCCGTAAAATATTTCTAATAAAATGCTGACCAAAACCATTTCGGATTTGCTCGCATTCGCACGCTAAATGATTTTTTTTTTGTTCCAAAATCTTGAATCAATTTGGAATGACGCCTTTCTCCTCATGAACTCAAGCCAGAAAAGATAGTACGTATACTTATATCCAATCAGACCTAATCCTTTCTGATTTTATTAACTGAACGATCTCTATCAATTTTTATTATTCTATGTGCGGTCCGACACTCCTTCTTTTTCTCATTCTACTATTGATTGAATATCCTTTTAGTTGGGTTGGACTCGTTTTATCGTCATAAGCAGTCCAAAAATACGAGCAGTAAGTTTCTCTCTCCTTTTTTTTCTTTATGCCCCTCAGTTGTGCATAAATTAGGTACTTTCATTCGTTTTTCTGACAATTATTTAGAATTAAGGTTAAATATTTAGAATTCTTCAAATTTATTAGTTATCTTAACCACAACAGTAAAAGTTTTCAGTGTTCACAACCAATTTATGAATATCCGGTAAAACCATTTTATTTAAAAAGTTAGAGCTGAAATGCTTTGAAAATTATTTATTGCTATGTTCCTTGTTTTCTCTTGCACACTGCACTCCGATGTGCATGTATATATCTGCAATTTTATTTGTAGGATTCATTTAGTGATTCGGGCTTTTTTGGCGGTGCCCAGTTGCATGTTCATCTCTATTAATTTCAAAACATGAAAATGCCAAAAAGAAGTAGATTCTTCGAAAAAACATTTGTTTGATAATTTTAAATATGAAGTGAAATTGTCAGGAAAGGTTCTGTCTGAATTTCAATTGTATATTTCGAGCATTGACCGATGTTTTCTGTAAAAACTCAAATAAAGATACTTCGGTTCACACATTTGTATTCGGCACCCAGGAGACAGAGAAACAGACAGTCAACCAGCTTAAAATTTTTCTTGTCATCATACTCACTGATGTTAGGTTGCAGATATCCTATCCGTCTCTTTGTGTTTTAAATTTCGTGGCTATGTATAAAGCGCTACAGAGCTCGTATCTGGCAATACTATACATTTTTGAAAGGTCTTGACGCTATGCATGATTAGTTTGGATATTGTTTTCAATATTTATAGACGTGTAAACAAGAAACTAAACCGAAATCCGCTAGAAAAACGTTCCGTGAGATTAATGGTGTTTTGGGAGATGGTACCTTATCGTTTCGAACTGCGAAAGAATGGTTTCGACAAGTTAGAGCGGGTGAAAACGACACCATCGATAAGCCAGCCGGCAGAAGCCCTATGAAGTTTCTACGAGGGGGATATCATGAAGTTGCCATCTAGATGGAAGCAGATTATCGAACGAAACAGCGCATATTTGAACTAAATCCGAACACTGTGTCACGTTTTATAAAGCATTGAATAAAGAGCAAAAAAGCGGAAGGAGGATATTTGACAACCTTATATATATAACCCTTTATCCATCTAGCTTAGTATTAAATAATACACCCGTTAGGTGAACAAAACTATAATACTCTGTAGCAACAGGTTGCGCGAGTAAAAAATCGGTTCGGTTCTATCTCTCCCATAAACAACATATAATTATTTGCGTTCTTTCTAACAATCCTTATGCCGAATATGTCGGTCAGTGTATGAGTTTAATGCATACATATAGCATAAAATTACTTAGATTGCAATCCTCTGTTTGACGTTTTACGTCTTACGTCTTAAGGTCTTTGGCTTTGATTCTAGCAAGTTGCAAGAGTATAAAATAGTCAGTTACACCCGAAATTAGCCCTTTTTTACTTGTTTAAACTAATTTTAAACAATATACGTCGACCACTAGTTGTAAGAAGCACTGTCATTTCTAAAATACAAAGTAATGCTTAAGATTGGTGGATTTCTGTATGTGGACTGCGCTATTGTGTTTTCGGAAAATTTTTTCATGTCATTTCATGATTAACATATACTTTCAAATTAAATTTTGCATTAGTTTCTTGTCTCACAAAGAATCTTTAAATATTTAATTAAAAGTACATTTATTTGCTTAAATGCTTAAATATGGTATCACAGGATTACTATGATTTACTGCGTATAGTATTCTTACTCAATACTAACATTCTTATTAATTGTTGCAAGATGGACAAAATGACGACGAAATCCTCAGCAATTTCGGTGAACGTAACAACATATGTAAATAATTACATAATTGAAATTTAATATGCAGCTCTGGAGAATTTGCCGAACAATAGTAGCCGAGAAGCCAATCTGTGTTGATGGAAATGAGTGAGTTCATGAAATGGAATACACATTAATTGTTGAAGCTAAAGACTCACTTGCATAACGCTTTGACTCCATAATCTTCTCATTGAAATTTTGTTTGCAGTTAGCTGATAAATGCATTACTTTCACTTTATGGATAGTGAGTTTACAGCTTGGTTAAGTTTTTTTATCGGCTTTCCGTAACTAAAAACTTTGAAGAACATTTGTATGAGATTCTTCATCTGTTTCAAATCAGTTTGAAACTATAGTCACTCTAATATATCGAATTTAATCTGTAATCTAAAATTTCCACAATCCAAAATAGCATACGAAAGATCTTTTATGAGAGGAGTGAGCTTTCTTTAATTGTTTATTCAAATCAGGCAATTGCTTGTTTTTCCTACAAAGTTGAAATTCTCGAAATATTGAGTTTCTACTTTTGTGTAGGATGTGTATCACGTTGTGCTCCATAAGTGGTTATGTATAACTTTGGAACTCTCGTATGGCCCCAGTTGATTCACTGGCAGAACGAAAATTATGGTTAAATATGAAATGTCAAAACTTACAAAAATAAGTAGTATTATACTTCCATATGTTTGCGCTAATTTAAATATTAGGTTGTCAAATACCTCCCTTCCGGCTTTTTGCTCTTTATTCTATGCTTTATAAAATGTGTTACAGTGATCGGATTTAGTTCGTTCGTTAATCTGTTTCCATCTAGACGGCAACTTCAGAATACTCTCCTCGTAGAAGCCCCCTCCTTATTTGGGAAGAACTGGGGCAGCCGCTTTTCACAAGCCTCTATTGAGTTCAACTTTACACCAACAAGGACGTTCGCCATGGACAATAACAGATGGTAAGCATTTGGCGCTATATCAGGGCTATATGGTGGATGCGATAGAAACTCCCATCAGAGCTCCCGTACCTTCTGACGAGTAACCAACGAAGTGTGTGGTCTGGCGTTGTCCTGGTGGAACACTAAACCCCTCCTGTGGCCATTTTTGGTCGTTTCTAGTCTATTGCCAGCTTCAAGCGATCCAGTTGTTCGCAGTAGAAAGCTTACAGTGGATGATTCCCATCCAATCGCATCAAACACACAGCAAACCTTTCTGGCCCGACTTGGCCACTGCTTGAGACGATTCACCGTTCTACGACCGTTTTTGCTTGATATTATCGTATGTGATCCATTTCTCGTCGCCAGTCACCATCCGCTTCAAAAAAGGGTCGAGTTCGTTCCGTTTCAGCAGCATATCGCAGGCGTTGATTTGGTCCATAAGTTTTTGTTTTGCATCAAATCATGCGGCACCCAAACATTAAGCTTGTTTGTAACGGGTGATTTTTTTGAGGTTAGGATTTTCATGCAGTAGTATTTGACAGATCACGTGGGATGTCAGACATGGTGTCAAAGAGAAAGATGCTCAGTATGCTTTGACATTTCATCATGAATAGACTTACTAACGAGCAACGCTTGCAAATCATTGAATTTTATTACCAAAATCAGTGTTCGGTTCGAAATGTGTTTCGCGTCCGTGTCCGATGAGCGATGAGGCTCATTTCTGGTTGAATGGCTACGTAAATAAGCAAAATTGCCGCATTTGGGGTGAAGAGCAACCAGAAGCCGTTCAAGAACTGCCCATGCATCCCGAAAAATGCACTGTTTGGTGTGGTTTGTACGCTGGTGGAATCATTGGACCGTATTTTTTCAAAGATGCTGTTGGACGCAACGTTACGGTGAATGGCGATCGCTATCGTTCGATGCTAACAAACTTTTTGTTGCCAAAAATGGAAGAACTGAACTTGGTTGACATGTGGTTTCAACAAGATGGCGCTACATGCCACACAGCTCGCGATTCTATGGCCATTTTGAGGGAAAACTTCGGACAACAATTCATCTCAAGAAATGGACCCGTAAGTTGGCCACCAAGATCATGCGATTTAACGCCTTTAGACTATTTTTTGTGGGGCTACGTCAAGTCTAAAGTCTACAGAAATAAGCCAGCAACTATTCCAGCTTTGGAAGACAACATTTCCGAAGAAATTCGGGCTATTCCGGCCGAAATGCTCGAAAAAGTTGCCCAAAATTGGACTTTCCGAATGGACCACCTAAGACGCAGCCGCGGTCAACATTTAAATGAAATTATCTTCAAAAAGTAAATGTCATGAACCAATCTAACGTTTCAAATAAAGAACCGATGAGATTTTGCAAATTTTATGCGTTTTTTTTTTTAAAAAAGTTATCAAGCTCTTAAAAAATCACCCGTTATATCCAGCCTTCTCCAATTGTCCGATGTCACGAGATGCCTTATGCATGTGTGACGATATTTCATGATTTCATCGGTATTGACGTGAAGACATCACATGTCTTCCGCCGGGTGGTTTGTCCAAGGTGTCGTTTTCACCCGCTCTGAATCGTCGAAACCATTCGTCCGCAGTTCGAAGCGATAGAGTACCATCCCCCAAACAACATTAATCTCACGGAACGTTTCTCTTTTCTGTTAATCCAAAACTGTATGACGAGGTTCAAATAGATCTTTGCTGCCAACAATGTTCCACAACTGAGTATTCGTAAAAGAATACAGAGTACAGCACATGTCTGTAATATTATTATAAGTAATTTAAGTATATATTTATATATATACGTATATGTATGTGGGATTTTGCCACCACAACATGCTTCCGATTGAAATAAACAACACTTCCATAATTCCAAAATTACACTTTATTGTTTAACTTTTTAATTATAGTTTTGTGATAACAGTTTTAAATTCAGTTTCAATTACTGTAATCAAGTTGTAATTATTGTTTGTATGAAAATTAAGCTCACAATGACATTGAAATTATTATGTTGAATTGAAATACAGTTCGGGTTAAGTTTGATTTCACAAAATGCCATAAATACAAGATTGAGTAAAATACCGAAGAAACACTTTCATCATCAGTTTAATGACTAATTGTTGCTTTTGGTTTTATTATCTACCTTACCTACCCGTCTTCGTTGGCGGAGTTGCCACCAATCTATATTCCCACATATATATATGTGTAAGTCTTCTGCAAATAATTTTTGAACAATATCCAGCTCAATTGAAATTAATCTTGTTGTTTTTTTTATTAATTATTTAATTTTAGTTACTTCCGCTCTTACCTCGTCTTCCTCTTCCAGATCTTCACACCCCAAAGTGGGTATATCAAATTTGCCATGAAGCTTGTAACACCGTGAATGAAATGTCAGAGACCGTCTGTTTGTCTGTCTTTATAAACTCTTGATGGAATCAAGAAAATGTGTGTGTAATTTGGTTGTAGCCAAAGACAAAAATTATGATGGTTATTGCAATTTTCTTTACCGGATATCATTGGCAACTGTACCACCAATTCATGTATGTGTCTCAACTCTTAACAATATGTTTTCGCGCTTTTGTATTAAATAAATAATGTGGCAAAATCAACACATGCATGAACCTGTGACTGAAGGCAAACCAGTAAACCACTTTTTGAATATTAATTAGAACAAAACTTTTTGAATAAAGCTGGTTGGGAGCATTTTAATCAAATGTATACTATTCTAAAAGTAGATGTGGGCATGAATTTACGCGTGCAAGTGAATCTTATCTATTTGAGTGCTCAAGAAGGCTCTGATTGGAGCCGATTATAGCAGTGCAGTATAACGGTTTGCAAATATTTAAATTTCTTGATTATCTGCTAGCGGTGATGTAGGAAGCAGTGTGTGATCGACTGAGAAGGGCAGCAAAGGTTACTGACAGAGTTTCCGTTAGCTTTTTGCAATTTTTTAAATCCGCAGTAACGCGTTTTTGTGATTTCCTACTTATTTGCAAGTTCATTAATGAATTTTCCTACCCAAAGCTATTTAGACACCCTGACAAATATTTTATATTATGTTATACGGATATATATACTCAAAGCGGATTAACGTAATAATTTGAACAAAAACAGTCTAAGATTTATTATATCGACTGATTGTTTGGGGTCTTTATTTTGATTACGTCAATAAAACTCGTGTTAGCGGGGGCACATACGACGTTAAGTCATGCAATGTTTTGTTGGGAAACAGGTAATTGAAAACCAAACCAAAAAAAAAAAAAAACACTTGCACCATTTTTGCCTGCAAGAATCAATATTCTTTTGAAAGTGAAATCAATCTCTTGCCCAAAAGTTGGCAAAAAGTATTGGATAAAAATGCAAAATACATAATTATGCTCTTGCAACCAGTTGCTAGAGAGTATTATAGTTTTGTTCAACTAACGGTTGTACGTATCACCCAAAACTAAACGAGATAGATATAGTGTTAGATATATATAAATGATCAGGATGACGGGAAAAGTTGAAATCCGGCTGACTGCCGCTCTGTAAAAATTGAAATAGGTCGATCAAACTTGGTATGTGCCGAGTACTTTTTGGTGAAATTCACTATCTCGGTACCGAACTAACCGATTTAAGGGAGATATCAACTATTTTTTCCAGGACTGTGGGCACTATTAATACATATATATAAAATTTTTGAGTCCTTATCGATGCTACCTCTTATGGTTCATTAAAAGACGGAGGGTTAATACGAAAGCATTTGGTGAGGGCTTGGCTTATGACTTGGCGCTTCATGAATAGAAATCTATCTACGCAGAGTTGTAAGTGGTCTGGATCATTTGTACACCCACAGTCGGTAAAGCAGTTGATAAGGTAGTTCATATAACTTAACGTAACCTGAGAACGTTAACGTTAAACACAAAGAAACACTTACGTGTATCTTAAAATAAATAAAAAAAAATAAAAAATAAAATAAAATAAAAAAATAAATAAAAAATAAATAACTAAAAATATTAAAAATATATATATAAAAAAAAATACTAATAATAATAAATAAATAAATTATAACCAAAAAAAAAAAAATTAAATGATTCAATGATCATGAGCCAAAGCGATATCCGTGCCCAGAGACAACGCGAACAAGATGCACGCCGGCTCTCCGTCCAGCGCAACAACGCATACTTTTCGATCAGGTCTCAGAGTGACAGTGAAAGCGCAACATCAAACTCATCGTCCACGCTTCAACCCCCTCCAAATCTAAAAGTCCGATCTTGTTCAATGTCAACGATTCCAACGCCAGAGCTCGTTATGGCTGATGTTCTACAAGTTGAGGTCGGTGCATGCTCTGACTCCGGCAACAAAGCGCAAGATAAGAAAACCCAAACACCTAAAAAAGTGGCTATACAAACCGGAATGGATCGGTACATTACCATTAAGCGTAAGCTTAGTCCGCAAAACTCAACAAACGCTAAGCAAAAAATAAGCCGAGGAAATGCATCTGAGCCATTAAGCTCAAATCGATTTGCGCTTTTAGGTGACAACGTTGACGGTGAGAGTAACAAAACTCCTGAAAGTCCTACAAAAGTCACCAAACCTCCGCCAATATACGTAAGAGAGGAAAACTCTGGCGCTCTCGTTAAAATATTTACTGAACTTATCGGCAATAATAACTTTCATATAGTTCCGCTGTCGAGGGGAAACATTCGAGAAACGAAAGTGCAAATATACTCCGAACATAACTTTCGTACATTGTCAAAATACCTAAATGAGAAAAAGATTAAATTCTACACTTATCAACTTAAAAGTGCGAGAGGCCTGCAAGTTGTTATTAAAGGTATTGAGCCAAGTGTAGAACCCATGGAAATTCACGAAGCACTTAAGGATCACGGTTTTAACCCCAAAAATGTTGCAAATATTTTTAATAAAAAGAAAATCCCACAGCCTATGTTCAAAGTTGAGTTAGAACCAGAAAACAAACAACTTGGAAAAAATTGTGTGCACCCCATTTACAAACTACAATATTTGCTACATCGTAGGATCACGGTGGAGGAACCGCATAAAAGAAACGGCCCTGTACAATGCACCAATTGCCAAGAGTATGGTCACACCAGGTCTTACTGCACACTTCGCGCAGTATGTGTAGCTTGTGGAGAGTTGCGTGATTCTGCCACCTGCACGTCAAACAAAAAAGACCCAAATGCAAAAAAGTGTGGAAACTGCGGTGGAAACCACACAGCAAACTACAGAGGATGTCCAGTCTACAAGGAGCTAAAAAATCGGATCAACCAACGCGTAGTCTCCGAACGCAATCATAATGTACCGAACGTTGTATCCTCCAATATGAATCCGCTGACAGCTCCATCAAAAACCGTCACGGGCGTATCGTTTGCAAACGTCCTAAAATCAGGCCTAGGAAAACCCATAACTACAGCAACAGCGAGTCTTATTGAGCCGCAAGAACAGCAGCCCCACGTTCAATCTGGAAGTCAATCGAATATCGAAGCAATGATAGCGTCAATGCAAAATAGCATGATGAACTTCATAACATTCATGCAGAACACAATGCAAGAACTCATGCGAAATCAAAACACATTGCTGCAACTGCTTGCTAACCAAAGTTCAAAATAATGAGCTCGCTTAAAATTGTTTTATGGAATGCAAATGGTATACCTCGCCATAAACTGGAGCTGGCAAAATTTCTCAAAGACAAGGAAATAGATATAATGCTTCTTGCAGAAACTCACCTAACCAATAAATACAACTTTAATGTATCGGGATATACCTTCTATTGTACGAATCATCCAGATGGAAAGGCGCATGGTGGAACTGGTATCTTAATCAGAAGTCGCATTAAACATCATTCTTTAACTGGAACTGCTGAAAATTATCTGCAAGCAACATCAATATGCGTGCAGACAAAGCAAGGTGATATTACTTTGTCCGCCGTTTATTGTCCCCCACGTTTCCCGATTACAGAAAAGCAATTTATAGATTTCTTCAGCTCGCTGGGAGAGTGCTTTCTTGCTGCAGGTGATTATAACGCGAAACACCCTCACTGGGGTTCCCGGTTATGTAATCCTAAAGGCAAGCAATTATATAACGCCCTTATATGTAAAAGAAACAAACTGGACTACGTATCTCCTGGAAAGCCTACATATTGGCCGACAGACCCGAATAAGCTGCCAGATTTAATTGACTTCGCAGTAACTAGGAAAATTCCTCACAGCCTTCTTACTGCAGAAACAAGAGCAGACCTCTCATCAGACCACTCACCAGTTCTCTTCACTTTGCGGCATCAGTCACACTATAAAGAGCTACCTTATATGCTCACGTCAAAAGCTACAAACTGGTTAAAGTACAAAAAATACATCAGCACACACATAGAACTCGAACCAAAGTTAGATACACCGGTCGATATTGAAAATACCATCGCAGCATTCGAATCAACCATTATAACAGCCGCCAAAATTTCAACTCCTCAAAAAGGTTACCTGGAAAACAAAAATCATAGCTTAACTAATAGGGAAATTGAAATACTCGTATTACAAAAACGACGCCTACGAAGGGAGTGGCAGGTTCATAGATCACCAGCCTCAAAACAACTGTTGAAAGCGGCCACACATGCACTGACGAGAGCCCTCAGAAGTGAGGAACAGCGTGCGCAGTACCAGTATATTCAAAAGCTGTCACCGACTAGTACAAAGCACCCATTGTGGAAAGCACATCAAACTCTAAGTGCGCCAATAGAGTGTGAAATTCCAATACGTGACAATAATGGCAAATGGGCTCGGAGTGATGCAGAAAAGTCAGCAACTTTCGCTGCTCATCTAAAAAATGTCTTCCAGCCAAACCCAGAAACTAATGACTTTACACTTCCAACCGTACCCTATTTGATGGAATCTGAGCCAGTGAAATTCGTACCTGAAGAGATATCAAAAATAA
This sequence comes from Bactrocera correcta, assembly GCA_027475135.1. NCBI lineage: Eukaryota > Metazoa > Arthropoda > Insecta > Diptera > Tephritidae > Bactrocera > Bactrocera correcta. The sequence goes on from CM050322.1 coordinate 6,340,160, forward strand.
TTATGGAGAAATTAAATCCAAGAAAAGCTCCTGGGCACGACTTAATTACTCCAAAAATGATTATTGAGCTACCAAATTGTGCTATAATCTGTATATGTATGTTTTTCAATGCAATCATAAAACAAGCTCACTTTCCGCAACAATGGAAAAAGTCAACTATAGTGATGATACCTAAGCCTGGAAAGGACAAAACGCAGCCATCCTCCTATAGGCCCATCAGCTTGTTATCGTGCATGTCGAAATTATTTGAAAGACTTCTTATGCTCCGCATTAAGCCACATCTTGAAACCCACAACATAATACCATCTCACCAATTTGGCTTCAGGGAAAAGCATGGAACGATCGAGCAAGTACATAGGATCACATCTGAAATTCGAACAGCTTTTGAAAAAGGGGAATATTGTTCTGCAATATTTCTTGATGTCGCGCAGGCTTTTGATCGAGTATGGTTAGATGGTCTTATGTACAAAATAAAAACGCTACTCCCGCAAAACACCCACGAACTGTTTAAGTCCTACCTTTATGATCGAAATTTTGTAGTTCGATGTAACACCACTACATCTGAAGCCCAAACGATTGAAGCTGGTGTACCACAAGGCAGTGTTCTTGGCCCAATGCTATATGTTTTATACGCTTCAGATATCCCAGTAAGCGACCGCTTGACTATGTCTACTTTTGCCGATGACACTGCAATAATCAGCCGCTCCAAGTGCCCAATTCATGCAAATGCGCTGCTAGGAAATCATATCGTAGCTGTGGCCAACTGGCTCGCAAACTGGAGGATAAAGGTTAACGAGCAAAAATGTAAGCACGTAACATTTACCCTAAACAAGAGCAGCTGTTCGCCTTTGACACTGAACAACGTACAAATACCACAAAGCAATCATGTTACTTACCTAGGGGTCCATCTGGATAGGCGACTTACTTGGCGAAACCACATAGAGGCTAAAAGGACTTACCTTAAGTTAAAGGCACGTTCTTTGCATTGGCTTATTAACTCTCGCTCAGCCCTGAGTCTGGAGTATAAAATCATTATATACAACACTGTTTTAAACCAATCTGGACCTATGGGTGTGAGCTGTGGGGCAACGCGAGTAGCAGCAACATCGAAATTCTTCGTCGTGCGCAATCAAAAATTCTTCGTACAATCACCGGAGCACCGTGGTATATCCGAAATGAGAACATCCAACGCGACTTAAGAATTCCAGACGTACGAACTGAAATAGAGCAACGAAGCGCGAAGTATGCATTGAAACTTTCGGTTCACCCAAACCAACTAGCGAGATCGCTATTGCGTGTGAACAGGAGCTCAAGATTACGTAGAAACGACTTACCAGCCCAGACGTGATATATCTTAGGCCCAGTTTAAAAAAATAATCACCCATGTAGGGTGTAAATTAAGTGAGTAGTTTAAGATTCGAAAACTTATTGTTAGGCTCTTAAGTAGGGTAGATTCAATAAATAATAGGAAAGCTAATAAATAAAAAAAAAAAAAAAATGAATAGAAATGACTGCCAACGAATTCGGGGCAAAAACACATATTTGTATTCTTAATGTATGCCATCAGATCAAATCTGACATAGATTGAAAAAAGAAATTTAATCATTTCAATACAAATCTTTATTTTCGCCTTCACAGACCGATTATAACGTTCTTGCATACGTTAGAGGAAATTTTGAAAACGAATTATGCAAACGATCTCTCTCAAAATGTAAGCAGTAAACACTTCAGTCGAGTCTTCGTAACCGTTATATTGCATTGTGAATTGCGGCAGTCCAATTTTGTGAAATATAAAGCTCATGTTTTCTGAAACTACTGGGTACACAGTTTCTTGGATATAGATGTGCACATGCACTAATATCTCATTGCTTTTGAGACAAATCAGGGCAAATGTCTCTGAAGCACGACCACTTGATAAAAGAGTGTAGTATAAGATCGCACCGACAAATGATCCCGTAAAAATATTTTCACCCTCACAGTCTCACAGGTCTCAAATCCACAAAAAGATTTCGGTCCTCCAAAGTGGTATGCCGGCACTTTACATAGTGTTGTGAAAAACTTAATTTAATTAAATTAATTTCTATTGGTTTAAAAGTTGTTTGGGAGCTGAATGACAGCTTGTCGTGGTGACGGTTTAAGTAAATGTTAATCTTTGCTTTGCAGCATAGGGTTAGAGCGCGTGCGAGTGCTTTATGGCGGTGCAAATATTAATCACGCTATTTGTCGCATAAGGCGTAGAATATTTGAAGTGGTACGCGTACATACGCCAACAAACAATCTGAGAGTAAAACACAAAAGAAGGAGAGCTTGCAATGCTGTCACGCTAACTCGACTACTGAATGGCTCAGTGCGCTTTTGAATGACAAACACTTCTTACTTTATTTTTGTGCATATGTGCGCGAGCCTCTGCACCTCAAATTAATGTGCGTGTGTCTGCGAAAGGTGCTTAAATGCAATCAACCTCAGCACTCAAAGGGGTATGATTTTATCATCAGCCAAAATCATCGTATTTCATTTTGATTAAAATCTTTGGACTCCGTACTCTCGTGTTCATCAGCCTCTCAAATGCTTTACTGCCACACATAGCACTTAAGTGTATCCATCGTTCCGTGCAAGATTCCTCAGAGATTCGCAGCGCAATTATCATGCAACTCCTTAACCGTTACGTTGTTCCGTTGTTTTACCTTTTATACTGGAGTTTTCTTCCATTTTTTGCTTTCCTTTTTTCTCTTCCCTGACTCTTCCTGACATTATGACTTCTGCTTTTATTTCTATGTGCAGTGCCTGCATTTTCACGTAGCTAAAGACATCGTCATTACCGCTTATAATGTTGTTTAGATGCCTCATACCAGGCTGCACACTGCTCTCCGCGCTTTGTTTCGTGCTGTGCCTTTACCTCGGTTTCTGATATCAATGTTTACGTGCAATTTTTACATTGCTACCAACGGTAACCTGTGACAGACAAGCTACAAAGCAGCCCATAGCACAAGACCACACACCTGAAGTTCAATACTGGTCCTCTGCCTAGTTTCTGGCCAGCCTTGTAAGTATTTACGCCCCTCCGCTGCAAGACAATCGGCGGCGTTTCTTTGTAAACTCAAGGAAAAAAATACGCCAACTTTGCGCTGAAATAGATAACACGAAGAAGGAGAACACAGCTATTTGTTTTCTCAATTTTTGTCCCTTTACTTGTCTTTTGCTGTTTTCCTTTTCGATTAATCTGTAAATTTTTCCTACCGATTTCCGTTGATCCGTTCCGGTAATGAGCGAAAATCATTTCTTAAGTATTTTTATGAAAAGAAATTTAATGACAAACCTGAACAGCTGAATTGAGAACAAAGAGGTGAGAGGAAACAATTATCTCTTCATTTCTTATGGCTTTTCTGGAGTCTGATTTAATAAGCTCGTCAATCCTCCCAAGTTTTCCTGTCATAATAAGTACTTAATGAACTTTAAAATGGCAAGCGAAGACTGCACATGAGCCAATACTCTAACATAGCCTCTTGGTAACGATCGAACGTTAATAATGGAGTTGTAAAATAAATCACCATATACAACTTCCTAATTATATGGTAAAAGTGAGCTGACAAGCAGCGGTATCGTTATCAGTTATCAATAACCCAAGTAAACTTTATTTCTACGAAACTAAAGGTATAACTACCGCTACTTGTAGGTTAGAAGAACTGAAAGAATATATTAGGGAAAAGCATAAAGCCATTCCGTCTTTTCGGATCTCTTATCTACATTTATAAACTGAAGTTGGACCAAAAATCGCAGCAAGCTTTTAGTATAAATAACCTTCGTACCTAACATTTGATATCTGAAAGGGACTTCTGACCAATTAACGAATGTGAAGGAAGAAATATCTTCACCTACTGTTAGTGAACTTGGTCGATGGGGTTTTATAACCGTCAGCATTTAAGCCGACTCTGAGTAAAAGTGGTGATTTTTCTGTGTTCTTTATGTGTTAATTACTTGTACTGACTAAGGGTTTAATTTCTCATCCTCTGCTAGTATCAGCTCGTTCCAGAATAAGGAAGTGATGGAGCTTTTGTTTCAACTCAGAACACAGATTAAGCTGTATTTGAATTCGATCTAATGCATACGTCATGTTAATTGCGAACTTCTCACGACCTTAATACTCAAGGACTTATTCCACATAGTCGATTATTCTATTTGAGCTTTGAAGATTCCGTAGTACAACGTTTTACCTTCAACATCGAGAACTCACTTAAAATGATAGATATTTGTAAATAAAGGAAGCCATTTATAACTTTACAGGGACCCTTTTTTTGGCTGTAGAAATTTCATTTCCCAAACATTTTAAAGTAACTTTAACTTACATCTTCAGTTTGGATTTAATGCTTCAATTCTGCGTAAATTGATCACATTATTAATTAAACGAAAGTACTCATAAAGCTTAGCATCGCATATAGCTTTCTGGTTGTAAAGCAGAACCTGGGTGGACTAAATCAAAGGTCACACTTGATTAAGCTCCCGTCCCATAAAAGTTGGGTGTATGTAAATATGTAAAAGAAGTTGATAAATTCATAGCTAATAAAATAACATCTATTGATAATTATATGTTACTTTTAATCTCATGGTTTTTCACAATAGTATAATGTCGGCTTGAAAGCAACTCTTTATATTCTTTATAATTTTTATCAACTTATTTTTTAATTTTCGAAAATTTGATATATCTTTATCATTTCCTATACGTAAAGAAAACCACAGAGTTTTAGTACCATAAATATGTTTACCAAAGTCTTTCAAGCCCTTACATATTTGCGCTTTAACCCTATTCGTACCACGTGCTTGTGCGGACGTAAAGTGCCACGTAGTGATTTGAGTCACTCGTATAAATAAAACGGCTTAAGTATTATTCAACTGGTTTTATTTCAATGGTTAAAGTAATTCATTACAACAGACATAAAATGCAAAGATATTTAGGGCCAATTTATCCACTCTCTCAAATGAAGCATTAAGTTGTAATGGAGAGTAAATAAATTGGCCCTTACATATATAAAAGAAACGAATTCATAATTAATATTAAACTACTAATTATTTTGCACACAACTCACGCATATTATAGCCTTTTGCGAGTGTTCATTGCAAGCATTTTTTGTGCAAATTTGGCAACATTGCATAGAAACCCTGCATGTTTTGTAGGGGCATAAGTGACATCGACGGCGAACTGTTTTGGATGGAAACGGTAAACACTTATATATTATATGATTTGGCATAATTAATTCCCGGGACAAATCTTTTAAAAATAATTTGCGGCGAGTGCCTTTTTTTGAATCATTCCATTTTGGATATAAGGACAACCAAATTACGTTGGATGCTATTCCAGCGGCATCTATCAAATTGTAAAAATGAGCTACAGGCCATCTGCGAGTTTTTCTTTTGCTTGTAAAAGCGTGGCACAATTGATCAAACGTATCTACGCCGCCTTTAGTGGCATTATAATACAAATTTATTTCCGATTTTTTTGTCTCTGTGTCAATATCGGCAGTGTGGTGCATCGACGAGAGCAAGAGAACAGCTTTATTTTTTTGGGACAAAGCTTACTAGAGTCATGTTCTTTCGAAAGACAAAAATGTTGCTTCCTGCTTCTCGTTGCCGGGAAGGCAGAAAATTTGAAGGAATGCATGTTTTGTTCTTTCGAAGAGTTCCAACACATGTAAGACGCTTTGATAAAAGATCGAACGATAAATCAAAACTGGTAAAGAAATTGTTAAAAGTAATGTTTCGATTTGTACCCTCATAGAACTCACAAAGCTGTTTGACAACATTCTTCACCAAATTTGTCCATCTATTAGCGCCTTCCTTACCCAAATAAGGTATTCCATGCAATGGATAACTCGTCTCACTGTCACATATCCACCAAATTTTCTTTCCATACTTGTCTGGTTTTGCAGGTATATATTGTCGAAATGAAACACGTCCTGGAAAGGGAACGAGCTGTTCATCGATTGTCAAATTAACACCAGGCATATAATATTTTCTGAAGTTTTTTATAATGATGTCCCAAATATCTCGTATAGCAACAAACTTATCCCCCGCTCTACGAGAATTTCTTGTTGCTTTTTCATCAAATCGTAAGTATCGCGATAAGTCAGAGAACCTGGTTTTTGACATGCAAGCTCGGAAAAGTAAACTTCCATTTAAAAGATCCCAAAACTCTTTGTAGTCACTTATTCCATTTTTTCGGATTCCTGCATCAATCAGTAGGCCTATGTCGGCGCGCATCTCATTTCATCAGTTTGCTTCCATTTTTGTTGCAGCTGTTCAGTAGCATTTATATTTGTGCAATCAACAATAATTTTCAGAACGTCAAAAAAATAAGGAAAATCATCCGATGGAGATTGAATGTGTTTGCCTGGCGGCAACATTACTTTGTTTACGCTTCCTGTCACTATGTGTGAGAAGGTGTCTTCCCGGTAATATTTGGAAGTTCACTCCACTCAGTCCCGTCTTTACCAACAAAAACGTTTACAAGAGGTTCCACTTCTTCAGTATCTGATACATACATTTCATCATCCACTTCAGAAACAGTTTCACAGCAGTCTTCTTCGCTATCAGAAGACTACATCTTCCAAGTCATCAACAATTACTGCACATTCTGCCTTATTATCACTACTCTCATTAACACTATTTGATATAGCTGTGCGAATTTCCATTTCTGTCAATCCTCTCCTCTTTGCCATTTTTCTAAATATTTCAATAATTTTATAGTTAAACTACATACTATAAGCAATATAAATTTGCAACACAAACCTTTATTAATTAAAAATTTCAAGTATGTAACATATAACTGTACCAAATTTTCTTTACGCTAAATAATACAACCTGCTGCTACGAAAGACAAATGTAACGGATTTTTTCACTGTTGTGAATGATACAAGAAAAAATGAAATAAATATGTAGTAAAAACATCAGCTTTGCAAATTTTGAAGAACTCAACTTTTGCACATGTTGATCCGTTATCTTTATCAAAACAATGTTTTCATACAGTGACTGTAAGTCACTACGTGGTACTTTGCGCAGCTATAAACATAAATTTATTTTAACAAATATCTAAAAACACAAATTTATTATGAATTATGGATTTTTTCAAAGGTGAATTATGATTGAACGAATACAAAAAATCTTGCCCAAAATTAAAAAAACATGACAACAAGTTCACCAGTTTAAATTAAAAAGTGACTCAAAGTCACTATGTGGTACGAATAGGGTTAATAATATGAGGGTTGGTATTGTTTTCAAAGTGGCTTGTATCTTTTCGTTAACATTTTGTTCAATTAGCCCACAACTTGTGGTTAATACTTACGTCAAGATTATACGGTATTCAACCAGTATTTAGCTCAAACCTTAAGCTGTTCAACTCACTTAAATTAATTTATTTTGTAATATTTTTTTTTCGTTTAGCTACCGCAGACTTTACTCAAACGAGGGAGCTAATTAATACACAACATTTGTATATATATTTGAATATATATTTACATATATTCTTGAAAATAAATGGTTACAGATTTATTACTTAAAATAAGTTTGGTATTTAAGTAAGTACTATGGATGTGAAAGTTTGTGTGTTTATGTGAACATGTCACTACTCTTTATAATCCTTTTTAATGTTGACTGCTTCTAACAGCACAACGCACAATCAGTCGGTAAATTGTCGTCTTTAAGTCTAATACTCACTAACATGCACACGGTAATAAACATTATAGTTCTTTTGCACATTTTTATTTGTTCAGTTATTTGCTTTAGGCTTCTGCTGATGACTTCTTTGGCGGGTACAACTAAGGAAGCAACCAACAAGTTAACCAACCAATCGTTCAACATATGTTTGCTAAGTATATCTACATATCGTCACCTGAAATGCAAAATAACGTAACACCACTTTTCATAGGTTTACGGGAGAAGCAAAAAAACAGTACAAAAGAAAACTACTTGAGATATTGAAACAAAATTTTCAAATATGAATTAAAATTAAACTATAAGTATATCTTAGATAAAATATAGAGAAAAAATAAATCAAATTTTATAGGAGGTATCTTAGGTTATTTTAAATTTTTATTTCTGAAACAAAATAACGCATGATCAATCAAAATTTGAGTTAAAATAAAAATAAATTGAATAAAAATTTTTTTTTTTAATTTAAAAAAAAAGACAGTTTTTCATATTTCATATTATTTTTATTATTTATGCATACTTAAGTACTAGAAAAAGTTAAATTATTTCAAGCCAAAAAAATGAGGATAATGTTTCTTTATTATTACTATGATTAAATTATTATTATTAAACAATTAGTTATTCATAATATATATTATTATAAAAGTAATAACAGTTTGCTGGTATCAAAGCTTTTAAGTCCTGCAGATGTTGCCATTTCTTGTTAATTATTGTTAAACTTTGCGTTTGGATAAGATTAGGCTGCTGAATTCCTAAAAGAACACCGGTCGGAACACTCGGAAAAACCTCACTCACTTTGACTTCATACCGGACCACTTGGATCATGGAGTCGGTAAACCGAACTCTAGTGGCTTCTTCTCTACCCATATACGGAGGGAGTTGTGGGTGGGAAGAAACCGTTGGAGAAAAGCGACAATAAGCTTCTTCACGAATGGGTCAAAGCTTGTGGGGAAGGTTGGTGGAGCGGTCTACTATCAGGAGCTCTTTATCAACTCCAGTTTCAGACTTCCTAACTATTACAGTGTCTTCCAGACCGAGATTGGCGGCATTAAGGTAGCAGTAGATTTACTACAGCGGAGTCCAGCCTCCTTCAAAGAATTGACCATCCACTCAGATGGCAGAGCGGCGATTCTAGCCTTGAACTCATCAACAATGCGTTCAGAACTCATCGAAGACTTAACCTCGCGATCATAGCATCGAATGTCTTTGCCATAAGTCTGATATGGGTGCTAGACCACAGCGGAATCGCAGGAAACTGTAAAACTCATGAGATAGTAAGAAAAGACACACTAGAACCGCTGGCTGCCGGTAGAATGGGAGCGGATTTGTGCGTATCCTCTTCTATTACTGAATACCCGGGCC
>CM050322.1:6350219-6384509 GCA_027475135.1 Bactrocera correcta
ATAAGAAACATTATCCTCATGTTTTTGGCTTGAAATAATTTAACTTTTTCTAGTACTTAAGTAAGCATTAATAATAAAAATAATATGAAATATAAAAGACTGTTTTTGTTTAAAATTAAAAAAAAATGTATTCAATTTATTTTTATTTTTATTCATATTTTGATTATCATACGTTATTTTGTTTCATAAATAAAAAAAGACACTTGCTATAAAATTTGCTTTATTTTTTCTTTATATTTTATCCAAGATATACTTATAGTTTAATTTTAATTCATATTTGAAAATTTTGTTCCAATATCTCAAGTGGTTTTCTTTTGTACTGTTTTTTTGCTTCTCCTGTAAACCTATGAAAAGTGTTGTTACGTTATTTTGCATTTGAGGTGACGATATGTAGATACATAATACTTAGCAAACATACGATGCACGGTTAGTTGGTTAGCTTGTTGGTTGCTTCCTTAGTTGCACTCTCCAAAAAAGTCATCAGCAGAAGCCTAAAGCAAATAAACGAAATGAACAAATAAAAAGTGTGCATCAGAACTATAATGTTCATTACCGTGTGTGTTACTGAGTATTAGACTTAAAGACGCCAATTTAGCGACTGGATTGAAGTCGTGTGCGCTGTGCTGTTAGAAGCAGTCAACATTGAAAAGGCTTATAAAAAGTAATGACATGTTCACATAAACTTTCACATCCATACTACCTACTTAAATACCAAACTTATTTTAAGTAATAAATCTGTAAACATTTATTTTCGAAAATATACATATGTAAATATATATTCAAATATATATACAAATGTTGTTTATTAATTAGCTCCTTCGTTTGAGTGAAGTCTGCGGTAGCTAAACGAAAAATAATTATTACAAAATAAATTAATTTGAGTGAGTTGAACCGCTTAAGATCTGAGCTAATTACTGGCTTATTACTGCATATTCGTAATCCTGACGTAAGTATTAACCACAAGCTATGGGCTAATTGAATAAAATGTTAACGAAAAGATATAAGCCACTTTGAAAACAATACCAACCCTCATATGATTAAAGCGCAAATTTGTGAGGGCTTGGAAAGGCTTTGGCAAACATGTTTATGATATTAAAACTCTGTGGTTTTATTTACGTACAGGAAATGATAACGATATATCAAATTTTCAAAAATTAAAAAACAAGTTGATAAAAATCATAAAAAATATAAAGAGTTGCTTTCCAGGCGAAATAACTACTTCTCAGAAATCAAGCAGCCTTACCATACAAGAAATAGCCCTGGAGCCAAAGTCAAGACATTGTGAAAAGCCATGAGATTAAAGGTAACATATAATTATCAATAGATGTTATTTTGTTAGCTATGAATTTATCCATTTTGTTCATATACATACATACATACACCCAACTTTTATGGGACGGGAGCTTAATCAAGCGTGACCTTTGATTTGGACCACTGCAGGTTCTGCTTTACAACTAGAAAGCTATATGCGATGCTGAGCTTTATGAGTACTTTCGTTTATTTAACAATGTGATCACTTCACGTAGAATTGAAGCATTAAATCCAAATTGAAAGATGTAAGTTAAAGTTACTTTAAAATGTTTGGGAAATGAAATTTCTACAGCCAAAAAAGGGGTCTCTGTATAGCTAAAAATGGCTTCCTTTATTTACAAATATCTATCATTTTAAGTGAGTTCTCGAGGTTGAAGGTAAAACGTTGTGCTAGGGAATGAATAGAATAATACTATGTGGAATAAGTCCTTGAGTATTAAAGTCGTGGGAAGTTCGCAATTAACTTAACGTATTCATTAGATCGAATTCAAATACAGCTAAATCTGTGTTCTGAGTTGAAGCAAAAGCTCCATCACGGAGAGTACTTATTGTGGAACGAGCTGATACTAACAGAGGATGAGAAATTAAAGCCTTAGTCCCTACAAGTAATTAACGCATAAAGAACACAGAAAAATCACCACTTTTACTCAGAGTCGGCTTAAATACTGGGTTTTATAAAAACCCATCGACCAAGTCCACTAACATTAGATGGAGATATTTCTTCCTTCACATTCGTTAATTCGTCAGAAGTCCCCTTCAGATATCAAATGTTAGGTACGAAACTTATTTATACTAAAAGCTTGTTGCGATTTTCGGTCGAACTTCAGTTTATAAATGACCGAAAAGACGGAATGGCTTTATGTCTTTCCCTAATATATTATTTCTGTTCTTCTAATCTACATGTAGCCGTAGTTATACCTTTAGTCTTGTAGAAATAAAGTTTACTTGGATTATTGATAACTGTTAACGATACCGCTGCTTGTCAGCTCACTTTTACCATATAATTATGAAGTTGTATATGGTGATTTATTTTACAACTCCATTATTAACGTTCGATCGTTACCAAGAGGCTATGTTAGAGTATTGGCTCATGTGCAGTCTTCGCTTGCCATTTTAAAGTTCATTAAGTACTGATTATGACAGGAAAACTTGGGAGGATTGACGAGCTAATTAAATCAGACTCCAGAAAAGCCATAAAACATGAAGAGATAATTGTTTCCTCTTACCTCTTTGTTCTCAATTCAGCTGGTCAGGTTTGTCATCAAATTTCTTGTCATAAAAATACTTAAGAAATGATTTTCGCTCATTACCTGAACGGATCAATGGAAATCGGTAGGAAAAATTTACTGATTAATCGAAAAGGAAAACAGCAAAAGACAAGTAAAGGGACAAAAACTGAGAAAACAAATAGCTGTGTTTTCCTTCTTGGTGTTATCTATTTCAGCGCAAAGTTGGCGTATTTTTTTCTTTGAGTTTACAAAGAAACACCGCCGATTGTCTTGCAGCGGTGGGGCGTAAATACTTACAGGCTGGCCAGGAACTAGGCAGATGGATCAGTATTGAACTTCAGGTATGTGGTCTTGTGCTATGGGCTGCTGTGTAGCTTGTCTGTCACAGGTTACCGTTGGTAGCAACGTAAAAATTGCACGTAAACATTGATATCAGAAACCCAGGTAAAGGCACAGCATAAAACAAAACGCGGACAGCAGTCTGCAGCCTGGTATGCGGCATCTAAACAACATTACAAGCGGTAATGACGATGTCTTTAGCTACGCGAAAAATGCAGGCACTGCACATAGAAATAAAAGCAGAAGTCATAATGTCAGGAAGAGTCAGGAAAGAGAAAAAGGGAAAGCAAAACACGGAAGTAAACCCCAGTATAAAAGGTAAAACAACGGAACAACGCAACGGTTAAGTAGTTGCATGAAAATTGCGCTTCGAATCTCTGAGGAATCTTGCACGGCACGATGAGTACACTTAAGTGCTATGTGTGGCAGTAAAGCATTTGAGAGGCCGATGAACACGAGAGTACGGAGTCCAAAGATTTAAACCAAAATGAAATACGATGATTTTGGCTGATGATAAAATCATATCCCTTTGAGTGCTGAGGTTGATTGCATTTAAGCACCTTTCGCAGACACACGCACATTAATTTGAGATGCAGAGGCTCGCGCACATATGCACAAAAATAAAGTAAGAAGTGTTTGTTGTTCAAAAGCGCACTGAGCCATTCAGTAGTCAAGTTAGCGTGACAGCATTGCAAGCTCTCCTTCTTTTGTGTTTCACTCTCAGATTGTTTGTTGGCGTATGTACGCGTACCACTTCAAATATTCTACGCCTTATGCGACAAATTGCGTGATTAATATTTGCACCACCATCAAGCACTCGCACGCGCTCTAGCCCTATGCTGCAAAGCAAAGATTCACATTTACTTAAAGCGTCACCACGACAAGCTGCCATTCAGCTCACAAACAGCTTTTAAACCAATAGACTTTTAAAAGCCGCATAACGCGGTAACTACAAATCTGTGTAACATAAATCGTCATGTTGTAATAATGGCAAAAAAGCTGTTGCTTTAGCGTCATCGCTATAAGTGATTTTAACATGCAGCTGCAAATTCGTTTCATGCAAGCCCTTCTTCTTGTTCTTTATCGGCGTTGGAGTTTACAACACCGGGGCAGACGTTTCTTCTTTTTGCAATTAGGCGCCAACTCGAGATACCTAGTGCAGCCAGGTCCCAATGTAGTGGAGGTCTGCCTCTTCCTCTACGTCCCCCGGCTTGAACTGTATCTAATATTAGGTCATCAAAAAAGTCTTGCGTTATTTTGAATGAATTAATTCGTGTGACACCCATACATCGAGCTTCTTAGTGACTCCAAGCTTCTTCAAATGGTTTATAACGGTTTGAAGACTGCTATGCCGGGCTCTTTCGACCAATTCAGCGATTTTATCGCAATTTTTGACGACAGGCGTAGCGGAGCGTGGCGCATCTTCGACCACCTCTTCACCAAAACGAAAACGTTGAAACCATCGTTGTGCGGTGGAAATGGAAAGTGTATCGGGTCCATAAACTGCACAAATTTTATTGGCGGCTTGAAATGCATTTTTGCCTTTATCGTAGTAATACTGTAAAATAACGCTATAACTCACGAACGACTTAAAAGAAACGGCAATCAATCAGACACGTGTTAGCGCGTGAAATGAGCTTTCCAAAAAGGTATAGCATGACCAGATGCGACGAATAAAACTAGAACTACGCACTTTCAGCGCCAACTAGCGAAAATACCGCAAGACTTTTTTGACAATAAATCTGTTGACTAATAATAAATCTTAGACTGTTTTGTTTTAAATCGTCATGAAAATCCGCAGTAGGTATACATATCCGTATACAAAAACACACAAAATTTGTCAGGGTATCTAAATAGTTTTCGTTAGGAAAATCCATAAATGAACTTGAAAAAAAGTAGGCAATGACAAGGACGCTTGGCTGTGGATTAACAGAACTTGCGAAAAGCTAACGGAAACTCTTTTGGTAACCTTTTATGCCCTTCTCAGTCGATCACACACGGCTTCCTACTCCCAACTCAGCTGAATATTCTTCAAACATTATCAGCAGAAGATATATAGTACATGTATAAATATATATACTCACAGTACTTGTAATAAGACCACAGATAAATGCTGAACTCAGAACTCTGTTCCGAATGGTCAATTGTGGAACGTTGTTGGCAATCTATTTTAAACTTGTCATTCACTTTTAGGTTATCATTTAATAGATGGTTACGTTTAACTGGGCAGATGGCAACATTTATTAACACAAAAAAATCAATTTATGTTCATAGTGCTCTTATGTAGTTTTTAGCGCTCAATAAGTCTTGTCTTGAAACAAATTATTTAATTAAAGCCGAAAGAAATGCATTGTTGCTAAATTATCTAATGCATATGTGGAAATATACTTATATTTAGTGAATCTAATTAGTATTAGTTAATTCTACTGAGTAAAAGACTAATCCGAAATCGAACCAAATCGATCCAAATATATTGCAGTTTATTCTCATATAATCGATCTATTTAAATTAGTGCAAGCATATAGAAGTTTAATACTATTTAAGTTTGTAAGTTTTGACATTTTATATTTAACTATAATTCTGGTTCTACGAGTGCATCAACTGGGGCCATACGAAGTTTCCAAAGTTATATATTGTATAACCACTTGTGAAGCACAACGTGATATATTATACATCCTACACAAATGTAGTTACTTCAATATTTCGAGAATTTCAACTTTGTAGGAAAAATAAACAATTGCCTAATTTGAATAAACAACTAAAAAAAAGCTCATACTTCTCATAAAAGATCTTTCGCATGCTATTTTGGATTGTGGAAATTTCTTCTACAGATTAAATTCGATATATTAGAGTGACTATGGTTTCAAACTGATTTGATGCAGTGGAAGAATCTCATACAAATGTTTTTCAAAGTATTTCGTTACGAACAGCCGATAAAAGATTTAACCAAGTTGTCTCACGATCCATAAAGTGAAAGTCATGCATTTATCGGCTAACTGCAAACTAAATTTCAATGAAAAAATTGTGGAGTCAAAACGTTATGCAAGTGAGTCTTTAACTTCAAAATTAATGTGCATTTCATTTCATGAAATCACTCATTTCCTACATGCCATATAAATGTAAATCTCATTTGAAAATTATTTGCTTGACCCGTTAACACAGATTGGCTTCTCGGCTACTATCGTTCGGCAATTTCTCTGGAGCTGCATATTAAATTTCAATTATGTAATTATTTACATATGTTGTTACGTTCACCGAAATTGCTGAGAATTTCGTCGTCGCTTTGTCCATCTTGCAACAATTAATAGGAATGTTAGTATTGAGTAAGAATATTATACGCAGTAAGTCATAGTAATCTTGGGATATCACTTAACACTTAAGAAAATAAATATTCTTTTAATTAAATATTTAAAGATTCTTGGTGAGACAAGAAACTAATGCAAAATTTAATTTTGAAGTATATGTAAATCATGAAATGAAATGAAAAAGTTTTCCGAAAACACTGTAGGGAGAACCACATACAGGAATCCACCAATCTTAGGCATTAATTTGTATTTCAGAAATGACAGTGCTCCCTACAACTAGTGGTCGACGTAAATTGTTTAAAATTAGCTTAAAAAAGGTAGAAAGGGCTGAGTTCGGGTGTAACTGACTATTTTATACTCTTGCAATTTGCTAGAATCAAAGCCAAAGAAATACCTTAAGACGTAAAACGTCAAACAGAGGATTGCAATTTTAGTTTTTTATACATTTATATACTGTACATAACTCATACACGGACTGAAATATTCGGCATAGGGATTGTTAGAAAATCGAAAATAATTATATGTAGTATATGGGAGTTGGGATAGTACCGACCCGTTTTTTTACTCTCGCAATCTGTTGCTATAGAGTATTATAGTTTTGTTCACCTAACGGTTGTATTATTTAATACAAAGCTAGATAGATAAAGGGTTATATATATAAGGTTTTCAAATATTCTCCTTCCTCTTTTTGCTCTTTATTCAGTACTTTATAAGACGTGTCACAGTGTTTGGATTTAGTTCAAATATGCGCTATATCGTTCGATAATCTGTTTCCATCTAGATGGCAGCTTCATAATATCCCCCTCGTAGAAGCTCATATCCTTATTTGCGAGGAACTCGGACAGCCACTTTTCAAAAACATATTTGAGTTTAACTTCACACCAATAAGAGCATTCGACATGCAGAGGAACAGGTGGTAATCACTTGGCGCTATGTCGTCACGGGTCTTCCGCCAGTTGGCTTATCCACGGTGTCGTTTGCAGCCGCTCTTATTTGTCGAAACCATTTCTCCGCAGTTCGAATCGATAGAGTATCATCCCCCAAAACACCATCAATCTCAAGGAACGTTTCTCTAGCGGATTTGCCTTTAACGAAGGAAAACTTTAAAATAGTGCGAACTTCGGCGTTAGTGAACTTTATATTTACACTTCGATAAATGTTGAACGCAATATCCAAACTAATCAAGCATAGCGTCGTTTTGTAGGTTATGTCAAAACCTTTCAAAGATGTAATAACAAAGCTATAAATAATTTTCAAAGCTTTTCAGCTCTAACTTTTTAAATAAAATGATTTTGTCGGATATACATAAATTGGTTGAGGACACTGAAAACTTTTACTGTTGTCGTTAAAACAACAAATAAATTTGAAGAGTTCTAAATATTTAAACTTAATTCTAAATCATTGGCAGAAAAACGAATGAAAGTACCTAATTTGTGCACAACTGAGGGTGCAAAAAGAAAAAACGGAGAGAGAAACATACTGCTCATATTTTTGGACTGTTTATGACGATAACACAAGTCCAACCCAACTTAAAGGATGTGCAATCAATAGTAGAATAAGAAAAAGAAGGAGTGTCGGACCGCACACAGAAAAATAAAAATTGATAGAGATCGTTCAGTTCATCAATACAATCAGATAGAATTAGGTCTGATTGGGTATAAGTATACGTACTGTTCTTTCTGGCTTGGAAAGTTCATGAGGAGAAAGGCTTCATTCAAAATTGATTCAAGATTTTGGAACAAAAAAAAAAAAAAATTAGCGTGCGAATGCGAACACTTCCGAAATGGTTCTGGTCAGCATTTTGTTAGAAATATTTAACGGTCACTAAGGTCGTCTTTCCAGGAAGAATGGATGGCTGCTTAAAACCCAGGCAAAATTATATCATTTTATTTTAATATTTTGTATTTTTTAATCAAGAATTTGTATCTCAGGCAATAATTGAAAGAAGATATCGACAGTAACTTTAACAATAAACACTTATCCTTCGATAATGTAAAAAACTAATGAAATTTTAATTATATTGCATTGTATTTTTTTCAGTTCCGAGTATTTTTAGATTTCTAATTTCATTTTTTCTAAATATTGTACCAAAATTTGTCTATATTAAAGACAACACTAATACTGAAATGTACATTTGTATGTTCTCTCTTTGATAACTATACAAACACCGTGGCGCCACGATAAATTCGATTCTCTTTTGAATTCGCATTTTTGGTTAGTTAAGAGAAGTTTAAAAAGATTTTTTTGCTGCCAGGTGAAATGAAGGCAAAATTGTTCGCGAAACGCAAAAAATATGAAAAGAAGAATATTGATTCTGGTATTGGTAGCGAATATTACAAATTGGGAGTGCTAGAGGAGCAAGTTGAGCGAAGCATTGTATCCCGCGAAATGCTTTGTTCAGGCTCTTTCATTAAAAACCAAGCAGAAGGCTTTAGTATAGCACACCGTTCCCCGAAATCTGCATATTTGCACGACTACCCATGGGCCGTTATAGATAAGCAACTTCTATCCCACACCAATATGTTTGTATCCATGAAACGTTGGCACGAAAGTGTAGAACATGTGGTGTACAAGTTGCATGAAGCGAAACAAAGGAAATTTCACAAAGCGACCACCGTGCGATGAGTGAGGAACCATACTTGAGTAGTTCAGAGTAGAAACGCCAATACTGTAACAAAACCAAATGTTGTTATAGCTACTGTTACAGGGTGCTGCAATATATTTTGAACTTAATTGGAAAACATAAAGACAAGAAACTACACTTTTTGAGTTCCTTATCCCAAGATGAGAAAGAGCGTGATTGTCTATCGAACCAAAGTGAAGATAAATTTATATTCAGGCATTGGCGTCGTCAAAGCAGTGCTTAAAGCTAATTTTTAATTTCAGGTTACTTTATAAACAACAACATCAACAAAATGTTCTCAATTCAATCATATATCCCTTGTATTATGAGACAAAATGTATATTTTATTCTTATGTACCATACCCTAGTAACTTAAAAGAATTGTACTTCTATGGAAAAACTCATAAGAATTAGAATTAAAGTCCAGTTTAGTTTTCGATGTATGTCTTTTGCTGAAAGGTGTTAAATTAAATGATAAAGTTAAATATTTCAATCTTCCCTACACGTTATAGTAAGGAATAGAGAGTGAATGCAGTGAAATTGATAGAGAAAGAGGGATAGTGGGATAGAAAGCTCGTTTCCTAAATAGTTCCACATAGCCCAAGGAAGTACCTTGGAGGAATCCGTTTTCACTATTTGTCTTGACAGGGGATTAGGTAAAAAAAGTGTAAGCAAAATTTGCTGTGAAGCTAAAGGACTTCCATATTTCTACTTCTAGTCCTGCACTAAAAACTTCCAGTTACTCAAATAGCTTATTAATTAAGATTAAGACCAATATCTTGTATTAAGTACTCTTAATTTTTCGTGTATTGGCGAAATTGAAATAACTGAGCCTCCTTTATGACCGGTATTGTCATATGACCGAACTCAAGATTCAAATTTATAAAACTAGTTCACAGAGTATTTAAAAATTTATTGGAAATAAATTCATGCCATACCACCCTCTAATACAAAAACTAAAATATCGGTTGCAAAATCTGCCTTATCCTTTTATGTGTATAACATCTTTGTGTATGCGAATATGCTAGTATCGAGTTAGATGAGATTTCAATCACACACATGCTGATTAAAAAAATTCTCTTCTCACAAGTACCACTAAAATAGCATGCAAAGAAGTAGAACGGACAGACAATGGCGAAGAAAGCGAACTGCAGAAAGAGCTAGATACATAAGAACAAAGCACTTGCACTTGTTGATTTAGTGTATAATAGTTTTTTTCACCCAACGGTTGTTTGCATAACCCACAGCTTATGGGCTATGTAGGGTTATGCGCTATATAATTGATCAGGACTACAATGCTGGCTGTTCCTCCGTGCAAGCGGTAATTAATCAAAACTAGTTATCCTGTCTATGCTTAGCGCACATGGGAGGTTGGCATTGCAGATGGGCAAAATACGATTACTTCCCCGGGAACGGGGAATCGCAATAGTAAGGACCTCCTGAGGGCCGACAAATTTTAATTATTTTTAATTTTAATTCTCTTAATAAGTACCATGTTCATTTTTGTCGGATAAGAACCACGCCCACTTGTCTTATAACGGTAACGTTGAAACTAATAAAATTCTGATAACTCAATACATAAATTTGATATATAAATTCAATAAAATAAATTAAACAATTAAATAAAATATATAAAAAAAAATCGGCCCACTCCGGGATTAGCAGGGATAGTTGTCAAATTAGTTGAAGTTTTTTTTAAAGAAAAAGCAAACAAACAAAAAAAAAATGGCGAACTTCCAAAAAAAAATTACGATTTTACTTAAAAAAAAAACGATTATTTTATTTAGTTGATCGTGTTAAATTTTTTTCGCATATTTTTTCGAAAACTTCATTCAAAAACAAAAATTCAAAAAAAAATAAGGTCCCCAAAAGTCAATTTCTACAAGAGTTATGGCTATTTGAAAATAAAAAAACCATTTTTTATCAAAAGAATAGCAAAATTCATAACTTTTTTGAAGTTGGACAAAAAATTTTGAAAAAATTCTCAAAAATGTTTTTCAAAGGATAGAAAAGGGTGGATAAGTTTCAGCAAAATCTAAAGGGGTCGGGTTCAAAAGTGGTCGATTTGGTATGAAATATCCCATAAAGATTTTACATTTCTTGTCGCTTTCATTCAATCAATATGTAAGAAAATGGGTACAATTTTTCAACGAATTACTCCTGCTGTCGTTGGCTATATATAACAAGTAAGGAAGTGCTAAGTTTGAGTGTAACCTAACATATTATAATTTTGCAATCCTTAAGGGCAAAGATATACTGTTTTGAGTAATACCTGCTCTGTAGTTTTCATTGAGATAACTCAAATATTGGCCGATATACGTGCATGCACTACAAAGTCACCAGGATGCTCGAAAACCTTTGTATTAGGTGGGGCGCCATGAAAGTATTGACTCGATTCGACCCGTTTGACAGAATTACGATTATTAGGAAAGGATTCTATCAAATTTTCAATTATACGTATAGGTGCAAGGATATAAAAAGATTTTTCTTAAACATTTATTTAGTGCAAATTTTACGATCGCCAGTGCTATATTAGTATTTCCCTTTAACGAGGGAAATGACGTTAAATACATTGAATTGCAGCACTAAATTTGTTAATTGTGTGGATATTAACCAAACGCGCAAGACTACATACAGAGCCCGCATTCTGCTTGGTTTCGAAATACTGACATTAGAAGGACATAAAAGAGATTTTGGCTTCAGTCCGTATTCATTTGCAATCGTAAAATGACTCAAAGTACGCTGAATTTTTCTTTTTTAAATGTGTGTGTATTAATGAGTATATAAATATATCAGTAAATATATAAGAAAGAGATAAATGAACTCACTGCCGTCCTGTCATTAAGCTGTCTGATAACTTCCATTGGCGTGGTTGCTATTAGATTTCCATTTTTTTCCTATTATCGGTTTTAGGTCTTTGGTGTTACGAGTATACATACCTCTAACCTTCTGACGTACAAGCGCTAGAAGTGTTGTTTACAGGAACTTAAAATATTCATGTCGGCCAAATTAAATCGCAAAGATTTTCTATTTTAAAAACCTTCGAATTGAATGAACTCAACATAATGACATCCATTAACTCAATTTTTTTGAAGATAAAGCTCCACCAAGGATCAATGCTTATCGATGGTATGATGAATTCAAGTGAGGTCGATCACCTCAAGAAAAATTTCATCAAGTGTCGCTCAAAATCAGTTGTATCTCAATCAGTCCATCGACCTTAATGCAGAAAAAAACATAAATAGAGCTGATGTATTTTGCTGTACCATAGTCCAGTAAGGTTCCTTTTTATTTATATCATCGTCAGGACCAATGACTGATCAGTTTCTGATATATACATTTTTGGTAAAAATTAGAAATTCGATGAAGCCCCACTGTCGAATTTTCCCTTTACTTTTTCTTGATTTGTCAACACTATCTTTCCATACATTTACTGAATCTACACAGATGTATGATTCCAAGTAACTGGAAGTTAAAAGTATATAAATTAAGATATTACAAAAAAAAAGGACAAATCGAGAATAAATAACAAAAAATGCCAAATAATTATGGGAAACCATTTCGTTTTTAAATTTGTTGCCATTTTTTTATGTCACGTGAAGTTAAGTTTAAATTTTATGTTAAGATTACAAAACAAATTCTTGCTTGACGCCGACAGGCGGAGCTATAGAGAAGCTTGAAAAACTGCTGATGCTTTTTATAAACATGCATTTGTATAGAGATTAGGGTAGAAATTAGGATAGGGTTGTGTGTGAGCGCTTAAATTCATATACCATATAGTGTTCACAGTTGCCTGCGTAATTTGTGTGAAAGTGTTTGTAACTAAGTAGAAGTGCTTGACGAAACGAAATAAAGTCTACAAACAACAGACAACAGCAGATTTAGCCCCAGAAAAATGGTTACGTGGTGCATCTGTAAACGCTCTTCGTAATACAAGAAGAGATCGAGTGTGCTTTCCTTTGTTTTCGTATACCAAATACTTGCTACTGCAGTTTTTTGTTTTCTAAAACTATTTGCATTAATTTAAAATATAAATTTAAAAAATGAAAAATAACCATTCACAATAGTAAAACTGATGTAAAATATTCAAAATAAAACTTTGAAGTATTGAAAGTGCTTTTACCACTTTAATGATTGAATTGTGAGAGTACTATATAAAATGTTTGCTTACACTCGAACACTTTCAGGATTTTATGGTATTTATGGTACATTTTAGTTATCCTCTTGAAAAAAGACTTTTCTGATTATACTATGAGTTGGCTTGATTTTTTTGATTTCTGAAAAAACACTGGGAAATTCTAAATCGTTGACACACTAAAACCCTATTTGATTTTATTATTAAAAACTCCTGATGGAGTACTAGCATTGACAGATGGCAGCATTAATTTGGATGAACTGCATTAATAAGGATTTATTAAGGAGTTAGTGGAGATAACTCCGTTGCTAACTCCCATTTAATCCTCAAAGTTTTAGAGAGTTAGCTGCATTTTCGTTGGCCTATTGTAATCTATTTTGAGAGAAAAGTAAGCAACACTGACAGATTTCAAGATGTAAATTTTCAATAATAAAACAAGAAGTTTTATGTTATGACATGTTGATATGTTTTTGTATTGTAATAAGAAATGGTTATGTAAAAATTGTCCGGCAAACATCCGCAATATTCATCTTCTATCTATTTTCATTGAAAATATTATAAAAATTACAATCAGCTGTTGACGAGAGTCAAACTCATATGGCTGTCGTCTGTCACCTACAAATTTGGATCTGATTTAGTACGCAGTTAATCCAGGCTAAGGCTACCGTCTTTCAAGGCTATAAGAGAGAACTCATTTTAATAAGTCACGACGCAGCCCATTACCAGTGGCCTGTTAGGAATATATGAAGTACTATTTTCTTCATATGTTTAATATGTAAATAAGCATTCCAACACATTAGGACGAAACGCCTGCTCCAACATACATATGACATATAATATTAATGTATATAAATTTAAGAATGTGCACGACTTCGTTTATTTGTTGTATTTAAAAAATAGATATGGGCAAGAGTAAAAAGTTTAAAGCTAATTTTCAGAATGGCACAATAAACATAGAAAACATGTATATTTGTAAGTAAAAACAAGTAAAGAAGCGTTAAGTTCGGCTGCAACCGAATACTTTATACTCTTGCAACTTGCAGGAATCAAAGCAGGGAAATGTAATACATCGTGGTATTGGCGGATTTGTTCAGAATTAATGAGATTGAAAATCAATGAGATCATATTAACATTGTTGTATTTTTAAGTTTAAGAAAGAACCAATTACAATAACTTTCGAAGTTATCTTGAAAACCGCAGAAAAACTTAGTTGGTTTCGAGAATTTGGTCAAATGGCTCTGAAAAGTTCCACAATCCACTTATTTTTAGATTCCTAGCTAAAATTATGAAAACACCAGAACTGCCTTGCCGGACTGCTCCCTGAGATTACATCATATAACAACTCGGATTCAACAATACCGAAAGTATTTCCATTTTGGCACACTCTGAATGAAAATACTCTCACATATCTAAATGCCAGTACAACTGCAGTATGAAGAAGTACTTCAGTGGCTTATAAAAAGCTGAAAATTAACAGAGAAAGGCAAAAGTCACTGTATTGGACTCCAGCCAAGGCAAAATAAGTATAGTTTGTGCATATATACTCAGCAAACATATGTTGCACGGTTGGTTGGTTGACTTCTTCGTTGCTGGTTGTACATTTGCTTAAGTTAGACCCGCCAAAGATGTCAACAGCAGGGGCTAAACGAAATGAACAAATAGCAAATGTGCAGTAAAATTTGTATGTCTATGCCTGTTTGTGTTTGTTAGTGAGATTTAGACTTAAGAACGGCAATTTATCGAGTCATTTAGAGCTGTGCTGTTGGAGGGAGCCTTAAAAAGTATTTAATATAACGAGTGCAATGACATGTTCAGATAAACGTACAAACTTTTACATTCATACTGCACACATATGTAAGAACAATAATTACTTTAAAGTAAAAAATTTGTAAACATTTATTGTCAAGAATAAATATATACAAATATTTGCAACCGTAGCTGTGCTCCCCTTTTTAAATGAAGTAATCGAGTAGCCAAACGAGAAGCATCTTAAACCTAAATTAATTTGAGTGTGCTGTAGAGCTTCAAATCTCCGCTAATTACCAATTAAATAGTGCCACATCTTGGCTTAAATATAAACTACGAGCTGTGGGTTAGCTGAATAATATGATTAGTCAGACTAATTACTCCACTTAATGATAAGCTACAAGCCACTTTGAAAACAATGCCAATCCTCACATGATTTAAGCGCTAATGGGCTAATAATACGTGAGGGCTTGAAGGGATTATATATTTATGCCATCCAAATGGTATGTATAATTTTTTCAAATTAAAATCCAAGGAACATGAAGGGGTTAGCAATACGCTCTTGGAATCGAACCACTTTACCGCACAAAGAGTTGTACGAGAGCAAGAGTCAAGCAGACCTTAAATAACTGTGAAGAAACTTTAAGATTATTGCTAATAAGAAGGGGCTTTTCCGAACAAGATGATGTTAAAACTTTAGCTTATTCCGACAGTTCACTTTGTATAGTAGCTATGTACATGGTATAATGGTCCGATATCGGACGTGAGGGTAAATGAGCAGCTCCCTGAGAAGTTTCATTGGGTGTTACATTCATCATGGCAAATTATTATTCAATTCCTTTAGTAAGCGACTTTTTTGAAGTTTTTGAGTATGAGTTGAGTACGAATTCGAATTCAGCTGAGCTGTTTTTCCCAGTGAAACCAAATGAGCCAATTTTTCAAAGTAATAAACGATTAACTCGACATTTCACACTAAATAATCATGATCTCGCAGGAGCGGAAAGGTGGCGGTTGTAAAACCTAATAACCGTCGACTAACTTCAGTAATAGTATGTAGGTATGCTTAGGTTGCTTTTTATATATATTTCGGTATTGAAGAATAAAACCAAATTTCACTCATCGGAAATCGTACTTAATTAAGACCATTATACTTTCGCATGCGTTTGAACCAATTTTCGAAGCATTTTTGCCACTTGAGTGAGGTGTCTCCAGAACACGCGTTCTAAACGCAGCAATTGTCTCTTCAGGTGTCGCAAAACGTTGACCTCTGTGTTTATTTTATTCGCACGGGAATAAAAAGAAGTCATTTGATGCCAAGCGAGGACTTACAGTGCTTTACTCATCAAATCGATGTTTTAAGTGCTCAAAAATGCAGTTGATTTAGGCTCTCATTCGTTGCCTCAAATTTTCGTGGTGAGGAGAGATCTGTCTTTGGTTTTCCTGTTTTCTTCAAAGACAACTGGCTGATTACCACTCAGAATTGACTGATCTGTATTGTTCTAGTGGTTTGATTGCGACATGTTGAGTGTTTCTAAAAACAACAGGAAACCATTTGCTTTCAAGTGTTTCGTGCGCGAAAAACTTTTTTGCTTATTTCGAAATACCCATACATTCGAATGCTATTTCCTTCCGGGCTCATACGTATGCGCTCAGGATTTATCACCTGTCACGTTGCCATTGACTGTTTTTTGAACACCGTTAATGTAACGACGATCAATCGACTTGAACCTTTTTTCACTTTGGGCACAGCATCAATAGTTTCCGGAACAGCAACATGTTTTGAAGAACCTTCAAGAAGTTCGTTTTGAAGTAAGCAACAACCTCATGACCCAACCTTTTTTGAAAAGTTTATTTATAATAATATTTATATTTTTTTTTATCTAATAAGCCCAATACTTGATCGAAAACCAAGCTTTTTAGCTGCTTCATATCATTAACGTCCAGAATCCTAAGATATGTGTAATTAAAGTTTGGAACATAGCTCAAAACCATTCCTCCAACCAGTGCTAATTTTTTCTCTATAGTTTCTATAAGGTTTACTTAGGCTTTTGAAAATTAATAACGATACAATATCATGTGACAAAAATGTTTTATATTTTGACATATTTTAAGACTTGACATTTGCCTTCTCCGCATTCTCCTTTGAAAAGCATTGAGCATCGATTATAACAGGAAACGTCTGAAAGCTTTTGGCGAGATTCACTCTAACCACCGTAAATGCATACGACATGACGAGATAATTGTTTTCTTTCACCACACTGGACTCTTTTTTCTTCTATCTTCAATTCAGTTGACAAGATTTGCTATTAAATTTCTTGTTATAAAAAGAAATTATTTCCACTCATTACCTGAACAGATCAAAAGAAATCCATCTGAAAAATATAATGATTATTTGTAATTAGAACGGAAAGGAAACAGCAAGTCTTAAGAAAAATGGAGTTGAGAAAAAATTGCTGTGGAGTAAAGTCCTTTTCCTTTTCAAATGGTGTCTCTTTAAGAGCACACTTATCGTAATTTTTTTCCTTGAGTACTTACAGGCTACCCAACAGTTTAGAGGATAGACCGGTATAAACGGTAGGGTGTGGTCTTAAATTGTGTGGTATGTTCCGTATACCGTTGTGTGACTTGCTTGTCTCAAATATCAGATACCAACGAAAGTATAAAGTAGAAATTGTAGGAAAAAAATTCAACGCAAACACTGACATTAGAAACCGAGAAAGGGTTTTAAAGTCATGCTGCCACTGCAAACATATGCGCGGCACAACGGCACAGCACGAGACCGACAACAGGATGCCACAGAAGGCAGCAATGAGAAGCCTGGACCAAGAGAAAATGAGGCATCTAAGCGACATTAAAAACGTTAATGACCATGTCTTCAGCTGCGCGATTGTTAACGTCGCGACGTGTGGTTGCGGATGATGGGTGCTACGTTGGAAGTTTGCCGAGGGTTGAGTGCAAAATGCAGGCAAATTTAAATAAAGGCAAAGGACATAATTTCTACGGTTAAGCAATAAGCTCGATAAGAACTCGATCGTCAACATAAATGGTAAGACATCGGAGCAACATCGCGGGTAAGAGATTACATATAAGCCAAGCAGCAAATTTCTGATGATACTTCCAACACCTAATGAATAAATGTAAGTAAAATGTGCAACATCAAGGAAGACTAACAACGATAGGGTGGTTTATGACAAAATTGCACATACATACGTAACTGAACAGTGCAATGCATACAGATTTTTGGGCTTGAATTGGCTGTCTGTTGTTTCGGCTCAAGGGTGTCGGTAGAGTAATTGCTGATATCAATCACGATCATTTCGGGGACCGCAGAGTGGATGCGAGATTCGGCGCTGAATTGAGCACGTACTTTTCTATACACTGTTTTGTCTTAAGTTTCTTCTTCGTAATAGTTTCTTTTCTATGCAAAAGATTTAGTTCGAATATCATTATATTTAACACAAGAAATATTGTTAATTAATGAATGGTTTGTGAGAAAAAAACATTGGGCGTAAAAAATATGGGTTTTTAATATTTCTCCATACGTTTTCATATTGGCGTCATAAATTTGGCCTTGAATATATTAAAATAGAGTATTAAATAAATACTTATGTTTAAGAGAACTCCATTCATAAATTCCCCATGAAAATGTTAATATCGGGTATTCTAAATATTGTTCTACAACATTTATTGTAATCGAAATATGAGACCAACATGCAACACGCAAGTACGCGCCAAAATACGCTTCAAAACTGTTTTCTTGCATTGTCTGTGCAATTTCGTAGGAAAATGTACGCACGTAATTTTGGGGCTGATTTCTCCCATTCTTCTGCTTCACACTCAGCTCGGTTTTGAACGTCCCACTCTGCAGGCACCCTAAGATGCAGTGATGCTCGCAACATATGCCAGCATTAAACAAAAACAAAGAGGAAATAGAAAAAAGAACGAAGTGCACATATGCATTTGCGAATGTCGAGTAGGCTTGCCAGCGTAACGGCATAGCAAGCTCCAATCCTCTGTGCTCACTTTCTTTTTTCCTCCGCATCATTTGTTTGTGATTGCGTACGTGTTGTTGTAACGCCCTGTGGGTTGTACGCCAAATTACGTGTTTAATATTTGCACCATCGTCAAGGACCCGCATGCGCTCCAACTTTATGCGATGCTTCACTGCGCTCACATTTAGAAGCGTCATCAAGACAAATAGAATTCAACCACCGAACAACTTCCAACCCAGCAGCCATTTAAATGCCGGAAAACGCGGTAACAACAACAAATGTGTAGAATTACAAGAATAACAAATATAACTTAAATCATAAGCAACGGAGTCGACGCTTCGGCGTCATCGTAGTAATGTATTTCGATATTCAGCTGTCGAAGTGTTGAGTTTTTCAAAGATGCACTTTGGTCGATTATGTAACAAAAATTGTTAAAAAGTTCGAAATATAAATACTAAGTTAAACATTATGACATTTTATAAGGTTTCAAGTAATGGCGTTTTGTATGCGTGGCAATAGTTCGATTTCACAACCACAATAATTTCATTTGTTTCAGGAAGCATCATCAGGATACCTCAACTTTTACCCAAGTTACCAAACTGCTTTCACAGACAGATGAACGGACGGTCTCGGAATGCAACTCGTGTTATCATCCTGATCATTTTTAAATATTGAGTAGTTTGTACTTCAACTTATTTTTTTTTTTTTATATTGATACTAATAAATCAATAAACAAATATGTCCCATTTTGGTCGACCGCTTTTGTCATTTTTCTAGAGACATTATTCCGTCAGTGTAAAACGAAATTTCCCGAACAGAAGCGAGCGAACCATTGTTGTGCTACAAGAACTGTCGCAGCAATATAACCCTACATCTATCTATATCACTTTTAGGTTATGCAATCAACATATAAGTGAACTAAGCAATTAGACTCTGTAGCAACATGTTATTTTTGTAAGAGTACTCGTATACTTACTGAGTGAGAATAATTAACAATGTACGACTAAAAATACTGAAGTATGAAGAAGAAACAGCTAGCAGCTAGACAAGATGTAAAATGAATTAAAAATATGTGATTAGAGGGTTGGGCAAATTACTTTATTAAACGTTTGCATCAAAAAATCCTCTGGTTAAGGAGCACGTAACACAAAAATACTGCAGCACGAACGACGCCAACGCCGTTGCACTTTGTGCACAACGCAATCATCGTGCAACAACATCAAGTGCAAATATGTGTAAATATGTAATATCTATCTATGCGTAACATATTATCAAGTCAGCTTTTATCTGTATGAAATTGAAAAACTTTCAACTGACGGTTATGCATCCACTCGCCACTCGTCCACGCTTTTGGAAAGCAGACGCTTGTCTACCAGGAAACAACATTACCATATACCACACTTTTGCACTACAGCTATCTACGCGCTGGCTAGATAAAATCACTTAATGATTACTTGCACTCTCGGACAATTACACCCACACTTATAGCGCCGCACATACCAGACCGAATCACCAAGATGCTGCTTTCGAAAAAGTGTTGAAATTAACACAACATTATTGTATAATTTAATTAATTAGAATGACAAATTTATGAATGTGTTCTTAAAAGTGAATCCACAAGCAACGAATTCCAATTGCAATGACGCCCTGAGGTGCAGCACAATAAGAAACCGGGGTAAAATTTGCTAGGAAACGGATTTGAGGTGTTGCTAAGAAGCTAAAAGCATAGACGCCGTCATTTTAATAAGCTTTACACGCCCACAAAGGGAAAATAATTATTTTAATGTTGTGCAGTAACTAGATTCAGTGTGTATTATTATCGAAATATTCCTCCTTCTCGCTATTCCTTCCCGTTAGTTCCACCAGTTCTAGCAAAAAAAGCCTATATCTTCCCTGACTTCCCCTAACGTTTTTGTTCTCCAATTGATTTATAGACTAAACAAAAGATTTTTGGAATAATAAATAAGACATCTTAATGAAGCAAGACTCGTCTTGATACTTTTTAAAATGGCGTACAAATTTATATCGAAATTCATTATTGATGATTTCTTTAGGAAATGCTTTCTAAGACGACAAAACAATGTTTGACAGGACTTAAATTTAATCATTCCATCCAATCACTAGGTAATTCAGTTAACTTTTTATTGTGTGAAATAAAAAAAAAATCTACATTTGGATCTTTCAGGCAAGATATTGATTTCAAGTTCATAAAATGTTTGATTCTTGCAGGCAAAAAAAATAGTCCTAGGGGTTTTTGAGCCTTGATTTGAGGTAAAGGTGGAGGATGTGGCAGCACATCCCATTTCAGCTGCAAACACTTTTGGTGGCTCATCAAACTTGTATAAAGTCTCGCGTTATCTTGGTGGAACACTTTTTCTATAGATAAATTTTTGCCTCTTCTGTTTGAATCCACAACTTTATTTGATCAGCTGATCACAATATACTTCAAGATTAATTTTGATATGGTCGGGTAATAAACACAACTAAAAATTTTTTGTGACTTTGATCTCTTGTGCTTTAAATTCTTGTAAATTAAATATTAGGAATTGTTTTTCACTTTTTATTTTGAAGTGGTTTAAAAGCGTGTGAGAGAACTAGAATCATAAACTATATTTAATTTTTCTGATTACCGTTATGCTGTATAATTATTATTATTATGAATATAAAATGAGTAAAAGATAAAAATTAATGTTGTTTTTTTCATAGTAGTGTTTATATATGTGGAGTAAGATTATCTTAGAATTAGGTTCGTTTTCGCCGGACTTAGTTTTTTTTTATTTTTCGTTTAATTTTTAAGAATTTCGCTTAGCATTTGTGACAGACAAATGGTGCTACAGCATGTGTATGTACTTTGTTAGGTGATCATTCTGGTGCGACTTGGAAAACTCCTATTCCCAGACCTACATTAGCCGAACGGTTTCATCTTTGAATAAAAATGATCAAATCGATCGCTTATCGCTTTCTGCACTTTATTTCTAAAGCAAAGTTTTCCTCACATGTCATGCACCATATTATCGCTCCTTTTGCTGTGACATATTTCAAAATTATTGATGCTTCTTACTTTTCAACGAATTATGTGCTCTTTCCTATGGGTTCCTTCCTTTTGTAACCAAGCTTTTGCTAATTATGTTCTAAACTTTGCTTCATACATAAATTCAGTAGACAAAGTGTTAGTGTGTATGTACCTTACTGAATTCAAAGCTTTCAATTACACATTGTCATTACTTTATGTCGTTTGTGCGGCCGGAAACACGAATTTTGTTAACATAATCAAAATAGAAACCCCAAATAGCCAATCGAGATGATAAATTCTAGACTCCTATTGTTCAAATCATTACTAAACTCCGCAATACATACACATGCATTAACACATAAGACTTGTCAGGGCATCTAAATAGTTTTCTTTGTGAAATGACAAAAATTCTTTCCTGTGAATTTACCGAAATTGGGTAGAAATATTTGGTATTTGTTTGGGGTGTATGTTGTTCCTAATAACATTTTGCTGCTTCTGTTGTTAGTTAGCTAGTCATACATACAAAAAAATATAGCTGAGAAGCTAACCAAAATTCTGTTGATAATTTTTGCTAGCTCTAAATCGCCCACTGCTTCCGACATCACCGATAGAATTTAAATCAAGATATGTAAATATTTGGAAAATGCTGCCTGGCTGCACATACCGTTATAATGTACTGGTAGACGCGCAGACATCGACTCCAATCAGAGCCGTCTTGAATATTGAAGGCTTTTGGTTAGATTTCCTTTTCCAACTAATGCCATCGGTGCACACGCCAACTCTCGTACCCTTACATGCACGCATATACTTGTTTACATGTATAAGGCGGTAGGTTGAACAAGGACATGCATAATAAAATTCTAAAAAAACTAGACGTTTTGGGATAATTAATATTTAACATATAAGGAAGGGCTAAGTTCAGGTGCAACCGAACATTTTGTATTCTTGCAACTTGCAGAAATCAAAGTCAGAGAAATATCTTTAGATGTAAAACGTCAA
Source organism: Bactrocera correcta (assembly GCA_027475135.1). Taxonomy (NCBI): domain Eukaryota; kingdom Metazoa; phylum Arthropoda; class Insecta; order Diptera; family Tephritidae; genus Bactrocera; species Bactrocera correcta. The sequence continues at coordinate 6,372,912 of CM050322.1, forward strand.
CCAGAGAAGCGAAATCCAAGCAATTTTATACATACATACTGTGATCAAATTGAAAGGTGAATTTTGTCCATTTCTTCTTTTTCAAAGTAATCCCCTCCCGCTGCAATACTCTTATGCCAACGAATTTTCCAGTCATCATAGAACTTGGAAAAATCCTCCGTCGTGATCAGATCAGAGCCTTCTTCGATTTAGCTTTTATATCCTCAATTGAGTCAAAACGATGTCTTCGGAGTGGTCATGTTACACGAAGGTAAATCAAGGGAAAGGGGTGGTTGCTGCATGACATTAGTTGAAAAAGTGGCGAAATTATCACAAATAACCAATGCAGTATGAGATGGTGCATTATCGCACTTCTTTGTTCAATAAACTCAGACATAGTAAAAATCGAAAAATTCACTTTTAGAAACTCACAAAACGGCACGAATATCAAATATTTTGACGCGAAATTTGGTACAGATGTCACTATAGTACATCCAACTCACAGAAAACAAAAATTTATCGTTTTGAAAAATACGCAAATTATAAATTAATTCACCTTTCAATTTGATCAAAGTAGTATTGTAAAATCTACAGCCGCAGGTTACGGAATATCTATGTGTTTTAGAGAAATTCTGTTTTCAGATTTGACTTCGGGGTATGAACTTGCATTAGAACTTTCGTGTCCCAAATGATGAGTCAACCAGTGTGGTCTATGCCGAATTTCTTGAAGATATATCGTCCAATAAAAACGTTTTCTATGCGAAAATTTTGACTTTTCTTGTTATTCAATTATTTTCAAAACTCCTTTGGATGCCGTAATTTTTTGTTCGTTTGCAGTAATTAAACCCAAATTTCGTGAAGGTGTTTAATTAAGTAAAAATTTTCCCATACAATCCCTTGATTCCGATCGTTCAGTTTGTGAGGCAGTTATTTGCTATATTGGTCGGATATCGGCAGTTCCGACAAATAAACAGGTTGTTGAGAAGAGAAGAAACAGTTTCAAACTGATATATCAAAATTTTAAAAAATAGTTCACGTTTATAAAGACGGACGAACACGCGATCTCTGACATTTCCTTCACGGTGATACACATTTCATGGCAAATTTGTTGTACCCTGTTTAGTTTGTGAAGATCTGGAAGAGGACACGAGGCAATGGCGGAAGAAACTAAAATGTAATTAATTAAAAAAAAAGAAGATTACTTTCTAAATTACTACTATAAAATTTACATACATATACAGAAGTAGATATGTATTTTAACCTTGTCGTTCAGTTCAGTATTATCATTTAATATATCTGGTACTTGTTATGAATGGATATATCTATAGACACTAAGCCACAACAGCCTAACTATTGTTATTTAGTTTGTTTGGAGATTCGCTGTCAGTCAAAACGGGGTGACAGAACTTCCCTTATTTACAAGGGTTTAAATTGGTCACCAACCAGAGATTGCTCAATCAGTAAGCCATAAGTTTTCTACTTGACTAACCCACTTTTGTGGAGTCAAGGCCCTCACACTTTTTGACATTCAGTTGTACCAATGGGAATACCCCGAAGCCAAATCTGAAAACAGCTAAACAGATTTGTCATCGGCTTAATGTCCTCCTCTATTTTTTGGCGATATGAAGCCTGTACTGATCTGGTGATAATAAAACGTCAGAATTTATTTTGAATTTTTGCGAAAACCAAACCTTTGGAGTACTATTTACATATCCAACTCTGACTTAGACATTCTCTTCAAATTTTTTAGTAAAACTGCTTGACAATTTAGCCAAAAACACACTCATTTCATAATTAAAATTGTTGAACAAATATTGTTTTCGAAGGACCAACTTTTTTTTGGAATTTCCATTTTTGAAATTAATGGAAACGAGCATGTAACTGGACAACGCCCCAAAGCCCAACTCACTAAATAGGATCTAAAAACAAAACTTCATATACATATACATCGAAATACAGTATTTACGAGAAAAAAATAACAACAGCATTATTATCAAGTACACTATAAATAAATTTCAAAGCATTTCAGTTGTAATATTTTAAATCAAAAATTGCTGAATACTGATAATATTTTTTGTCTGCTAATGACAATAACAGGAGCTCAACCCAACAAAAAGGGTGTTCAAAAAATAGTATAATACGAAAAAAGTAGGAGTGCCGTACTGTGGACGCCCTTTTCACAAAGAGTAGTAAAAGATTGTTAGAGAGAATACATGAAATATAATTAAAAATGTTGTCAAAGTAAAGCCATTTGGTGTTATATAAGTTAACATTTTATATATGGCCCATGATAAAGGCAAATTGGCAAGGCTTTGACGCTTTCTGTGAAATGGCTGCATGAGATTTCAACAACAAATATCGTATGATATAAAAATATATACTTAATGTACTCTATAGAAACAAAAACATCTTTCAGTTAATAAAAGTAGAGCGATTATATCAGCAAAGATTTAAAATCAACACAGTGGAGCTTTTGAAGTTTCGAATATCTTCTGATTTATAATTAAATTTTTTCTACATATTGTACAAAAATTTGCCTATCTTTTAGAACACATTTGAAATTTGCATATATATGTTCACTCTTTGATAACTATAGAAACACAGCGGCGCCACAATAAATTCGATTTTTTTTTTTGAATTCGCATTTTTGGCTCGTTAACAGAAGTGTAAAAAAGATTTTTTTTTGCTGCAATGTGAAATGAAGGCAAAATTGTTTTCTAAACGCGAAAACTATGGAAAGAAGAATATGATTCTGGTATAGGTAGCTCCTAATATATTATAGAGCGAGAGTGGTAGCCGGAGCAAGATGAGCGAGGCATACATAGTATACATTGAAATGCTTTATTTAGATTTATTCGGGAAAAACAACCAGCATATCACATTCATATCTTTCTGTGCCACACCAAAACATACAAACACTCTACCAAACAATGACATCACAATGTAGAATATATGGTGTGGAGGCTGCTTCAAGCGCCAAAAACGAAATTTCACAAAGCGACTACCGTAACAAAAACTAAGAACCCATACCTGAGTAATTGAGAGAAGACAGGTCAATAATGTAACAAAACCAAATGCTGTTACAGCCGCTGTTATAGGGTGTTGCAATATATACTGAACTTAATTGGAAAACACAAAGTCTAGAAGCTGCACTTCTTAAATGCGTAACTCCAAGTTGGGAAAGAGCGTGATTGTCTACCGAACAAAAATGAAGATGAATTTATATTCAGGAATTGCCCGACGTTATCCTATTCAGGTTATTTTTTAAACAACAACATCAACAAACATTTTTCAATTCAATCATATATGAATGTCTTATTAGTAGTAACTGGAAGGAATAACGTTTCTATGGAAAAACTGGTAAAAGCTTGGATTAAAAGTATATTTTAGTTTTCGACCCCAACATTCCTTAGAGTATGTCTTTATGCAAAATTTTAAATTTAGTTTAGTTTTAAATTAATATTAGAAGGCAAAAACAAGCTTTGAAGAAGTGGGAAGGCAATGAATAGCAGTATCGAAAGAAAAGCATTTGATTCGCCGGTACGTATTCTAATGGTACACTCAAATATTTAAAACTTACCTAAATGTTATGGTGATAAGGAGAGAGTGAATGGAGTGAGACAGATAAAGGAAAAAAGGATAGTGGGAAAGAAAGGACGGTTTTTAAACAATTCCATGCAGTCATATTTGTTAAAAAGTACCATGGAGGGATCCATTTTCAATATTTGTCTTGATGGGATGAATAGGTGAAATAATTTGGTGTGAAGCTAAAGCACTTCCCTAAAAAGTTTCGAGTTCATGCCATACCACCCTTTAAAAGCCATAACAGGGATTACAAAATCTGCCAAGTTCCTTTATGCGTATAGCATCTCTGTGTATACCTGAGTTAGATGAGATTTCAAGCACACTCACTCTGATTAAAAAATTTCTATTCTCACAATTTCCACTAAAATATCATGCAAAGAAGTAGAACGGACAGACAATGGCAAAGAAAGCCAACCTCAAACACAGCTAGATAGATATGGATGCTTAAGAACCAAGCATTGAAGGCATTTTTCGGAATAGCCTGCTTTTATCGCCTCCGTCGTCTCAAAATTATTGGCTTTCATCGTCCATTCGTACTCAAAGATCCATGATTCTGCATCTGTTATGACGTTTTCAAAAATTGGGAGTCACTTCCACAAACGTTCAAATTATCTTGGCACACTTGCACTTGCCGTAATTTCTGGTCCTCAGTGAACAAATTTGGGACCATCTTGGCGCAACACACTAATGGTGTGACTTTTTCTTGTTCCCTAAACTGAAGAGGCCCATGAAAGGACGACGTTACGCTTCTCTTGACGAGATAAAGACGGCATCGGAGGAGGAGCTGAAGAAGATAAAAAAATGATTTTTGAAGTGCTTCGAAGATTGGAAAAACCGTTGGCACAAGTGTATAATATCTCATGGGAATTACTTTGAAGGGGACAAAATAGATATTCATGAATAAATAAATAATTTTTGAGAAAACACAAAATTCGCGATACTTTTTCAACACACCTCGTATATCCAATTCAAATATTTTACATTTTCGGTTTCCTCTAATCAGTCAATATGTAAAAAAAATATACGAAAATTTTTAGTTTAGCTATAGTTTACTGAAAAAATAAATAAATTTTGTCAACGAATTACATCCACTACCAAAAACTATATACTGTATAATAATTTTCGCTTTTCATCAGACTTTATGCCGGTTATTTCGATTAGAATGTGGACATTATTCATAAACTAGAAACATGATCTCGGATATATGTAGTTGAATAATATCACAATTTAGCGGAATAAATTATGACCTTCTCCCATATATATCCAATATAATGATTAACGAGTTTTATATGACCTTAAGCTGTTTTTGTTGCTAAGGATAAGTGATATTTCAATGTTTTCATAAACTCAATGGTTAAGCACTGAATATGATTAAAATCGATCGTGGTCGAAGCCGTTTCCGTTTCACTGGTAATTTTTTTACTCTCAGGGTATTAGTAATGAGGCTAAGTGAGTCTACGACATATATTATATTTTAATATGTTTACCTGTATATACTCCCTTTATACTTCCCTTTATTTATCCAGAAATGGGTGTTCCTCATCCCTTCCTGATTTATTTGAAATGTACATATTGTTTGTTGCATCACAAAATCCAGAAGTTGCAATTGCTCATTCGGGTTTTTATTATTATTCGCTATTAGCTTTCATTGTCATGGCTTGAAATGTTTTTTTTTTTCTCATTCATTTTTAGACATTAATATTTTTTATGCGTGAGTGCATCGGCAAATTTCAGTATTCACATTTTTATAACTTTTTGTTTTTTTATTTGTGTTTCTGCAGTCATCTTCATTGTGTCATCATATTTTTTTGCCGAGTGTAGAAAGCACAGAGTTTTCTCAGTTATATGGTCTTCATGTGGACGAGTGTCCTTAGGGAAGAGTATAATTAAATGGTTGTATGGTAGTCCTTTAGCAATAATTGTATGGCTGTTATAAAATAAATAACCAGGGGCTTTGAGAAGAGAGACTCAATTAATTGTGAATGTAAAAAAACGATAAAAAGAAAGGTATATTTAAAATAATAAAAAGGAAATGAATGAAGCAAAGCAAACGAAGGAGAGAAAATACATCAATTGTTATTTAGTTTCCGACAAAACAAAGATAATGAAAATTAGTGGCAGCACTTATAGGTTCTTCAATTCAGCTTTGCATAACCGTTTGTAATTTAAGGAAACCTTTAATTTATTCCAGTTAAAAGTAAATAGCAGTGATGCAGATAACCATGCTTTTTTTTCATAGCTTTTATGCCAAATTTCAGTTGGTTACAGTATCGGAATATTGTTTTTCATAATGGAATGTCCTAGTATATTTGCAATTACAATTTGAACTTGAGGTCGACATGACACCTGGAACAGACAATTAAACCAAATGGTTTTCTATCTATAAGTCTTCAATTGTAAGTTATTATTCTTTTTAACGTTCATCATTTACTACGCTTTGTATCACTCACACTTTAAGTCAAGAGAATTGAAATTTTTTCAGTATTTATTGCTTCACTTTTAAAAGACAGATGTTATTGTTAAAAAGTTGGTGTCTGCGCTGTGACCCCACTGTGCCAAACTGACCTGCCTTCAATGTAATTAAATATGGAAGTAAAGCATTATTTCAGCACTCACCGTCCAACAACTTGCGTTTACATCGGTATCCATTTAAAGAGCTGAATGTCACAACGGCTCGATTTTGAATTTAACCCTCGTAACAATGCGACAAATCCACGGTCACTCGATGGTATGTCTGCTTCACAAAAACTCGCATCCGCAGTCATGTCGGCGGAGCTGGTGCTGAAGCCAAACTTCTGTGTCCCATTGGCTTTGTGGTTGGATGAATTTTTGATATTACCAACCTTAGCTAGTTTTATTGTACTAAATTAAGCAGTATTTCCTTTCCACTTCTTTTTATACTGACATCTTTCCCTTGAGAACATCATAGATTCGTATATAACAGTGCAATGCTCCAAGTATAGCGCATTCAAACAATATGTTAAACAGCGTTTTGAGCTGCAGGCGGTCACGTGGGCAAGTGGGCGATAAATTCATTTATATTACTATACCCCTTGCAACAAAACAATAATAAATACAATGTTAGCAATGGTTTAACAATCACCGCAATATATATATTAGCTTCACCTAACGGTTATTTGTAACACCTTAAACTAATCGAGATAGATACAGACTTTTATACAAACAAATTGTCAGGATAATAAGACAAGTTGAATTCCGAGTGGCTGTCTATCCATACAAACGTAATTGTAAGTACTTTTGCTATTTGCATATAAAATTTCTATTGCAAAAGTGTTTTCATATTAACACTCTGCGAGTTTTATTCAATTTGATAATTCGGGTGGTGGAGCACGGTGCTCGTTCTTTCCAAAAATGTGGTTGGCCGTGGGGAAACGTCCGGCGCAATTATTCCACAGAAATATTATACGTAAATAAAACAAAAGGTTTCATATAGTATATATAAATTTAATATGATAAATTGGAAACACACTTACCACGTCCGTACCGCAGCGTCGTCGCAAAAGAAGAGAGCGCGCGCAACTTTTAGTAAGTGTTTAGTTGCGCGCGAATTAATACTTCGAAAAAAGTTCGAAAAAGAGAAAAAGAAAAGATTAATCTGCCGATACAGACGTGGCAAAAGAAATTGGGCGGGGGCGGCGTCAACATTCTCCCCGCCTTGCAGTATTACTGCAAATGCAGTTTACAATAAATTACTTAAAATTAGCTTAACTAACTTAACTAACTGGCTCCTGCACTTCCTTTTTCACGTCTTCTTTGCAGATGGGGTGGCCGACGAGACGAATCGAGTCTGGTTCGGTCCGGGAAATGCCGCTGAGATGAATCGAACCTCAGTCGGTCATTGCCATGCCGCCAATCTGCATAGGAGTCACCACCTTCCGAGGTCGGCGAGACGACTCGAGTCTAACTCGATCCTGGGTAGGTGGTGAATGTGAGAGGCGTTGGCAGCCAGTGCACTTTATTGTGCCGATGTTATACGACACCGGATATTATGTATCCCAGTGTCGTATTTTGGGCGATGAGTTGGCCCATTGACGCCGGTTGTAACCCGGGCAATATGAGCCGGGAGTACACGTCCGCTCCCAAGATTATTTCTACTGGCGCTGCTCTGTGGAACTCATTATCTGTTAGTCTTAAGTTGCGAAATTGTTGAAATAAATTGTCTTCCAGAGACCTTACTGGCGTTGGTGGTAACGGGCGACGTTGTATTTGGGCACTCACGGAGATTTCTGTTTCTCCACCCTGGTTGTCCCGAAACATTAATTCGCACACTCGGCTGTCTCCACGTGCATGCGTATGCAGTCGCAATCGTGCTACCGTGGAGGCGAGAATAACCGTGGCTGGACTGACTGGACTGATAATGGCCCGCACTGTTACGAACCTCGTTGCGGTTCGAACACAGATTAAGGCGGTTGGTGAAAGCGCAAGTCTTAGTTGCCAAGGTTGTGTTGCGTGCCTGTCTTTGATAATACATCGTGCATCGGGTTGACGACGAGTGTCTCGTCCACGCCTTCGCTTCGGAAGGGGTGGCCGGCGGAACGAATTGAGTTCCGCTCGGTCCCGACAATGTCGCTGAGACGAATCGAGTCTCAGTCGATCGTTGCCATGCCGCCAATCCGAAAGGAAGTTACCAGCACGCCGAAGTCGGCGAGACGACTCGAGTCTGGCTCGATCTTGGGCGTGTGGTATGCGGGAGAGGCAACGTCGGTCAGAGCTTTGCGGCTGCTTAACTGTTGACGTCGGTTGATGTGGTTGATGGGGCTCCGAATACGTCGGGTCGATTGCCAAAGAATCCTCCTCCATTTCTGCCGCCTCGACCTGCTGTGCCCATGTCAATTCAATGACATCGTCGTCTTGTTCTTCGACGTCTGAACTGATGCCATGAAGCATCGTGTGGTGTAGGTTGCCGCAACGTTTGCAGCGTATTACGCTGTCGCATTCAATCTTCGAATGGCTCGACGCGAGGCAGTTGCTGCAATACCGGTGGATCAATGTGGTCCTCAGCCTAACTTCTGGGGACATCTGCCGGAACTTTGGGCACCAGCGGAGTAGATGGCTATCTACGCATAGGGGGCAGTTGATTGATGTCATTTTAAATAATTTTCTAAACGAAAAGAAATATTATTAATGTGAGAATATTAACATTGCATGGGTAAAATTATAATCTTTGCTATAGGCCTAGAAATTAAGCCACGCTGAGTTTGGATATCCACCACTCGAACTCGTTGGTCCGACCCTGGATGTATTTTGCTGATCCTGCCTAAGTTCCATTCATTAGGAGGTACATTTTCATCTCTAACTACCACTAGGTCGTTGAGTTGGACTTTCTGTTGGGGATGTTTCCATTTATTTCGTTTCTGGAGTTCTTTTAAATATTTGGTCTTCCATCTCTGACAATGGTGCTGACTTAAAGCCGTTAATTTTTTCCATTGGTTTACTAATGATAGCGAACACTCATGGATTTCTGGTTCTACCAATGAATTTTGCATTATTAATTTGGCGTGATTTTGTAGCACTTCCGTGGTCCTTGGCTGCGATGCAAATGGATCACCCTGATTGCTATTCTGTTGTTGCTGTTGCTTCTGCTCATGTTGTTGTTGTTGTTTAAATATAAAATTAGTATTAATTTCGCTACAAAATTGAGTTTGTGTTTGTTGTTGAGTTGTTGCTGAATTTTGTCTGTCGTCTTTGCCATTTGTCTTCGTTTCTTCGGAGGGAACGGAACCTGTTAAGACCCAACCGAACACTGTTCGTTGTGCAGCAAGGGATCCCAAAATTTTCGATTTTACTGCATTTAGTATTATTTGCGGGTAAAGATCTGCTCCGATCAACAAGTCAACCTTTTGACTTGTATAGAAATTATTATCCGCTAAAGGGATATTAGGTAACCTTTTGACAATTGAAGGGTTAATTGATCTGGATGGAAGCAGTCCAGTCAATTTTGGCAGTACCAACGCTTCCGCTTTTAGTCGTAAACTTTTGTTACGGGGCGAGCCAATTGTGATCGAGCATACCGATTGAACTCGTCCTGATACGGTATTATTCAATCCTGAAACTCGCGCGCTAACCCTTTTGGTTGCCAGATGTAAGCGTTTTTGCAGACTATTGCTTACGAAGGTGGCTTCAGATCCTGAATCAATCAGGGCTCTGACAGTGAAGGTGCTCTTGTTGTGACATATGGTCACCATGGCTGTACCTAAGAGCATGCTTCGACTGGTAGGCACATTTGAAATATTGGCCTGAATAGAGGCCACGTGAGATTTAGTAGAAACCTCAGTAGTGTCGGTGCTGCCAGATATCTGAGCCAAATCCTCACTCTGATCCCGGTGGATCATAGAGTGATGCCTCTGTTTACATTTATTACAATTAAACATACTCTTACAATTTTTGACTTCATGTGAGTCTGATAAACAGTTTAGGCAGACGTGTTGTTTTCTGACAGCATTTAAACGTGCGTTAGGCTGCATCTCAATGAATCTTTGACAAGTTTTCAAAATGTGCGATTGAGATGAGCACAGTTTACATCTGGTATTGTTTGTCTTGGCGTGATGGGAATTGATGGGTTTGGATCCATTCCTTGATTGCAAGGTTGGTATCCGACCTTCACCATCAGCCGACTTGATCTTGGGTTGAGTACCCAAATCGCCTTTGAGGTTTGATACTCTCTCAAGCGTTTTAACCCGTTTGGTTAGAAACTTGTCTAACTCAACCCATTTTGGGATCTCGGAATCCGAATCCAAAGATTGTTCCCAAAGCGACAGTGTATAGTCCGGCAGTCGGATAGAACATAAATACGTGAATATGGCATCCCAGCTATCTGTATTGATGCCATGTATTTGTAAAGCTGAAATGCAGCTATTAATCTCCCGCTGTAAATTTCTGAGTTCGGTCTCAGATTCTGTAGAGATGTGCGGAAGCTTGAATAGTAAATTTAATTGTGTGTTGACAAGCACTCGCTTGTTTTCATACCTACACAATAAATTATTCCAAGCCAATGCGAATCCGTCATTCGTCAGTGGCGCTTTGGAAACGATAGCTTTTGCCTCACCTCGCGTTTTTTGATTGAGATGGAATAACTTTTCTACCGGAGATAGCCTTGGGTTATTCCCATATATAGCGGCAAATAAATCCCTAAATGAGGGCCATTGTAAAACATCGCCATGAAATATTTCGGTATCACATGGCGGTAAATTGATAGAATACCTCACGGGTTCTACAGTTTGTTGTAACCGTTCAGGTTGAATCACTGTAGAATTCGAAGTAGGGCTTTGGTTGAACGCCGTGAGGTTGTGCATGTGTTCGCCCATCAAGGCCGCGCAACACACATAGGCCTGGTAACAGCTTGTATATTTAAGCTTAATGTCGTCAATTGAGCTTGTGTCCGAAGGATCCACTTTTGACAAACACAACTTGTATTCTGACTTCACCTCTGCCCACAGAGACTTCAGTTCAGCTTGTTGAACTTCAAGAGAGTAGGCACTTTGGTTGTTTGCTGTTGGAGTAAAAGACTCCTCAAACTCCAGTAGAGCGTCTGCAGCTGTGGTAAAGGCTCTGATGGATTCCATTGTTTCCGAAAATTGAAACGGAACTGCAAAAATGTTGCACAAAATCGGATCTAAAACTTGAAATTGAAATTTAAAAAATATTTGCAAATATGTTGCAAAAGTTTTTGAACCAATCCGGACAAGTTATAAATTAGTAGTGCGTTGTTTCTAAGTGAAGAGTGAATTTTCGAACGAACAAAAAAAGTAATACATTTAGTGAAGTATTTTTCTCCAAATATTTTTTTTCAAATTTAATTCGAATGTGCTTGCTGGGTAATCGGCCCAATGCACTTGCACACCTAGTCTTCAACTATGTACACAAACAAAATTGATTTGTGCTTAATTGCTTTATTAAAATGCAATACAAGTAATTGAATAAATTCACAAGCACTTATTTGAATTTATTCACATTCACTTTTGTTCACTGGGTTATTCTAATTTATCACTGCACTATTCCGCTTGTTGCTGTCCT
>CM050322.1:6385509-6421348 GCA_027475135.1 Bactrocera correcta
ATGATCTAGGGCATTCCATTATGAAAAAAACCATTCTGATACTGTAACCAACAGAAATCTAGCACAAAAGCTATGAAAAAAAATCATGGTTATCTGCATCACTGCTCATTACTTTTAACTGGAATAAATTAAAGGTTTCCTTAATTTACAAAGCGTTATTCAAAGCTGAATTAAAGAACCTATAAGTGCTGCCACTAATTTCCATTATCTTTGTTTTTTCGGAAACTAAATAACAATTGATGTATTTTCACTCCTTCGTTTGCTTTGCTTTACTCATTTCCTTTTTATTATTTTCAATATACCTTCTTTTTTATTGTTTATTACATGCACAATTAATTAAGTCTGCCAAAGTCACGCATAAAAAAATAATAATATCTTAATAGAAAACAAACAAAAAAACAATTCAGACCATGACAATGAAAGCAATTGAATTTCTGGATTTTGTGATGCAACAAACAATATGCAAATTGTATATAAGGGGGTATGCTGGTCTACATGCATTAATTTTAGGCAATTTTGGTTTTTTATTGACATTTTAATAATAAAAAAAAAAAAATTGCAAGAAAAAAAAACGGTGCGTCCTGGTTGACGTGATTTCAACCCTTGTAGAAATCTAAAACCCAAAAAACAAGAAGATTTTTCATTAGTAAGGATGTCGTTATTGGGTTTACCATTTTAAAAAAAAAAAATTTTACCCTATTTTTTCGACCTTTTCGAATTTTTTAAAGATACTTCAAATCAAAACTTTTTAAAAATGCTTCAAATCTTAATTTTTGGAAATCCAAGGCAGACACTATAGAGCATTGTATAAAGAAGATATGAACTTGAGATATCATGTCAACCACCTCAAAAAAAGTGGTCTCGAGAAAAACACGTTTAAAGTTTAGGAGACAATTCTAGTGAACACGGACGCCACGTTACAAAATCGGCTCTATCTCCGAAAATAAGTCGAACATTGAAAAATCCTTCCAAAGTCATATTTTTGAAAAAATCGATTTTTTCAAAATCCTAGACCAGAATACTCCCATAAATCAGGAGAGGGTGAGGAACAGTTCGAAATCTGCCCATTTCTGGATATGTGTGAAAAATAAAGGGAATTAATGAGTAAATGCAGGTCAACATATTAAAATATAATATATGTCGTGACTCATTTTGTTTCATTATCAATATATTTGAAGTAAAAAAATTACCTCTGAAACGGATATCATTATATTATTGATAATGGGCTTAGACCACGATCGATTTTAATCATATTCAGCACCAAACCACATTGTGTTTATGCAAACATTGAAATATCACTTATCCTGAGCCACAAAAACAGCTTTAGGTCATATATAAAATCGTTAACCATTATATTGGATACATATGATTTAAGTATACCCGAGATCATGTTTCTAGGAAATTTTATGAAGAATATCCACATTCTAATCGACATAAGCGGCATAAAGTCTGAAGAAAAGCGAAAATTATTATACAGTATATAGTTTATGGTAGCTGAGGTAATTCGTTGACAAAATTTATTTATTTTTACATTAAACTATAGCTAAGCTGAATATTTTCATATGTTTTTTACATATTGACTGATTAGAGGAAATCAAAAATGTAAAATATTTGAATTGGATATATGGGTACTAGAGAAGGTATTCGCCTGACTTTATGTCAGGAATGTACATTTTTGTCAGAAAAGGGGAGTATTTTTAATAATATATTTGAATCTCACAGATTGACAAATGTTTTCGGTAATTAGACATCCATAGGCAATGAGTTTCAAATACGGTATCTGGGGGTTAGAGCAGTTATGACTGTAAATAACCAATCATACCGGCACTATGCATAAGTTTAGCACAATACAAGTATATTCTTTCAAGCTTCATTGTATTAAAAATAGACGTGAATGTGGTCTGACTTGTTGTATTCTAAAGGTATTTTAGGATTATTTATCAATCGAGTTTGATAAAAATAAGTCGAGCTGGTTCTGAGATATGAGATTTCACTTATTTTGTATTCAGGTACTTCTGTACTGAGTTATCACTCTTTTAGTAATTTCAACTTTGGTTCAAATCTAGGAAAAGAAGTAAATTTCACCCTGGTGGAGGAAGTGCCGAAAAGATTTTATCTGAGCAACTGTGATAAATATAACTTTAGAAGTGAGTGAATTGTACGTTATACTTATTAGGAACTTGAAAATTTAAATTTTTTAGCCCATAGATGCTTTTTACTACTGCGATTCTCTGTATTCTTGGAAATAATCCACTTATGACCATCTGTAATACCAACCTATTGTGCCAAACTTCAGCAAGATATCTAGTTTTAAGGGCTTGTCCGGCAAGGAAGAGGACTGATTTTCTTTCGCCGGGACTCTACTTCGGAACATGCTCCTACCAACTGGCTTCGGTAGAGAGGTTTTTAGCAAACGAACGAGGGGTTCGTCAGTTGTCTCCGAGCACCTGGAAAGTCGAAAAAAATTTTCACGTAACGTGTTTCTGTGAGTGGTGCAAGGCGAAAATGCAGCGCTCGTTAGATCAGAAGTACGCGATTAAATTATGTGTAAAACTCGTTAAATCTGCGACAGAGACAAGTAGGCTTACTTAGATGTTGCATTTGAACGTGTATGGAAGTGACTCCCAAGTTTTGAATAACGTTATCACAGATGACGAATCATGGATCTTTGAGTATGAAACGACGATGAAGGCAATCATCTTGAGACGACAGAGGCGATAAAAGCATCAAGCACCTCTGCTCTCAAGGCTATTTCGAAGAATGCCTTCCTTAGCACTTTCAATGCTTGGAAATCGCGCTGGCAGCGCTCCATCCACACAGAAGGAGACTATTTTGAAAGTTTGTAAAGAATTGTAACGTTGGTTCACTTCAACTCAGTTATATTTCTTCCCAGACAAAGCATGTATTTTGTTAGCGCTTACACGGAGGGACAGACAGGCAATCAGAATTGATTTTCATGTTGATCAGCTATATATTTATGACCCTACATCTATCTCAACTTGCTTTAGGTGATACCAAAAACTGTAAGGTGAACTAAACTTTTGTACTCTGTGTCAACATACATACTGCGAATTTTTAAAAAGTTACGTAAAAGCAGCAACCCTGTGTCAATATTAATTTATTTATAGCAATCCCAAACATACTTGTATATTGAATATTTCCATGACTCAAATGACAATGACTAGCATTGTTGGTTTGATTCTAATACTTTATGTGTATGACTACCACCTTCTGGGTTCGAATTTCCTTTTACTTGTTTAAACAAAAAATCCTGCCATTTTCTTTTTTCCTAAAAAAAGTTAAAAAAGCTCACATTGCCACTATTTATACTATTATTGCATTATGCCAATAACCGAAATCTTCTCAATAAGAAATAAGTATTACTTCAATATTTTTTTATGCACCAAAATCCATTTACATATATGCTTTTAGTGATTAATACTCCCAAGACTTTTTCAAAATATCGAATTGCTTTTAACAGACTTTGTTGCTGATTTCAATAGACACTACTCAGTTAAGACGTAAACAAAAGCATACCAATAGGTACATAAGTGTTTACCTTAAGTCTACTTATATCCTAGTACGTAAATAATTGAGTTTCCTTATACGATTTATTACAACACCTACAGTATTGACAAGTGTTATTGTTCTTAAGCATCCATATGTATCTAGCTGTTTTTGAGGTTGGCTTTCTTTGCCATTGTCTGTCCGTTCTACTTCTTTGCATGATATTTTAGTGGAAATTGTGAGAAAAGAAATTTTTTAATCAGAATGAGTGTGCTTGAAATCTCATCTAACTCAGGTGTACACAGATATGCTATACGCATAAAGGAACTTGGTAGATTTTGTAACCGCTGTTATGGCTTTTAAAGGGTGGTATGGCATGAACTCGAAATTTTTATGGAAGTCCTTTAGCTTCACACCAAATTTTTCTTTCACATTATTTCACCTATTCATCCCATCAAGACAAATATTGAAAACGGTTCTCTCCAAAGTACTTTTTATCAAATATGACTGCATGGAACTGTTTAAAAACCGTCCTTTCTTTCCCACTATCCTTTTTTCCTTTATCTATCTCACTCCATTCACACTCTCCTTATCACCATAACATTTAGGTAAGTTTAAAATATTTTAGTTTGCCATTAGAATACGTATCGTTGAATCTAATGCTTTTCTTCCTATACTACTATTCATTGCCTTTCTGACCACTTCTTCAAAGCTTGTTTTTGCCTTTTAGTATTAATTTAAAACCAAATTAAATTTAAAATTTTGCATAAAGACATACTCTAAGGAATGTTAGGGTCGAAAACTAGAATAGACTTTTAATCCAAGCTTTTACCAGTTTTTCCATACGAACGTCATTCCTTCCAGTTACTAACATATGCTACATATGAATATGCATATTTTTTCTCATAATACAAGACGTTCATATATGATTGAATTGAAACAATTTTGTTGATGTTGTTGTTTATAAAATAACCTGAATAAGATAACGTCGGGCAATTCCTGAATATAAATTCATCTTCATTTTTGTTCGGTAGACAATCACGCTCTTTTCCACCTGGGAGTTACGCATTTAAGAAGTGCAGCTTCCAGACTTTGTGTTTTCCAATTAAGTTCAGTATATATTGCAATACCCTATAACAGCGGCTGTAGCGGCATTTGGTTTTGTTATATTATTGACCTGTCTTCTCTCAACTACTCAGGCATGGGTTCCCAGTTTTTGTTACGGTAGTCGCTTTGTGAAATTTCGTTTTTGGCGCTTGAAGCAGCTTCCACACCATATATTATACATTGTGATATCATTGTTTGGTCGAGTGTTTGTATGTTTTGGTGTGGCATAGAAAGATATGAATGTGGTATGCTGCTTGTTTTTCCCGAATAAATCTAAACAAAGCATTTCAATGTATACCATGTATGCCTCGCTCATCTTGCTCCGGCTACCACTCTCGATCTATAATATATTAGGAGCTACCTATACCAGAATCATATTCTTCTTTCCATATTTTTTGCGTTTCGAAAACAATTTTCCCTTCATTTCACATTGCAGCAAAAAAAAACTTTTTTGCACTTCTGCTAACGAGCCGAAAATGCGAATTCAAAAAAGAATCGAATTTATTGTGGCACCGCTGTGTTTGTATAGTTATCGAAGGGTGAAAATACATATGCAAATTTCAAATGTGTTCTACAATATAGGCAAATTTTTGTACAATATTTAGAAAAAATTACATTATAAATCAGAAAATATTCGAAACTTCAAAAGCTCCACTGTGTTGATATTAAATCCTTGCTGATATAATCGCCCTACTTTTATTTACTGAAAGATGGTTTTGTTTCTATAGAGTACATTAAGTATATATATCATACGATATTTGTTGTTGAAATCTCACGCAGCCATTTCACAGAAAGCGTCAAAGCATTGCCAATTTGCCTTTATCATCGGCAATAGATAAGATGTTAATTTATATAACACCAGATGACTTTAGTTTGACAACATTTTTTATTATATTTCATGTACATATTCTCTTTAACAATCTTTTATTACTCTGTGTGGAAAGAGCGTCTGCACTCCTACTTTTTTTGTATTCTACTATTGATGGAACACCCTTTTAGTTGGGTTGAACTCATGTTATCGTCATACGCAGACCAAAATATTGTCAGTATTCAGCAAAATATTTTGATTTAAAAATGTTACAACTGAAATGCTTTGAAATTTATTTACAGTGTATTCGATACTAATGCTGTAGTTATTTTTTTCTCTTACACACTGTATTCCGATGTATATGTATATGCAGTTTTGTTTTTAGAGCCCAATTAGTGAGTTGGGTTTTGGGGCGTTGTCCAGTTGCAGGCTCGTTTCCATTAATTTCAAAAATGGAAATTCCAAAAAAGAAGTAGATCTTTCGATAAAATATTTGTTTAACAATTTTATTTATGAAATAAGTGTGATTTGGCTAAAGTGACACTCGGTTTTACTAAAAAATTTAAAGAGAATGTCTAAGTCAGAGTTGGATATGTAAATAGTACTCCAAAGGTTCGACTTTCGCAAAAAAATCAAAATAATTCTGACGTTTTATAATCACTAGATCAGTACAGGCTTTATAGCGCCACAAAATATAGCAGGACATTAAACCGATGACAAATCTATTTAGCTGTTTTACATGTATTCCCATTGGTACAACTGAATGTCAAAAAGTGTGAGGGCCTTGACTCCACAAAAGTGGGTTAGTCAAGTAGAAAACTTATAGCTTACTGATTAAGCAATGTTTTTTTGGTGACCAATTTAAGCCCTTGTAAGTGAGGAAAGTTCTGTCACCCTGCTTCGATTGTCACAACGAAGTTCCGAACAGACTAAGTACATAACAATAGTAAGGCTGTTGTGGCTTAGTGTCTATGGATATTCCCATTCATAACAAGTACCAAATATATTAAATGATAATCTTAAAAAGAACGACAAGGTTAAAATACATATCTACTTCTATATATGTATGTAAATTTTATAGCAGTAATTTAGTAAGAACATAAAGATCAATTGAAAGTAATCTTCTTTTTTATTAATTAATTACATTTTAGTTTCTTCCGCCATTGCCTCGTGTCCTCTTCCAGATCTTCACAAACTAAACAGAGTACAACTAATTTGCCATGAAATGTGTATCACCGTGAAGGAAATGTCAGAGATCGCGTGTTCGTCCGTCTTTATAAACGTGAACTATTTTTTAAAATTTTGATATATCAGTTTGAAACTGTTTCTTCTCTTCTCAACAACCTGTTTATTTGTCGGAACTGCCGATATCCGACCAATATAGCAAATAACTGCCTCACAAACTGAACGATCGGAATCAAGGGATTGTATGGGAAAATTTTTACTTAATTAAACACCTTCACGAAATTTGGGTTTAATTACTGCAAACGCACAAAAAATTACGGCATCCAAAGGAGTTTTGAAAATAACTGAATAACAAGAAAAGTCAAATTCTCGCATAGAAAACGTTTTTATTGGACGATATATCGTCAAGAAATTCGGCATAGACTACACTAGTTGACTCATCATTTGGGACACGAAAGTTCTAATGCAAGTTGATACTCCGAAGTCAAATCTGAAAACAAAATTTCTCTAAAACACATAGATATTCCGTAACCTGCGGCTTTAGATTTTAAATACAACTTTGATCAAATTTAAAGTTGAAGTAATTTATAATTCGCGTATTTTTCAAAACGATAATTTTTTTTTTTTTTGAGTTGGATGTAATATAGTGACATCTGTACCAAATTTAACGTCAAAATATTTGATATTCGTGTCGTTTTGTGAGTTTCGAAAAGTGAATTTTTAGATTTTTACTATGTCTTAATTTATTGAACAAAGAAGTGCGATAATGCACCATCTCATACTGCATTGGTTATTTGTGATAATTTCGCCACTTTTTCAACTAATGTCATGCAGCAACCACCCCTTTCGCTTTATTTACCTTCGTGTAACATGACCACTCCGAGGACATCGTTTTGACTCAATTGAGGATATAAAAGCTAAATCGAAGAAGGCTTTGATCTGATCACGACGGAGGATTTTTCCAAGTTCTATGATGACTGGAAAATTCGTTGGCATAAGAGTATTGCAGCGGGAGGGGATTACTTTGAAAAAGAAGAAATGG
Source organism: Bactrocera correcta (assembly GCA_027475135.1). Lineage (NCBI taxonomy): Eukaryota > Metazoa > Arthropoda > Insecta > Diptera > Tephritidae > Bactrocera > Bactrocera correcta. The sequence goes on from CM050322.1 coordinate 6,393,159, forward strand.
ACAAAATTCACCTTTCAATTTGATCAAAGTATGTTTGTATAAAATTGCTTGGATTTCGCTTCTCTGGTTGACGTTTTACATCTAAAGATATTTCTCTGGCTTTGATTTCTGCAAGTTGCAAGAAAACAAAATGTTCGGTTGCACCCGAACTTAGCCCTTCCTTATATGGTAAATATTAATTAACCCAAAACTTCTAGTTTTTTTAGAATTTTATTATGCATGTCCTTGTTCAACCTACCGCCTTATACATGTAAACAAGTATATGCGTGCATGAAAGGGTACGAGAGTTGGCGTGTGCAGCGATGGCATTAGTTGGAAAAGGAAATCTAACCAAAAGCCTTCAATATTCAAGACGGCTCTGATTGGGGTCGATGTCTGCGCGTCTACCAGTACATTATAACGGTATGTGCAGCCAGGCAGCATTTTCCAAATATTTACATATCTTGATAAACTTCTATCGGTGATGTCAGAAGCAGTGGACGATTTAGAGCTAGCAAAGATTATCAACAGAATTTTAGTTGGCTTCCTAGCTATATTTTCTTTGTATGTGTGACTAGCTAACTAACTACAGTAGCAGCAAAATGTTATTAGGAACAACATACATACCAAACAAATACCAAACATTTCTACCCAATTTCGGTAAATTCACAGGAAAGAATATGTGTCATTTCACAAAGAAAACCATTTAGATACCCTGACAAGTTTTATGTGTTAATGCATGTGTATCTATTGCGGAGTTTCGTAATGATTTGAACAATAAGAGTCTAGAATTTATTATCTCGATTGGCTATTTGGGGTTTCTATTTTGATTATGTTAACAAAATTCGTGTCTCTGGTCGCGCAAACGACATAAGGTAATGACATAAGGCACTGTGTAATTGAAAGCCTTGAATTCAGTAAAGTACATACACACTTACACTTTGTCTACTGAATTTATATATGAAGCAAAGTTTAGAACATAATTAGCAAAAGCTTGGTTACAAAAGCAAATTCTGAAGGAACCCATAGGAAAGAGCACATAATTCGTTGAAAAGTAAGAAGGTAAGTCCAACATGGTAAACGACCAAAGACGCATCAATAATTTTGAAATATGTCACTGCAAAAGGAATGGTAATATGGTGTTTGACATGTGAGAAAAACTTTGCTTTAGAAAAAAAAATGCAGAAAGCGATAAGCGGTCGATTTGATCATTTTTATTTAAAGATGAAACCGAGTCCGTTCCGATAATTTAGGTCTGGGAATAGGAGTTTTCCAAGTCGCACCAGAATGATCACCTAACAAAGTACATACACATGCTGTAGCACCATTTGTCTGTCACAAATGCTAAACGAAATTCTTAAAAATTAAACAAACAATAAAAAAATGACTAAGTTCGGCGAAAATGAACATAATTCTAAGATAATCTTACTCCACATATATAAACACTACTATGAAAAAAAAACAACATTAATTTTTATCTTGTACTCATTTTAATATTCATAATAATAATAATTATAAAGCATAACGCTAATCCGAAAGTTAAATATAGTTTTTATTCTAGTTCTCTAACACGCTTTTAAGCCACTTCGAAATAAAAAGTGAAAAACAATTCCTAATATTTTATTTACAAGAATTTAAAGCGCAAGAGATCAAAGTCACAAAAAATTTTTAGTTGTGTTTATTACCCGATCATATCAAAATTAATCTTGAAGTATATTGTGATCAGCTGATCAAATAAAGTTGTGGATTCAAACAGAAGAGGCCAAAATTTATCAATAGAAAAGGTGTTCCACCAAGATAACGCGAGACTTTATACAAGTTTGATGAGCCACCAAAAGTGTTTGCAGCTGAAATGGGATGTGCTGCCACACCCTCCACCTTTACCTCAAAAACCCCTAGGACTATTTTTTTTGCCTGCAAGAATCAAACATTTTATGAACTTGAAATCAATATCTTGCCTGAAAGATCCAAATGTAGATTTTTTTTATTTCACACAATAAAAAGTTAACTGAATTACTTAGTGATTGGATGGAATAATTAAAGTTAAGTCCTGTCAAACATTGTTTTGTCGTCTTAGAAAGCATTTCCTAAAGAAATCATCAATAATGAATTTCGATATAGTTAAATTTGTACACCATTTTAAAAAGTATCAAGACGAGTTTTGCTTCATTAAGATGTCTTATTTATTATTCCAAAAATCTTTTGTTTAGTCTATAAATCAATTGGCGAACAAAAACGTTAGGGGAAGTCAGGGAAGATATAGGCTTTTTTTGGTGGAACTAACGGGAAGGAATAACGAGAAGGAGGAATATTTCGATAATAATACACACTGAATCTAGTAACTGCACAACATTAAAATAATTGTTTTCCCTTTGTGGGCGTGTAAAGGTTATTAAAATGACGGCGTCTATGCTTTTAGCTTCTTAGCAACACCTGAACTCCGTTTCCTAGCAAATTTTACCCCGGTTTCTTATTGTGCTGCACCTCAGAGCGTCATTGCAATTGGAATTCGTTGCTTATGGATTCACTTTTGAGAACACATTCATAAATTTGTCATTCGAATTAATTAAATTATACAATAATGCTGTGTTAATTTCAACACTTTTTCGAAAGCAGCAACATTGTGATTGGGTCTGGTATGTACGGCGCTATAAGTGTGAGTGTCATTGTCCGAGAGTGTAAGTAATCATTAAGTGGTTTTATCTTGCCAGCGCATAGATAGCTGTAGCGCAAAAGTGTGGTATATGGTATTGTTGTTTCCTGGTAGACAAGCGCCTGCTTTCCAAAAGCGTGGACGAGTGGGGTGTGGATGCATAACCGTCAGTTGAGAGTTTTTCAATTTCAAACAGATAAAAACTCACTTGATAATATGTTACGCATAGAATAACATACGTATTACATATTATTGCACTTGATGTTGTTGCACGATGATTGTGTTGTGTAAAAAGTGCAACAGGGTTGGCGTCGTTCGTGCAGCAGTAGTTTTAGTGTTACGTGCTCCATAACTAGATGAATCTACTATATAAATAAAAATGAATCGCCAAAATGTATGTACGCTCATAACTTTCATACGACTGAACCAAATTTGATAATTCGTTATTCAAAATGTTCGTTGAGGTTCAGGGATGGTTTCTGCGGAGAAAAAACTTCGAATAATTGCCGGAAAATCCCTAAAAGCAGCCCTTTTTTTTTTCTCATACAAATGAATGAATGTTTGTTTGTTAGTAACGCTAAGAGAACGGCTGAACCAATATTGATGAAATTTTCAAGAAAATGTTCTGTGTGAATCGGGGAAGGTTTAGAAATAAAAAAACCTGTATGCTTTTCGTGAGGAAAAGTCGGAAAATTGGATTATTCCAAAAAGTTAATTTTTTCCATAAAATTTTTTTTTTTTCAATTTTTTTGTTTTGTTTTTCAGTTATTTGAATCGTTCAAATTTGTCGTTGCACACAAAGTGATCAATTACAGATTGAAATTTGTTACGATGTCACGAAGAGGTCGCGCTAATATCGGTCGGCGTTCTCTTTGGCATCAACATACATTAGCAGCCCAAGGCACATGAAAGAGTACTCCCAGGATGCGATGACATACGTGCGGTATTATGGATCACGGTCAATCAGCAAGCGATCATCACGATGTCACAGCAAGACTTTTCAAGCAACAGTTTCGATGGACTTTATCTTGAAGCAACGTGAATATATGTATATATGGTGCTGTTAGATGCTAGATGTACTCTGTTGAGTGGCAAAAGAAAGGTTTGCGCACGCACACATTCTTCTTTGGATTGTGGATGGTGGATGGTGGTTACACCAGATCAAATTGATGAAATCATTCAATCATGCGGAAATTCCTGATGCAAAGAAAGATCCAGTGTTGTACGAAGTGATAAAAACCAATATGGTTCATGGACCTTGCGGACACCACAGTCCCACTTCGGTCTGTATGTCTCACAATAACGAAACAGTATCCACGTGCTTTTCTTTCGGAAACACAAACTAGAAATGATGGATATCCACTCTATCGGCGTTGCTCTCCAAACGACAATGGCAGAACATTCAGCATCCAATTTAGAAGAGTGAATATCGAAGTTGGTAACACATGATTCGTACTATATTCAGCATTATTGTCTAATTCACATTCTAAACTAATATCAATGTTGAGTATTGCAGTTTAGTGTAATCGATAAAATACAATTGTAAATACGTCATCAAAGGAAGCAACATGGCGGTTATTGGTTTTGAACGAACGGTTCATGAACGTTTTCCGACTGTTGTGCGTATCGCAGTTAATTTGGAGAATGACCAAAGAGTGTATTTCAACCCAATTAACATTTATGAGTTTTTGCTCAACTTTCGTCAGTGATCCGTTTGCGAGGACACTCGGAAATACCTTGGTATTATACATAGAATGCATCGTCGAAGAAGTAATTACGCAAAAAGCAAGGGCAAGCAGTAGATGGACATCCAGGTGTGTTATCAATTAATGCATTAGAACGAATTTACACAATCCAACCGAAAAACGACGATTCTTTCTATCTTCGGTTGCTATTAATAAATGTACGCGGTTCAACTTCATTTGAGTCATTGCGTACTGTGAATGATACGGTGTGTGCAACTTTTTAAAAACAAGCCAGCAATTACAATTGCTGGAAAATGATAATCACTGGAATGCAAATGCCTTCAAATCCGCGTCTATTATGGGATACGAGCAAAAATGGCATTGTAGAAGACATTTTACATCGTATTCGCTCTAATTATTAGCGTCAATTCAATGGGTCAATTCCGGTTGATACTTCCGGTAGTTTGCTATCAATTCCATCTGCCTCTTATCAATTCACGAAAGATGAACTCATCACGAATGTTCGGACATTGACCAAATTATCGTAACTATAATTCCTTAAGTGCACGCGAAATGTTAGCTGCCAAAAATACCGATGTTGATGACTTAAACTGGAAGATTCAAAGTCAAATTCCGGGAGACTTGCGCTCATACAAATCGATCGATCGTCCTGACAATGAAGACGACGCCGTGAATTATCCAGTGGAATTTCTAAATTCTTTAGAGAGACTTGGTATGCCACCGCATCATATGCGTCTCAAAGTATGATTTGTCGTTATTATGTTTCACAATCTGCATGCGCCGAAACTGTCAAATGGAACCCGATTGATTGTGACGCAGCTATCGAATACTAGGGGCAGAATGCTTGATTCTACGAGTTCCTTTGAGTTCCAACGATTTGCCATTTCAGTCAAACATATTCAGTTTCCATGGAAAATTTTATTTGCATTACAATCAACAGGACAGGATAGTCGCTAGAGGTGTATGGCATAAATCTGGATATGCTATGTTTTTCACACGGCCAAAAATACGGGGCGTGCTCACGAGTTGGAAAACTATCTTCACTGTACATTTAAGCACCGGAACAGAAACCAAAAAATGTTGTTTACAAAGCTGCGTTACATTGAAAAAAAAAAATGTAAATGATAAATTTAACTTTCTTTTCATTTCAAAACCCCGAATTTCACGCTGCGGGGTCAGCTAGTTTTAGATACAAACGCTTGATAAAGTAATTTGCTCAACCCTCTAATCACATATTTTTATTTCATTTTACTTCTAGTCCAGCTGCTAGCTGTTTCTGCTTCATATTTTTAGTCGTACATTGTTAATTATTCTCACTCAGTAAGTATACGAGTACTCTTACAAAAACAACATGTTGCTACAGAATCTAATTGATTAGTTCACTTATATGTTGATTGCATCACCTAAAAGTGATATAGATAGATGTAGGGTTATATTGCTGCGACAGTTCTTGTAGCACAATAATGGTTCGCTCGCTTCTGTTCGGAAAATTTCGTTTTACACTGACGGAATAATGTCCCTAGCCCAAAAATGGTAAAAAAAATAAGTTGAAGTTACAAACTACCCTATATTTAAAAATGATCGGGATGATAACACGAGTTGAATTCCGAGACTCTACCGTCCATCTGTCTGTGAAAGCAGTATGGTAACTTAGATAAAAGTTGAGGTATCCTGATGATGCTTCCTGAAACCATGAAATTATTGTTGTTGTGAAATCGAACTATTGCCACGCATACAAAACGCCATTACTCGAAACCTTATAAAATGTCATAAGTAATATTATAGGTTTAATTTAGTATTTATATTTCGAACTTTTTAACAATTTCTGTTACATAATCGACCAAAGTGCATCTTTGAAAAACTCAACACTTCGACAGCTGAATATCGAAATACATTACCACGATGACGCCGAAGCGTCGACTCTGATGCTTATGATTTAAGTTATATTTGTCATTCTTGTAATTCTACACATTTGTTGTTGTTACCGCGTCTTCCGGCATTTAAATGGCTGCTGGGTTGGAAGTTGTTCGGTGGTTGAATTCTATTTGTCTTGATGACGCTTTTAAATGTGAGCGCAGTGAAGCATCACATAAAGTTGGAGCGCGTGCGGGTCCTTGACGATGGTGCAAATATTAAACACGTAATTTGGCGTACAAAACACAGGGCGTTACAACAACACGTACGCAATCACAAACAAATGAAGCGGCGGAGAGAAGAAAGTGAGCACAGAGGATGGGAGCTTGCTATGCCGTTACGCTGGCAAGCCTACTCGACATTCGCAAATGCATATGTGCACTTCGTTCTTTTTTCTATTTCCTCTTTGTTTTTGTTTAATGCTGGCATATGCTGCGAGCATCACTGCATCTTAAGGTGCTTGCAGAGTTGGACGTTCAAAACCGAGCTGAGTGTGAAGCAGAAGAATTGGAGAAATCAGCCCCAAAATTATGTGCGTACAATTGCACAGACAATGCAAGAAAACAGTTTTGAAGCGTTTTTTGGCATGAACTTGCATGTTGCATAGTGTTGGTTTCATATTTCGATTACAATAAATGTTGTAGAACAATATTTAGAATACCCGATGTTAACATTTATGCTGGGAAATCTATGAATGGAGTTCTCTAAAACATCAAAATTTATTTAATACTAATTTGTAATATATTCAAAGCCAAATTTATGACGTCAATATGAAAACGTTTCGAGAAATAGTAAAAACCCATATTTTTTACGCCCAATTTTTTTTGCGCACAAGCTATTCATAAATTAACAATATTTCTTGTGTTAAATAAAATGATAGTCGAACTTAATCCTTTGCATAGAAAAGAAACTATTATGAAGAAGAAACTTAAGATAAAACAGTGTATAGCAAAGTACGTGCGCAATTCAGCGCCGAATCTCGCACCCACTATGCGGTACCTGAAATGATCGTGATTGATATCAGCAATTACTCTACAGGCACCCTCGAGCCGAAACAACAGACAGCCAATTCAAGATCAAAAATCTGTGTGCCATGAAGTCTTCAGTTATGTGTGTGTGCCCACAATAGTAATCATATTCATCACTCTATGGGCCATGCAGTCTTGTCATAAACCACCCTATCGTTTTCAGTCTTCCTTGATGTTGCACATTTTACTTACAATTAACCTTAACCGCTATGTTGCTCCGATGTCTTACCATTTATGTTGATGATCGAGTTCTTATCGAGCTTATCGCTTAACCGTAGAAATTATGTCCTTTGTCTTTATTTAAATATGCCTGCATTTTGCACTCAACCCTTGGCAAACTTCCAACGTAGCACCCATCACCCGCAACCGGACGTCGCGACGTTAACAATTGCGCAGCTAAAGACATCGTCATTAACGTTTTTAATGTCCCTTAGATGCCTCATTTTCTGTTGGTCTTTCCAGGCTTTTCACTGCTGTACTCTGTGGCATCCTGCTGTAGGTCTCGTGCTGTGCCGTTATGCCACGCAAATGTTTACAGTGGCAGCACGACTTTTAAACCCTTTCTCGGTTGCAGATGTCTGTGTTTGCGTTGAATTTATTTCGTACAATTTCTACTTTATATTTTCGTTGGTATCTGATATCAAACAATATCACAACGGTATACGGAACATACCACACAATTTAAGGCCAAACCCTATCCTCCAAACTGATGGGTAATCTGTAAATACTCAAGGAAAAAAATTACAATAAGTGTGCGCTTAAGTGTTGCGCATTTGAAAAGGAAAAGGACTTTACTCCACAGCCATTTTTTCTCAATTCCATTTTTCTTAAGTCAGGCTGTTTCCTTTTCGTTCTTAATTACAAATAATCGTTAAATTTTTCAGATGGATTTCTTTTTGTCGCAACCAAACCACTAGAACAATACAGATCAGTAAATTCTGAGTGGTATTCAACCAGTTGTCTTTTAAGAAAACAGGAAAACCAAAAATAGATCTCTCCTCACCACGACAATTCGAGGCAACGAATGAGAACCTAAATCGACTGCATTTTTGAGCACTTAAAACACCGATTTGATGAGTAAAGCACTGTAGGTTCTAGCTTGGCATCAATCGACTTCTTTTTATTCCTGTGCGAATAAAATAAACTAAGAGGTCAACGTTTTACGACACCCATAGAGGCGTTTGGTGCATTTAGGATGCATGCTCTGGAGATACCTCATTCAAAGTGGCAAAAATGCTTCGAAAATTAGTTGAAACGCATGCGAAAGCATGTTGATTTTAATTAAGTATATTGTGTAAATCAATTAAAAGATTTTCGTGGAGTGAAACTTGGTTTTATTTTTTAATCCCGAAATATATATAAAAACAATCTTTGCATATCTACATACTATTAGTAAAGTTAGTTGCCGGTTGTTAGGTTTTACAACCGCCACCTTTCCGCTCCTGTGAGATCATGATTATTTAGTGTGAAATGCCGAGTTAATGGTTTATTACTTTGAAAAATTGGCTCATTTAAATTCACTAGGGAAAACAGAGTATTTTACCCATTTGTATTTGCAGTAGGAAAATTTCTCTTCCTATGTGAATGTCAGCGCAGCTGAATTCGAATTCGTACGATCATCATGTCTTCAATACTCAAAAACTACTCATTCAAATAAGTCGCTTACTGAAGGAATTGAAGAATAATTTGCTATGAAGTATGTAACACCCAAAGAAATTCCTCAGAGAGCTTCTCATTAATCCAAACGGCCAATATCGGACCACTATACCATATGCATAGCTGCTATACAAACTGAACTATCGAAATAAGCTAAAGTTTTAAGATCATCTTGTTCGGAAAAGCCCCTTCTTATTAGCAATAATCTTATAGTTTCTTCACAATTATGTAAGGTCTGCCTGACTCTTGCTCTCGTACAATTCTTTGTGCGGTAAAGTGGTTCGATTCCTAGAGCGTTTTGCTAACCCCTTCATGTTCCTTGGATTTTAATTTGAAAAATCTTATACATACCATTTTGATGGCGTAAATATATAGGCCCTTCAAGCCCTCACGTATTATTAGCCTATTAGCGCTTAAATCATCTGAGGGTTGGTATTGTTTTCTAAGTGGCTCGTAGCTTATCATTAAGTGGAGTAATTATTCTGACTAAACATATTATTCAGCTAACCCACAGCTCGTAGTTTATATTTACGCCAAGATGTGGCACTATTTAATTGGTAATTAGCGGAGATCTGAAGCTCTACAGCACGCTCAAATTAATTTAGGTTTAAGATGCTTCTCGTTTGGCTACTCGCTTACTTCATTTAAAAGAGGGAGCACAGCTGCGGTTGTAAATATTTGTATATATTTATTCTTGACAATAAATGTCTACAAATTTTTTACTTTAAAGTAATTATTTTTCTTACATATGTGTATAGTATGAATGTAAAAGTTTTTACGTTTATCTGAACATGTCATTGCACTCGCTATATTAAATAATTTATAAGGCTCCCTCCAACAGCACAGCTCTAAATGACCCGCTAAATTGTCGTTCCTAAGTCTAATTCTCACTTACACATACAAACAGGCATAGACATACAAATTTTACTGCACATTTGCTATTTGTTCATTTCGTTTAGCCCCTGCCGTTGACATCTTTGGCGGGTCTAACTTAAGCAAGTGTACAACCAGCCAACGAAGAAGTCAACCCACCAACCGTGCAACATTGTTTGCTGAGTATAAGTATATGCACAAACAATACTTATTTTGCATTGGCCGGAGTTCAATGCAGTGACTTTTGCCTTCTTCTGTTATTTTTCAGCTTTTTATAAGCCATGGAAATATATCTTCACACTGCATTTGTACCGGCGTTTAGACATGTGAGAGTATTTTCATTCAGAGTGTGCCAAAAATGGAAATTCATACGGTATAGATGAATCCGAGTTGTTAAATAATCTAATCTCAGGGAGCAGTCCGGCAAATCGGTTCTGGTGCGTTCATAATTTTAGCAAGGGATTCTAAAACTAAGTAAATTGTGGAGCTTTTCAGAACCAGGGTATTGTAATCAGTTCTTTCTTAAATTATAAAAAGATACAACTATGTTAATCTGATCTCATTAATTTTCAATCTCATTAATTTCAAAGTTTAACTGATCTGCCAATATCACGAAGTGCCTTCGATTCCTGCAAGTTGCAAGAGAATAAAGTATTCGGTTGCAGCCGAACTTAACCCTTCCTTACTTGTTTTTATTTACATATATGCATAATTTCTCTGTTTAATGTGCCTTTCTGAAAATTAGTTTCAAACTTTTTGCTCTTGTCCATATATTCTAAAGCATATTGTAACCACTTTGCTTGAAATTTGTTAAGTACGATAAATAAACGAAGTTGTACACACTTTTGAAGTTATATATATTTGTGTATCTTATGTATGTAAGTATAAGCGTTTCCTCCTTATGTGTTGGTATACATATGTATGTACATAAGAAACATATGAAGAAAATTGTACATCTTAAATTTCTAACAGAGGACTGGTTACATGCTATGTCGCGAATTCTCACAATTCAATATTAAAGTGGTAAGTTATCTTCTTTACTTTCAAATTTTATTTTGCATACTTTACATCAGGTTTACTTTGTGGCGCATTTAGTTATTGTGTGATATATATAACTGAAATATAATCCTGCTCTTATAATGGTATGTCTGTATATCGAAAATGGGTTTAATGGGACCAATACTTTCCTTAGTCCCCACTTAATATAAAGATTTTGAAACTGAAAGAGCGTGATTTTTTTTTTTTCAAAATACAGTATCTTTGTGCCTAAAATATATTAATTTGAGAGAAAACTTGGCCTCCTATATAACTAATATCAGGATTTTCGAACATCCCGCTGGCATTACTCTTTAAGATTGGTTCTACATCTTGAAGTATTTCCTTGAGATTGATTTTTGCAAGTTTCAAGAATATAAAATGTTCGTTTGCACCTGATCTTAGCCCTTCTTTACTTGTTTATTATTTGATTTTAAAACTTAATATTAATAATTCAAAAAGTTTTCACAAAACCAAAACAAGGCTACTTTTCGTTACTAGCATAATTGGGCATGCGTCAGAGAAAATAACAGATGCTCTCAGAATTTCATAAAAACCTGCATCAAAGTCAACTTTGACATTTTCGTACAGCTAGAGTACATATGTTCACCATAAACTTGAACAAAAATTAGTTGCCTTTCAACTGAACCTTCAATTTCGGTATGCGCCGTTATGGAAAAGAGTAATGGAGAATTACGATATTCAAGTTTTAAGAAGCTTTTAGTTAGCGAAGGTCATAAATCCGTTTTCAGAAAGTCATTACACATTTTTGCATAGTCTGCTCAGCAGCAATAAGATGGGCTACTTCCTCGCCTGTTACCACTTGCCGGTGATCATACTGCCGATAACATTGAAGTCACTATTCTATTAAGTCTTTTGGAAGTATCGGTGATGGAAAATTGTTATTGGCAAAAATATAAGCTTCAGTAGTTTTTAGAGTTAAAATTACAAAAATACAAAACCCAACTTCTCTGCATAATTCGTAATTAATTCGCTAGAATAGTTTTAAATTATCTCGATAAGTTGACAGCCCTTGTTTAAATATAAATCTGCCTTCCAGTAACGGATCAAAAATAATTTCAATTTAAATTAATTATTTACTCGTGTTTGTCAAAGTGTCATCTGTCAGGTAAAGTAATACTCTAGAATCTTTAAATGTGACTTTAATTGTTTGACACCTGGCTGTCGGTTTCTAGCAGTGGTTGGGACACATGCCAAATGGAATTCACTAAACCAATAGGGTGAAATAAGCACTTTCTTTAAAAAAATGTTCACCTGCTCAAAAACCGCAACTTCGTTATGCTATCTGTGTTTTACTGTCTAATTTCCTCTTTGCGCATCGCAAACTCAATGTTCAAGTTCTATGGCCACGACAGTCAAGCGCAATAGCACACCAATAAATTTTAGAATAAGCAGGGTGCGGCCAAAGCAGTCAACAATATGGAGAATAAACCACTAAAAAACAACCATCGGTTCAACTTACTCGCATTGCAAAAGTGCTCTGACACAATAACGACTCAAATGTGGGACAAGCAAGCAGAAATTCGTGTAACAAAATTTGGATTCCTGATGTTGTTGCAAGATTTCATTCTCATATGGATCGATAGCAGCGCTGATTTGGAACGTTTTGGGTTGTTTGATTATTTGCTAAGATAAAGATATTCCCAATTTTTCCCTCCAATAATTGCTCAATTCGATTAAGGATAGTAACTATTTGTCGTAGTCCGACGACTATGCCGCCCAGTGACTTTCATTTATAATAACCCCTATCTCGGGCATTCTTCTTGCAGAGGTAATCCTTCTCTTATACTGGTATATCTGCATGTTAAAAATGGGTTGAATTGAGCTCCCATATACTTAATGTAAAAATTTTCGAACTTCCGGGTGATTCTGTACCGCATATATCGACTAATATATGAGTTATTCCAATGAGAATAAGAGAGCGTGTTTTACAATAACAGTGTATCTTTGCGCCTAAAATAGATAAATTTGAGCGAAAACTTTGCCTAGCCCATATATGAATTACTCTATGTGATTGGTTTTACACCTTAAAGTATTTCTCTAGCTTTGATTCCTACAAGTTGCAAGAGCATAAAGTGTTTGGTTGCACCCGAACGTAGCCATCCCTTACTTGTTTTGTATTGAATTTATATATCAAATTTGTGTAGTGAGTTATCACCATTTTTTTAGTTTTAACGTGAATGTTATTAGGTTGTCAAAAAAAGTCTTGCGGTATTTTCGCTAGTTGGCGCTGAAAGCGCGTAGTTCTAGTTTTATTCGTCGCATCGGGTCATGCTATACCTTTTTGGAAAGCTCATTTCACGCGCTAACACGTGCTTGATTGATTGCCATTTCTTTTAAGTCGTTCGTGAGTTAAAGCGTCGCAAACATGGAGCAAAATAAAGAGAAAATACGGCACATTTTACAGTACTACTACGACAAAGGCAAAAATGCATCTCAAGCCGCCAATAAAATTTGTGCTGTTTATGGACCCGATACAGTTTTCATTTCCACTACACAACGATGGTTTCAACGGTGTAGAGGTGGTCGAAGATGCGCCACTCTCCGGAAGGCCTGTCATCGAAAATTTCGATAAAGTCGCTGAACTAGTCGAAAGAGACCGGCATAGTAGTCATCAAACCGTTATAAACCATTTGAGGAAGCTTGGAGTCACTAAAAAGCTCGATGTATGGGTGCCACACGAATTGATTCAGACTTTTTTTATTATACTTATTTTGCTATAACAGGCTACCATGTGTGCTAAGCATAAACAGGATACCTAGTTTTGATTAATTATCGCTTGCACGGAGGGCAGATAGCATTGCAATCCTGATCAATTATTTATATATAACTCTACTTAGTCCATTGGCTTTAGGTGATACAAACAACCGCTTGGCGTACAAAACTATTATACTCGGTAGCAATATGTTGCGAATTTTTAAAAAGTTACGTATACGCAGATCGCTCCATTCGATTTATTACACACCTAGAGTATTGGCAAGTGCTTTTGTTCTCATGCATGTATCTAGCTGTTTCTGAGGTTGCCTTTCTTCGCCATTGTCTGTCTGTTCTACTTCTTTGTTTGCTATTTTAGTAGGAATTGTGAGAAAAGAAATTGTTTATTCAGAATGTGTGTGTTTGAAATCTCATCTAACTCGTTATTCCCATACCCAAAGATATTATAAACATTAAAGAAATAGGCAGATTTTGCAACCGATATTATGGTTTTTGTATTAGAGGGTGGTATAGCATGGAATAGATTAACTTCATAAACTTAAAAACTTGAGTTCGATTCACACCAAATTTTGTTTACACTTGTTTCATCTATTCTCCCTGTCAAGACAAATAGTGAAAACAGATCCCTTTAAGCTACTAACTTCGATAATGACTGTGTGGAACTAGTTAGGAGCCGAGCTTTCTTTCCCATTATCCTTCTTTCCTCTAACTATCTCACACCATTCACTCTCTATTTCACACTATAACGTGTAGGTAAGTTTGAAATATTTTACTTCATCATTAAAATACATATCAAATGCTTGCTTAATTTTCTTACAATATATCTCCTCAAAGCTTGTTTTTTTCAACTACAGACTTTAATAATAATAAGAGTACCACAGAAAGCATTGAATTATTATTCATTCAGGGGTACTGTCCCTGATCCCGGATTATAATATTAAGTAAAGTTTTTTAGCAAAAGACATCGGAAACTAAACTGGACTTTTAATCCTAATTTCTATTAGTATTTCTACAGAAGCACAATTCTTTTAAGTTACTAGCTTGTGCTACATATGAAAAATATACACGTTTTGTCTCATAATCCAAGGGTTATATGATTAAATTGAGAACATTTTGTTGATTTTTTTTACAAAATAACGTGAAATTTTCCAAAATTAGCTTTAAGGACTGCTATGATGACGCGAATGCCTGAATGTTAATGTATCTTTACTTCGGTTCGGTGGACAACTACCCTCTTTCTCATCTTGGAATAAGGAACTCAGGAAGTGCTGCTTTTAGTCTTTGTGTTTTCCAATTATGTTCAGAATATATTGCAGCACCCTGTTACAGCAGCTATAACAGCATTTGGTTTTGTTATAGTATTACTCTCAACAACTCAGATATAGATCCTCACTCTTCGCACGGTGGTCGCTTTGTGAAATTTCCTTTATGGTGCTTGATGCAATTTGTACCCCACATGTTCTACACTGTGGTACTAGTGTTGTTACGAGTGTTTGTATGTATTGGTTTGGGATAGATTACTTATCTATAACGCCCCCTGGGTAGTCGAGCAAATGTGCAAATTTCGGGGAACTGTGTGCTATACTAAAGCCTTCTGCTTGGTTTTTACTGAACTTGTCTGAACAAAGCATTTCACGGGATACAATGCTTCGCTCAACTTGCTCCTCTACCACTCCCGATTTGTAATATTCGCTACCTATACCATAATCAACATTCTTCTTTCCATATTTTTTTGCGTTTCGAGAACAATTTTTCCTGCATTTCACATTGCGGCAAAAAAATCTCTTTTACACTTCAGTTAACGAACCAAAAATGCGAATTCAAAAGAGAATCGAATTTATCGTGGCGCCACAGTGTTTGTATAGTTATCAAAGAGAGAACATACAAATGTACTATACATTTCACTATTAGTGTCGTCTTCAATATAGACAAATTTTGGTACAATATTTAGAAAAAATTATATTAGAAATCTAAAACTACTCGCAACTGAAAAAATTACACTGCAATATTATTAAAATTTCATTACTTTGTATCATTATCGAAGGATAGGTGTTTGTCATTAAAGTTACTGTCGATATCTTCTTTCAATTATTGCCTGAGTTACAAATTCTTGATTAAAAAATACAAAATATTAATTAATATTGGAATGATGACCTTAGTGACCATAAAATATTTTTAATAAAATGCTGACCAGATCCATTATGGATGTGTTCGCATTCGAACGCTAAATTTTTTTTTGTTCCAAAATCTTGAATCAATTTGGAATGACGCCTTTCTCCTCATGAACTTTCCAAGCCAGAAAAGACAGATACTTATACGAGTATCCAATCAGACCTAATCCTTTCTGATTTTATTAACAGAACGAGATCTCTATCAATTTTTTATTACTCTGTGTGCGGTCCAACACTCCTTCTTTTTCTTATTCTACTATTGATTGAACATCCATTTAGTTGGGTTGGACTCGTGTTATCGTCATAAGGTGTCCAAAAATATGAGCAGTATGTTTCTCTCTCCGTTTTTTTATTTCTGCCCCTCAGTTACGCATAAATTAGGTACTTTCATTCGTTTTTCTGAAAATTATTTAGAATTAAGGTTATATATCTAGAATTCTTCCGAATTTATTTGTTATTTTAACCACAACAGCAAAAGTTTTCAGTGTCCACAACCAATTATTGGATATCCGACAAAAACATTTTATTTAAAAAGTTACAGCTGAAATGCTTTGAAAATTATTTGTTGCTTTTTTTCTTTTACACAGTGTGCTCCAATATTCATGTGTGCGCAATTTTTTGTTAGAACTCATGTAGTGATTCGGGATTTGGGGCGTTGCCCAGTTGCATTTTCGTCTCTATTAATTTTAAAACATGGAAATGCCAAAAAACAAGTAGATTCTTGGAAAAAAATTATGTTCGATAATTTTAAATATGAAGTGAAATTGTCACGAAAGGTTCTGTCTGAATTTCAATCGCATATTTCGCGCATTGACCGATATTTTCAGTCAAAACTCAACTGTAGACACTTCGGTTCTCATATTCGGTACCTCGGGGCGGACGGACAGTAAACCAGCTTAAAACTGTTATCGTCTTTATACTCACTTATATTAGGTTGTGAAATATCCTATCCGTCTATATGTTGAATTTCGCGGCTATGTATAAAGCGCTACAGAGCTCGTATCTGGCAATACTATACCTTTTTGAAAGGTCTCGACATAACCTACTAAACGACGCTATGCATGATTAGTTTGGATATTGCGTTCAACATTTATAGACGTGTAAACATGGAGTTCACTTGCGCCGAAATTCGCGCTATTTTAAAGTTTTCCTTTGCTAAAGACAAATCTGCTAGAAAAATATTCCGTGAGATTAATGCTGTTTTGGGGGATGATGATTTCGTTTCGAACTGTGAAAGAATGGTTTCGACAAATCAGAGCGGGTAAAAAAGACATCATGGATAAGCCAGCTGGCGGAAGAGCCGTGACGACATAGCGCCAAGTGATTACCATTGTCCTGTTCTTGTCTATGGCGAATGCCTTTGTTGGTGTGAAGTTGAACTCAAAAGAGGCTTGTGAAAAGTGGCTGTCCGAGTTCCTCGCAAATAAGGAGGGAAGCTTCTATGAGAAAGATGGAAACAGATTATTGAGCGAAACAGCGTATATTTGAACTGAATCTGCTCATTGTGACACTTTTTATAAAGCATTGAATGTACAGAAAAAAAGTGGGAGGTGGATATTTGACAACCTTCTATATATAACCATCTAGCTTAGTATTAAATAATACAACCGTTAGGTGAACAAAACTATAA
Organism: Bactrocera correcta; assembly: GCA_027475135.1. Classification (NCBI taxonomy): domain Eukaryota; kingdom Metazoa; phylum Arthropoda; class Insecta; order Diptera; family Tephritidae; genus Bactrocera; species Bactrocera correcta. The sequence goes on from CM050322.1 coordinate 6,410,540, forward strand.
TAATCTATAGCAACAGGTTGCGAGAGTAAAAAAACGGGTCGGTACTATCCCAACTCCCATAAACTACATATAATTATTTTCGATTTTCTGACAATCCCTATGCCGAATATTACAGTCAGTGTATGAGTTATGTAGAGTATATAAATGTATAAAATTGCTTAAATTCCGATTCTCCGTTTGACGTTTTACATCTCAAGGTATTTCCTTGGCTTTTATTCTAGCAAGGTGAATATAAAATTGTCGATTACTCCTGAACTTAGCCCTTTCTTTGGACTATATGTGTTATTAACTAGAGTAGGGTAATTTTGGATAGAAAACTAAGCGAATTAATGCTTAAGACTTCAGAATAAGTACTGGCATATCAGAAACTGGTGGACTTTTGCATGTGAACTGCGCTAATGTGTTTTCGGAAAATTTTTTTCGTTTCATAAGATGATTTACCTATATTTTTAAATTAAATTCTGCATTAGTTTCTTTTTTCACCAAGAATCTTTAAATATTTAACTAAAGTATATTTATTTTCCTAAGTGTTTAAAACTGATATCCCAGGATTACTAAGACTTACTGTATATAATATTCTTACTCAATACTAACATTACTAGTAATTGTTGCAATATGGACAAAGTGACGACGAAATTCTCAGCAATTTCGATAAACGTAACTACATATGTAAATAATTGCATAATTGCAATTTAATATGCAGCTCTAGAGTATTTGGCGAACGATAGTAGCCGAGAAGCCAATCTATGTTAATGGGTCAAGCAAATCATTTTCAAATGAGTTTTGCAATTATATGGCCTGTAAGAAATGAGTGAATTCGTGAAATGAAATACACATGACTCCACAATCTTCTCATCGAAATTTAATTTGCAGTTAGCCGATAAATGCATGACTTTCACTTTATGGATCGTGAGTTCACAACTTGGTTAAATTTGTTTGTTGGCTGTTCGTAACGAAAAACTTTGAAAAACATTTGTATGAGATTCTTCCACTGTTTCAAATCAGTTTGAAGCTATAGTCACTCTAATATATCGAATTTAATCTGTAGAAGAAATTTCCACAATCCAAAATTGCATGCGAAAGATCTTTTATGAGAAGAATGAGCTTTTTTTTAATTGTTTATTCAAATTAGGCAATTGTTTGTTTTTCCTACAAAGTTGAAATTCTCGAAATATTGAAGTAATTACATTTGTGTAGGATGTATAATATATCACGTTGTGCTTCACAAGTGGTTATACAATATATAACTTTGGAAACTTCGTATGGCCCCAGTTGATTCACTCGTAGAACCAGAATTATAGTTAAATATAAAATGTCAAAACTTACAAAAATAAATAGTATTAAACTTCAATATGTTTGCACTAATTTAAATAGATCGATAATATGAGAATAAACTGTAATATATTTGGATCAATTTGGTTCGATTTCGGATTAGTCTTTTACTCAGTAGAATTAACTAATACTATGAATTGGATAATTTAGCAACAATGCATTTCTTTCGGCTTTAATTAAATAATTTGTTTCAAGGCAAGACTTATTGAGCGCTAAAATTACATAAGAGCACTATGAACATAAATTGATTTTTTGGTGTTAATAAATGCTGCCATCTGCCCCGTTAAACGTAACGATCTATTAAATGATAACCTAAAAGTGAATGACAAGTTTAAAATAGATATTTATTGCCAACAACGTTCCACAATTGGCCATTCGGAACAGAGTTCTGATTTCAGCATTTGTCTGTGGTCTTATTAAAAGTACTGTGAGTATATATATTTATACATGTACTATATATCTTCTGCTAATAATGTTTGAAGAATATTCAGCTGAGTTGGAAGTAGGAAGCCGTGCCTGATCGACGGAGAAGGGCAGAAAAGGTTACCAAAAGAGTTTCCGTCAGCTTTTCGCAAGTTCGGTTAATCCACAGCAATGCGTCCTTGTCATTGCCTACTTTTTTGCGAGTTCATTTGTGGATTTTCCTAACGAAAACTATTTAGATACCCTGACAAATTTTGTGTGTTTTTGTATACGGATATGTATACCTACTGCGGATTATCATAACGATTTAAAACAAAACAGTCTAAGATTTATTATTTGTCAACAGTCTAAGATTTATTGTCAAAAAAGTCTTGCGGTATTTTCGCTAGTTTGCGCTGAAAGCGCGAAGTTCTAGTTTTATTCGTCGCATCTGGTCATGCTATACCGTTTTGGAAAGCTCATTTCACGCGCTAACACGCGTCTGATTGATTGCCGTTTCTTTTAAGTCGTTCGTGAGTTATAGCGTTATTTTACAACACTGGTACTACTACGAAAAAGGCAAAAATTCATTTCAAGCCGCCAATAAAATTTGTGCAGTTTATGGACCCGATACACTTTCCATTTCCACCGCACAACGATGGTTTTAATGTTTTCGTTCTGGTGTAGAGGTGGTCGAAGATGCGCTACGCTCCGGAAGGCCTGTCGGCGAAAATTGCGATAAAATCGCTGAATTGGTCGAAAGAGACCGGCGTAGTAGTCATCAAACCGTTATAAACCATTTGAAGAAGCTTGGAGTCACTAAGAAGCTCGATGTATGGGTGCCACACGAATTGATTCATTCAAAATACCGCAAGACTTTTTTGATAACCTAATATTAGACACAGTTCAACCCGGGGGACGTAGAGGAATAGGCAGACCTCCACTTCATTGGGACCTGGCTGCACTAGGTATCTCGAGTTGGCGCCTAATTGCAAAAAGAAGAAACGTCTATCCCGGTGTTGTAAACTCCAACGCCGATAAAGAAGAAGAAGAGGGGCTTGCATGAAACGAATTTGCAGCTGCATGTTAAAATCACTTATAGCGATGACGCTAAAGCAACAGCTTTTTTGCCATTATTACAACATGACGATTTATGTTACACAAATTTGTAGTTACCGCATTATGCGGCTTTTAAAAGTCTATTGGTTTAAAAGCTGTTTGTGAGTTGAATGGCAGCTTGTCGTGGTGACGGTTTAAGTAAATGTGAATCTTTGCTTTGCAGCATAGGGTTAGAGCGCGTGCGAGTGCTTGATGGCGGTGCAAATATTAAACACGCAATTTGTCGCATATGGCGTAGAATATTTGAAGTGGTACGCGTACATACGCCAACAAACAATCTGAGAGTGAAACACAAAAGAAGGAGAGCTTGCAATGCTGTCACGCTAACTCGCCTACTGAATGGCTCAATGCGCTTTTGAACGACAAGCACTTCTTACTTTATTTTTGTGCATATGTGCGCGAGCCTCTGCACCTCAAATTAATGTGCGTGTGTCTGCGAAAGGTGCTTAAATGCAATCAACCTCAGCACTCAAAGCGATATGATTTTATCATCAGCCACAATCATCGTTTTTCATTTTGATTTAAATCTTTGGACTCCGTACTCTCGTGTTCATCAGCTTCTCAAATGCTTTACTGCCACACATAGCTCTTAAGTGTACCCATCGTGCCGTGCAAGATTCCTCAGAGATTCGCAGCGCAACTTTCATGCAACTCCTTAACCGTTACGCTGTTCCGTTGTTTTACCTTTTATACTGGAGTTTGCTTCCATTTTTTTCTTTCCTTTTTTCTCTTCCCTGGCTCTTCCTGACATTATGACTTCTGCTTGTATTTCTATGTGCAGTGCCTGCATTTTGGCCTAGCTAAAGACATCGCCATTACCGCTTGTAATGTTGTTTAGATGCCTTATACCAGGCTGCTCACTGCTCTCCGCACTTTGTTTCGTGCTGCAACCCATAGCACAAGACCACATACCTGAAGTTCAATACTGGTCATCTGCCTAATTCCTGGCCAGCCCTGTAAGTATTTACGCCCCAACGCTACAAGACAATCGGCGGCGTTTCTTTGTAAACTCAAGGAAAAAAATACGCCAACTTTGCGCTGAAATAGATAACACGAAGAAGGAGAACACAGCTATTTGTTTTCTCAATTTTTGTCCCTTTACTCGTCTTTTGCTGTTTTCCTTTTCAATTAATCGGTAAATTTTTCCTACCGGTTTCCGTTGATCCATTCAGGTAATGAGCAAAAATCATTTCTTAAGTATTTTTATGACAAGAAATTTGATGACAAACCTGACCAGCTGAATTGAGAACAAAGGGGTGAGAGGAAACAATTATCTCTTCATGTCTTATGGCTTTTCTGGAGTCTGATTTAATTAGCTCGTCAATCCTCCCAAGTTTTCCTCTCATAATCAGTACTTAATGAACTTTAAAATGGCAAGCGAAGACTGCACATGAGCCAATACTCTAACATAGCCTCTTGATAACGATCGAACGTTAATAATGGAGTTGTAAAATAAATCACCATATACAACTTCCTAATTATATGGTAAAAGTGAGCTGACAAGCAGCGGTATCGTTATCAGTTATCAATAACCCAAGTAAACTTTATTTCTACGAAACTAAAGGTATAACTCTGCGACATGTAGGTTACGAGAGCTGAAAGAATATATTAGGGAAAAGCACAAAGCCATTCCGTCTTTTCGGAGCTCTTATCGTCATTTATAAACTGAAGTTCGACCAAAAATCACAGCAAGCTTTTAGTATAAATAACCTTCGTACCTAACATTTGATATCTGAAAGGGACTTCTGACGAATTAACGAATGTGAAAGAAGAAATATCTCCATCTACTGTTAGGGGACTTGGTCGATGGGTTTTTATGACCGTCAGCATTTAAGCCGACTCTGAGTAAAAATGGTGATTTTTCTGTGTTCTTTATGCGTTAATTACTTGTACTGACTAAGGTTTTTATTTCTCATCCTCTGTTAGTATCAGCTCGTTCCACAATAAGTACTCTCCGTGATGGAGCTTTTGTTTCAACTCAGAACACAGATTAAGCTGTATTTGACTTCGATCTAATGCATACGTTATGCGAACTTCCCACGACTTTAATACTCAAGGACTTATTCCACATAGTCGATTATTCTATTTGAGCTTTGAAGATTCCGTAGTACAACCTTTCATCTTCAACCTCGAGAACTCACTTAAAATTATAGACATTTGTAAATAAAGGAAGCCATTTATAACTATACAGAGACCCTTTTTTTGGCTGTAGAAATTACATTTCCCGAAAATTTTAAAGTAACTATAACTTACACCTTTCAGTTTGGATTTAATGCTTCAATTCTGCGTGAAGTGATCACATTGTTAAATAAACGAAAGTACTCATAAAGCTCAGCATCGCATATAGCTTTCTAGTTGTAAAGCAGAACCTGCAGTGGTCCAAATCAAAGGTCACGCTTGATTAAGCTCCCGTCCCATAAAAGTTGGGTGTATGTATGTATATGAACAAAATGGATAAATTCATAGCTAACAAAATAACATCTATTGATAATTATATGTTACCTTTAATCTCATGGCTTTTCACAATGTCTTGACTTTGGCTCCAGGGCTATTTCTTGTATGGTAAGGCTGCTTGATTTCTGAGAAGTAGTTATTTGGCCTGGAAAGCAACTCTTTATATTCTTCATGATTTTTATCAATTTAGGTTTGAATTTTCGAAAATTTGATACACCGTTATCAATTCATGTACGTAAAGAAAACCACAGAGTTTAAATATCATAAATATGTTCGCCAAAGCCTTTCCAAGCCCTCACAAATTTGCGCTTTAATCATATGAGGGTTGGTATTGTTTGTGACGTATTCAATTAGCCCACGGCTTGTGGTTAATAATTACGTCAAGATTATGCGGTACTCAGCCAGTAATTAGCTCAGATCTTCAGCTGTCCTCACTCACTTAACTCACTTAAATTAATTTATTTTGTAATTTTTTTTCGTGTAGCTACCGCAGACTTCACTCAAACGAGGGAGCTAATTAATAAACAACATTTGTATATATACATGAATATATAATTATATATATTCTTGAAAATAAATGTTTACAGATTTATTACTTAAAATAAGTTTGGGATTTAAGTAAGTAGTATGGATGAGAAAGTTAGTGTGTTTATGTGAACAAGTCATTATTCTTTATATGCCTTTTTAATGTTGACTGCTTCTAACAGCACAGCACACACGACTTCAATCCAGTCGCTAAATTGTCGTCTTTAAGTCTAATACTCAGTAACACACACACGGTAATAAACATTATAGTTCTGATGCACATTTTTTATTTGTCCATTTCGTTTATTTGCTTTAGGTTCCTGCTGATGACTTCTTTGGCGGGTGCACCTTATGAAGCAATCAACATGTTAACCAACCAACCGTGCAACATATGTTTGCTAGAGAACATGTATCTACATATCGACACCTGAATTGCAAAATAGCGTAACATCACTTTTCATAGGTTCACAGGAGAAGCAAAAAAAAACAGTACAAAAGAAAACCACTTGAGATATTGGAACAAAATCTTCAAATATGAGTTAAAATTAAACTATAAGTACATCTTAGATAAAATACAGGGTAGGCCATTTAAAGTTGACCCATCTGGCAACGCTGTAACTTTTAACAGCGCTGACAAATCGGCTAATGTCATACCGCGTTAGAAGCGTCATTCGAAGACAATTTATACCATGGAACAGTACACTCCAAAAGAACGCGCTGAAATTGTTCAGCTTTATATTCAAAATAACTTTTCAATTGTGTTAACTCAACGTGCGTTCCGCAAAAAAAATAAAGTGAAAAGTGCTCCAGTTAAGAACACAATTAAGTCTTTATACGCAAAATTTGTGAACACCGGTAATCTCAGTAATGCCAGTCATGCATCCAGACAACGCACAAGACGTTCTGATGAAAATATCGAAGCTGTACGAGCCAGTATTGAGGAGACTCCATCGACATCGAGTTATCGCCGCTCTCAGGAATTAGACATCTCTCGCACCACTCTCCGACGCATAATTCATAAAGATTTGAAGATGTTTCCATATAAAATTCAAATGGCACAAAAACTAAACCCAGCTGATTATCCGCGACGCCTTAATTTTGGCAAATGGGCAAATGGGTCAACTTTAAATGGCCTACCCTGTATAAAGAAAAAATAAAGCAATTTTATAGGAGGTGTCTAAGGTTATTTTAAATTTTTATTTCTGAAACGAAATAACGTATAATCAATCAAAATTTGAATAAAATTAAATAAATTGAAAACATTTTTTTTTTAGTTTTAAGTAAAAACAGTTTTTCATATTTCATGTTATTTTTGTTATTAATGTACACATAAGTACTAGAAAAAGTTAAATTAGTTCAAGCCAAAAAAATTAGGATAATGTTTAATTATTATTTATTAAACAATTAATTATTCAGAATATATATTATTATAAAGGTAATAACAGTTTGCTGGAATCAAAGCTTTTAAGTTCTGCAGATGTTGACATTTCTTCTTAGTTATTGTTAAACTTGTTTGCAAAAGATTAGGCTGCTGAACTCCTAAAAAAACATCGGTCTGAACACTCGGAAAAACCTCACTCAGATTGACTTCATACCGGATCACTTGGATCATGGAGTCGGTAAACCGAACTCTAGTGGCTCCTTCTCTACTCATATGTATACGGAGGGAGTTGTGGGTATGAAGAAGCCGTTAGAGAAAAGGGACAATAAGCTTCTTCACGAATGGGTCAAAGCTTGTGGGGAAGGTTGGTGGAGGGGTCTACTATCAGGAGCTCTCTATCAACTCCAGTTTCAGACTGCCTAACTATTGCAGTGCCTTCCAGACGGAAATTGGTGCCATTAAGGTAGTAGTAGATTTACTACACCGGAGACCAGCCTTCTTCAAAGAATTAACCATCCACTCACAAGGCAGAGCGGCGATTCTAGCCTTGAACTCATCAACAACGCGTTCAGAGCTGATCGAAGACTTAACCTCGCTATCATAGCATCGAGTGTCTTTGCGACAAGTCTGATATGGGTGCAAGACCACAGCGGAATCACAGGAAACTGTAAAGCTCATGAGATAGCAAGAAAAGACACACTTGAACCGCTGTCGGTAGAATGGGAGTAGATCTGTACGTATATTCTTCTATTACTGAATACCTGGGCCTCGCGGAAGCTTGGCCAACGCTGAGCCAGCATCGGTACTTGTACATTCGTAAAAGCTTTTTGACCCAAGATAGATCGCAGAAGTTCTAGCGATCTCTTTGCCCTCAGTAAGGCTAGCCTCTCATCGGCATTTAACAGACTGTAAGATTGGAAATCTTACCGGACACCGTCAGAAGTTGAATGGAAGAAGATTAAGTGGAAACAACTCAACACTTCCTTCTTGACTGTCTCGTGTTAGGGAGATCGAGACTTAATCACTTGTGGGTACATACCTTCAGTCATCCCACCGAACTGACGGGAATGGAAATTAAACGCCTGCGGAAATTTGTATTGCCTAATAAGCCTTTTGGTAATTAATAAGTTCGAACACAAGTTCTTCTTTTATATAGCCTCAGAAAGGACTACATAAATGTAGTGGCCCACGCACGATCTTTGATCAGAAAGGTAACCTAACCTAACCAAAGCATTGGCCATAATCACTAAATCTAAACATAAACAATAAATCAAGGCTAACTTCGATCAAGCTCTTAATGATACGTTTTTTTAATTATTTAATATAGCTTGGATTTTTCTGATCGCAGAAGCTTAAAATTTGTGACACATATACAATATGATGTGGTGAATCGTAATCATTAAAAATCTCACTCTTGAATTTTTTGATGATACGTTATTTTGCGTTTTATAGACTTATTTTGCCTTGGCCGGTGTCCAGTGCAGTTACTCTTTGCCCTTTTCTGTTATTTTCAAGGTATTTATAAGCCACTGAACTAATTCTTGCGTTTATACAAGTCGTATAAACATACGAGGATATTTTGGTTTAAACGGCAGAAAATGGTTTTAGATATATCTCAGATTCTGTCAATGCAACAATTCAAATTACTGAACTAGCATTGCTGTATGGTGTAAGTTCAGGGAGGACTCCGACAGTTTTGTTCTGGGGTGTTCAAGCTTTCAGCTAGGTGTTCTTCTCTTTCTTTATTGGCGTAGACACCGCTTTCGCGGGTATAACCGAGTTTACAATAGCCAATACGGCCCAGTTGTTTTTCTTTTTTTCTGGTTTCGCTGCCAGAAAATCAAGCGTTCTTTAAACAAGTAAATTACGGAACTTTTCAAATCTCTTCAATAATTTCCTTTCGAAAAGTCTTTTAAATGGTTTGCGGCATTTTTTTGAGGTTTTAAGGATATTTAAACCGATATGAAATTGTTCATTAAGTTCGAGAAATTATTAATTGCAATTTACAGTATTTATTGAAATATACTTTCTCTAAAGTATGGGAATAAAATATCTCACAGATTTTATCATTATTAAGAATTTGATATGTGCAGTCCAACTGTACAACTGGGAAAAATGCACTCAGAATCGCTTTTTCTTTCGAATCGCCTTATAGTATACCTTGTGACCATTTATTTTGGGACTACACCAAAAAGCATTTATTCGCAAGACAGAAAGAGTGAGTGAAAAGTAGCGAAAAATATCTGTCAGCTCTTTTATTGATCGTTAAATTCTCTATAGAAATACTTTTTTATTTTAACTACACAATCAAGTAAGGAAAATATTTATATGAGAAATAAAAAAAATACTTTAATTCGCTCAAAATTTATTTGAATTTTTTTTTGTAATTTCAGACATTATTTTCACGGCATCTAAGGAGTAAAAATAAAACAAAAGTTTTGTCTTGTTGTTCGTAGACTTCATTTTCTTTCTTCATGCATGATTTAGTTATACACAAATGCACGCAAAGTTCTCGGGCAACTGAGAACAATATATGTTATGTGAACTCAAGAACTTAGCACACAACCCTTTCCTAAATTCTACCATAATGTCTATACAAATTTTTTCTAGTTTATTTTGTAATTTTATTCTCGTAGGAAACATAAAATGTAAACTTTGTTTCTCTTGACATAAAAGAGCAATGGCAATAAATTTAGAAGCGAAATGCATTCGCAAAATTAGATACTTAGCATTACATCTCTTTTGGAGCTAAATACTTTGGAGCTCTTTTGTTTGAACGGACTCAAATTATGGAGAAAATCTCATTTGACACCTTTTACGATAGCCCCTACGCGTTATCGATTCTTTACTTTATTTGCCTTTTCATGGAACATTTATTCACGTTTTGTCTTTTTTGTTTATAATATCCCCATTTTAATACTTTTAACATTTAGAGACTTGGAAATATATAGTACATATTTGTAATCATCGGTCCTGCCGATGGGATAAATAGATACGAACTTTACAAGCCTCGTAAATGAACTAATGTTATTCAAATAAAATAAAAGATTTTCAGAGTATCTAGCATGAAGTTGAAAATCCTTGTTAAAATATTAATATGGATCTCTACTGGTGTTACAGCCATGCTGAAAAAAATATTTTGGTTAATAAATTGCTTCCACAATAAATTATGTTTCTTTTGCTGTAAAACTGCAAGCTATCGGACAAAGTAATGAACTGAAACAATTTAACAATTTTAAAATTTGGTCCTAATTCCTTTAGCACCTGACCATCGGTTTCTAGCAGTGGTTGAGAATGTGTCAAATCTAATTAACTAAACCGAATCAGTGAAATAAGTATTTTCGTGAAACAGATGTATCACGCCGCCGAACCGTAATAGTACACCAATAAATCTTAGAACTATCAATATGCGACCAAAGTAGTCAAACAGTCAGTCACCCAAAAACAACCATCGCTTCAACTCCTTCGCATGGAAAAAGTGCTCTGACAGACCACCGACCGAAATGTGAAACAAGCAAGCAGAAAAAAATTTCGATTGTTGCAGTTGTAGCAGGACTTCATTCCAGTGTGGATCCGTAACACCGCTGAGTTTGAAC